>CM072162.1:22379143-22809648 GCA_036850595.1 Rhyacichthys aspro | reverse complement strand
GTAGCTATGTCTTATTTGCTAAGAAACTGTTAGTTTTCAAAGAACATAATATCAGCCTCCACTTTTCCACCAAACATTATACTAACCAGTCTGTGCAAGAAATGGTACAGGTTTTCTAATGTAATTAATACTAGTTTACAGTTTAATGGTCCGGCCCGTCTGTCAGAGTTTAAAACCCAGTGTGGCCCTTGAGCCAAACGGTTTGCCCATCTCTGGGCTAGTGTGTTGATATAATCCTAAAACAGCAGAGTGTTGACCTTGAGCTGGATTCTCTCGAGGTTTGGGAGTTTCTTCTGCAAATCCATCTTGTTCTGAGCAAAGCTACATGTTTGAGTCGTGGTTTTACCGGACTCTTGAGACCAATAATGTGATAGTACAGATGGATCTGAGTGGGTTTAGGTTTGAAGACTTTGTCTGTTAAACAACAGGACCCTGCTCTGATTGGATAAAACTGAGGTTGATAAATCCAATCACCTCCAGACTTTGTTCTGTGGAGCGGTTCTATCAGACAGAGATGTTAAATACAGCAGCTGAGCTTCAGTAATGGTCCGTAATGGTTTGAAAGTTGAAATACATCACATCCTTGTTGGTTTGTGTAAGTTAGTAATGCACTTTAATTGAATAGAGCACTTTTTGGTTCTATTAAGAAGACCTTAGGTGGAATTTACATTACACTCAATCACATTTTTAGAGACAGAGACACTTTATTGATTCACAATTACTGTAAAAACTGAAAGAAGAGGAGTCAAGACTAGGTTTATCTCCAGTGACTAAAACAAACTAGAGATTCAATATAAACCGCCTTATTTTCACTTAAAGAGGGTAATGCACACTGACATAATACTTTTCTAATTCTATTTCTGCGCCGGCGTCTGGAGAAAGTTTTATTAAAACTAAAACTGCATTCAGAATTTCTTAAGGTCATTCAGCAAAGAAAATATTTATAGTCACATTTGGACATCCATTAAAATCAAATCCATTAAAATCACAAGAGTCTAGTGGAAGAGAAGCATTGAGGATGAATCAATAAATGCACAAACCACACAGAAAACTATTACCAGCAGCCGCTCTTGAGTGTGTGGCCTGTAATCTGTGTTGGAGCCTGTTAGACTCATATCACGGACATAAACCACACGTGTCCAAATTAGCACTGACTGCTGTTTATCATCTCCACTTCTCCCAAGTCTCTGTGTCTTTCATGAAGCCTGCATATGTATTAAGAGGGATTTTGTTGTCCCCAGACACCAATTTGCATAAAGTGCACGCCATCATCGGTTCAAGAGGCAAATTATTTCCCTGGCAACATCGCACTTTCTCCCTCTTTTATTATTTATTAATTTTTAACGCGGCGCAGACTGGGGCTTGTTAGCGGCGTTTAGTGGGAGCCGCTGAGTGTGGGTCTTTAAAGAGGGTTCACTGATGAGCAGCGACAGGGTGGGCCTCGCAGAACACACCGGATTAAAGACTCGGACGATCGTTTAGAGGTTCACAGATGAAGTCAGACTCAGAGACAGAGGCAGGAAGTTACAATCACGATCACACAGGCTCCTCGTCAGTGCATCTTCACATAATGCAGACAACTCAAGTAGAATAAACATATTTAAACCCTTGTTACGACTTGTTAGGGTTTTTGTAGTGGCCTGAAGGCACCGTACAATGATTAAAACATGTCATTTTTACAGTAAAGGGTTAAATAGAAGGCATCTGGACACAAACTTCCATTAATTCTTTGCAGTTTATTAAACAAACATCTTCAAACCACTTTTACTGAAATGAAGGAGTTTATTTGGAACAATTGAAGTGATGTTAACAACGGTGTATTGGTTGTGTCCTAAAACATAGCAGATATTCTACAGTATATTTGTGTACAACTGAATTAGTATATTTTCCTGAGTTTAGCGTCAATTATCTCCTCCTCGTTAAACATGACGTGATTGAATTGACAGTATTTATCTGTGTTTTACGTTGCCTCCCTTTTCTCTGTTGATGCTTTTCTTTTTTCAGCTGTTTCTCTGTTAAAAGACATATTCAGCTGAAAATACACTTTATCTGCAGCTATTAAACTTCCTGGAACGTCATGTGACAAGTGTCGACCAATGGGAGCGCTCCTTTTTGGACCATGTGATTGTCCAAGGTTTTCTGTTCCTGAATAGAGGTTCTCATCTATTACAATCCCTTACAATAAACAGTAGGTTTTTTCACAAAGACACTAGAAGAAAAAAATCAGGGACAGTCTGTTTAATCTTGCTCTAGAATAAAACGTTAATATTTTAGCACAGTTTCGTCTTACTGTACACCTCTGGATATAAACTCTTAGCTTTAGAATAGAATAGAATAGAATAACTTTATTGTCATTGTACAACGAAATTGAAAAGCAAACCATTGGTGCAGATAAAACTGAATAAATAAATAAAAGTACTGTTAAAAAGTTGAAAAGGCTATAAGTTAAAGTTACACACATCCATCACATTCAGCTATTTCACGGCTTCCTAAAATTTCACAAGTGATTTAATTTGCTGCGTTTACTTTAGTGAAATACTCTTAAATACTACAGTAAGTGCACAACCTCAGCTTTACACATAATAATAATGAGTGTTAGCCTTGAAAATGCAACAGGAGGAGCATTTATCTGTTTGTTCAAGCCTCTTTAACTTCATTTATCGTCTTCTGTAACACTTATACAGTTATTTTAACGTGTACCTGACGTCCTGTACATCCATAAACCCCCTGAGCCCCTCGTACCCTCCATCGCCGACAGTCTCCGAGGAACTTTCTGAATTATTTTCCAGCTCTTCTTTCAAGTCGGCCTCGACAGCGGCCGCTCCTCCTTTTGTATTGTTTCATTATTGATGCAAAAGTGAGGAGGGGCGTCTACGGCTTCGGCGGCGTCAGGACAGATGGGGACGAGGAGAGGGGCTCATTTATATTCTGTTTCTACAACGTGTTAGCGTCTGAGCCCGGGAGTTCAAACGGGAAACACGGGACGAGGCGCCGGGGCAGGTGAGTGTGTTCAGGTGAGTACAAAAACATACAGAGAAGAAAAGAGATGAAACAAGAGCAGGAGAATAATGGGGATGGTGCACGATTGTAGCTGTGTCTGACATATTTAGAATGACTTCACTCTATTCACGCTAGCCACAATATATGTAGGAATATGTTGTTTACGTAGCCACTAGCAACAGCTCACGGTCAGGAGACTAGGGCTGGGTGATCAGTTTCTAATTTTGCACAATGTCAAAAATATCACTAAACTGAAATTAACAAAAAAAAAAAGTTTATTCTGACCCTGAGCTGCTCACTGTGTTGAGGCTAATGCTGCTGTTAGCTCCAGAGCAACTCCAATAAAGTCCAATAAAGATAAAATAAACTAATAATCACTAGAAAACACATCATATTTCCACTAAATGCTTTGTTTTGTGTTATTTTTCTTTGTAAATCTGCAACAGTGAAATTAAAAACAATATTCCCAAAAGCAGAGAAAATATCTTGATAATGCTATTCATAAAAAGCACTATTTTGGTCCAAAAGCAGCCTAGGGACCTCTCCTGCTTCTCTTTTATTAAAAAATAAAACCAGACCAGTTTTTCCTCCAAAATACTAATCCATTTGACCAAACTGAAGTGTAGAGTTTAGCGTTAGCTTAGCTGTGACTTCAGCGTCAGGACGACAATTATCTCCTCCTCGTTAAACATTACGTGATTGAATTGACAGTATTTATCTGTGTTTTTTGCCTCTTTTCTTTTTTGAATTTTTTTTTTTTTCCCTGAAAGACAGATTCAGCTCCTTTTCACAACAAATGGTGCAAAGCTCTCTAAAAGCCTCTGCCCTCTCTTATTTTAGATATTTTCTTGTGTCTATAAAGTCCACATAATAAAATAAAACTTACTGTATCATTTAGCTGCTCTCATTTTTATGGCTTGACTTAATGAAATGGTTTTAAAAAAGACTGAAGAAAGAGACCAAGAGCGGAGAAAAAAAAACACATGCAGACATTGATGAGCAATTTGATTGGCACACGACTCATGGGATGTACCAAATGAGGGAGGACCCAGGGGACGGGGCAGATCTGATTAGCTGCGCAGGGTGAAAATAGAGTGCACCGCGACTAATTCAAAAAACACAGCGACCAGAGATTGAAAAATCACCCGAGCCTCAGCCTCCTCATCACGAGTTTTATTGAAATTCAATACGTCTCTAAAAAATGTCTCCAGCTCGTTTTGTTTTTACAGTGGACAGTGGTTTCAAACACGTTCACAACAAACCGGAAAATCACACGACGGGCTTAGATTTCTCACTTTGATTCAGTCAGTGTTGTCCTTAAAGCTCTTATTACTGAGCTTTTGAGGTGATGCTTTAATGTGGACGAGAAAATGTGGAGTGGAGCTGGATTTTAAGGCAACATTCAACAAATCTGTGGTTAAATCTCTGGTTTAATAAAACTCATCCATATTTTCATCTAAAGAACCCAACCTTTGTTAAAATGTTGTCGAGTTAGATATAACTTGTCGAAACCTAAAAACACGAGTCAGCTTTGTCTCTTTGTTTTTGGAAGCTCTACAGCAAGTGTCAAACTCAAGGCCCGGTGACCAAATGCGGCCCTTTTCAATGTTTTATGTGGCCCTTCAATGCATTTAGAAGGTGATAGTTTTGGCACTAGGTTTTAACTGGATTTGAATCAGATTAACTTGTTTATTAAAGTTTTGAACCAATTTTTGCTATAAAGATATATATAGTCTACACAAATCCAAATAAAACCAGTTCAAATCCATTTGAAACCTGTTCAAATCCATCTAAAACCTGCTCAAATCCAACTAAAACCAGTTCAAATCCATCTAAACCAGTTCAAATCCATCTAAACCAGTTCAAATCCATCTAAAACCTGTTAAAATCCATCTAAAACCTGTTCAAATCCATCTAAAACCTGCTCAAATCCAACTAAAACCAGTTCAAATCCATCTAAACCAGTTCAAATCCATCTAAAACCAGTTCAAATCCATCTCTCAACCTAAACATTAAATCCACTAAAACCAGTTCAAATCCATCTAAAAACCCAAATCCAAACAAAACATTATCAAATCCAACTAAAACCAGTTCAAATCCATCTAAACCAGTTCAAATCCATCTAAAACCAGTTCAAATCCATCTAAACCAGTTCAAATCCATCTAAAACCTGCTCAAATCCATCTAAAACCTGTTCAAATTCATCTAAAACCTGCTCAAATCCAACTAAAACATGTTCAAATCCATCTAAAACTTGCTCAAATCCAACTAAAACCTGTTCAAACTCAACTTAAACCTGTTCAAATCCATCTAAAACCAGTTCAATTCCACCCAAAACCTGTTCAAATCCATCTAAAACCTGTTAAAATTCAACTTAAACCTTTTCAAATCCATCTAAAACCTGTTCCCATAAACGGAGGAAAATAATAGTTAAAGATAACTTTTGTAAAACATTCAAATATAATAAAAGCTTCCCAAGTGCCGCCATCTTCGGCCCCTGAAAGGTTTGTTATTAACCATCGCGGCCCTCACCACGGCTCTAAAGTAGAACCTGATGCCATTTCTCCACAGAAGCTCCTGTTTTCCAGTAGTTCTCCGAGTGAAAAGTGTAAAACGATGAGGTTAACTGTGTGGATTTATGAGGTGTAATAATAGCAGTAGTAACCCACAGAGCTCTCCTGGGGAGCGACGGACTCAGCCAAAACATTTCTTCTTCTGGTTTTGGAAACGTGCCTCCATTTGCCAGAGACTTCTCGCTGTTCGTGGCTGGAGATCGGACACTTACCCTCCGCTTCAGGTCTGTTTCTCATAAGTTCCTCGTGGACGGTGCCATCTGACAGCTCTTTCATCCTGGCAGTCGCTCCGTTAAGCTCCCGTTCGCTGGAGGAATACCACTTCACATGTTTGCCTATAGAGTTACACGCCTATTAGGCCACCGCAGAAGAAGAAGTGAGCGCTATTTACCGTCTGGACGATTAGGAATAAGCCTCGAATAAGATCAAATTCTGCTGCCCACACAGAGAAACGGCGCTAGCGTGAGAAAAATAACAGCTAAATAGTGAAGCCGGGCTGTGACAGAAATGGAAAACATCACCGATTTAGCTTTAAATGCTCCTTTTTTTCTTAAGACGTTGAGGCCGGTGTCAAAAATTAGAGCTTTTCACGTGGAGTGCATTCATTTAGAAGTCAAGTAAACCTCTTATGCTTTTTGACTAAAGGCTGGCATGTGCTGAAAAAAGCTGTCTGGTTGAAAAAGCGAAAGATTATTGAGAAAGAGGTCAGCGGTCAAGGGGAGCGAATTCAAAGGCGTAAAACAAAAAAGAGGTAATGAATAAATGAATGAAGTCAGATGTGAACAGGTGAATGTTTTTTGCATTTAATAAAGAAGTGGATTTTCTCCAAACAACGTTCAAGTTGAATTCCTGCAGAGCGACACCAAACATGAACAAGGTTAAAAAGTTCTTTCATCTGAGACATTACTGAAATTACTGGCGACATAAAAGCTGTGACAAAAAAGTATAAAGCACAGATTCATGAAAAGGTCTGAGCCACAGAGGATCGTGACCGAAGGACGCACCTCAAACTACTTCTTTATGTTGTGTTTGTGTCACATTTGAGAAGATTTTGTATTATTTGTTGAAATTCATCTGAATAATTTAGATAAGATTGTGACAAGATGCTAATTAAAGCCTGTCTTTAGGCATTTCCAACAAATAAAGACGGATTTTTAAGATACAGTGAAAGTAATTTGGGGCATTTTTAAGAATTTTGACCAAAGATAATCATCAGTGAAACATAAATAAATGCAAAAACAAATGTGTTTTCTCTGTGTTCTCTGGATTTAATGGTAGAATAACACTGTTTTAAGGCGGTAACTGTCCAGCTCCATCTCTAACAGTATTTAAAGCAGCTTTTAGTAAGTTTTAGTCTAAAAATACATATTCTCAAAATCATTTTAATGCTTCTTAGACATGAAATCACTCAGGACATTAAACCCAACACGAGACAAGAAGTAAAATCAAACCAGTTCACCAAAAAACACAGTATTTCGGTACAAATTGAAGTTTACAGCCTACTTTAAACTTACGTTGTGCATCAGTGCAACGTGAAATTAACTCCATGAGGTCAATGTTTTGCTAAAAAGTTATTCTTTCTGTGTTTTTGTGCTGTTTCTTTGAGTAAACAAACACAAACAGAGCTGAATACACACCTTCCCAGTCCCAGTGTTGTACCATTTTTGTTTTTGTGGTTATGCAGCTTCCTTCAACACTTCACACAACAATCTAACATTTCCAAAACTATGAAGTGGTGGATGCAAAAACAAGATGGAAATAAAGCTGTGTGCTGTGTTGAACTAGTGATGGTCCATGTTTCCTGCTTAAACACAAAACTGTTTTCTGGTGATGATGGTCCTCCATTGATCACATTAAATTAAAGATGCTGTAATGGCTTCTGCTCTAAAATAAGGTCAAATAAGTAAAGCCAAATAGAGGTAATAGTGAGTACAAAAAGACGCACAAAAGGTTGAAACTTTGCAGCGACGGCAGACACGGCCCGAAAGAGAAAAATGCATGTTCTTAGCAGCAGTATCATTAATAACAGTGAGAAGTGCACGTCTCTGGGAACAATGGCATTGTGTGGAGAAGAAATGACGAATCCTCAGCGCTTTTGTCTCTGCGACGGCTCCATCTATTAATTACTTTTATGTCTTCATTCATTATTTTGGACCATTACAAGAGTCATTTTTAATCAGCGCCGTTCATTATGTGATGTTCAACACAGCGTTTTAAATTGACCTGAAGTGAGTGGACTCAACAGTCATTTACCTGGACATTCAAACAGTAATTATATCACACTTAATGGCTGTTCTCGTTCAGGGTTTATTATGCCGCGCGGCAGAAATGAGTTCATCAGTCGCATTTAATGATAAACTGGTCAGAAGTGTGGGTTTCCCTTTGACACAAACCAGTCTGGGTAAAAAAGAACAGGGCTGGTTCAGTTTGGAGCTTGTGCTGTGGGTTTATTCTGTAAAAAGTTGGTGTCAGATGCTTTTAAATGCTGTAAAATGTGCACTAGGGACTGTGGTTTGTGCTTAGGTTAAAAAAAAACAATAATAAAGCCATTTGTTATGAAGTTATTTCTTGTCAAAAGTCATTAAAATCTGCTTCACGTTGTTTTTCGCTTTAAACACATCGACTTAATTAACAAAATATTCACTTTTACTCAATGTTTAGCCCACTCTAGTTGTTTTATTTGATGGCGGTGTATCCCATTATTATTTCTGTGACATTCATATTGTAACTGGGTGAACTTTGAGTGCTTCAACCAAATATTTACGAGGATATTCAATATTAAGACATTTAAATTGCCAAAAGAATCACAGTAAAACTTATTTCCTATTCATAAAAAAGTGCCTTGTACCATTTAAAGTGGTCTCTGCTCCCATTCTAATCTACCAGTTGTCATTATGTCAATAAAGGCATAAAATATCCTATAATATATGTAATTGTTACATATATTTATAATTAGAATAAACTATGGTGTATTTCTATGTATTTTACAGTGTGTTTTGGTCATTTTGAGTCACTTATTTCATATGAACCCGTTCCAAAAGCAGCTGTTTTCATCACAGTTTGGGTGTGTTTGTGGTTTTTGGAGAATTAGTTGAAAAACATGTGCTTTTTTTCTCCCAAAATAATCTTTGTATGTGTAACTTAAAGCAATAATGCGTAACTTTTAGGCCCAAAATAGATATTGTCATGTCTACGTCACTGACACAGTCTCCTCGATGGACACAAACCTTCAGAATAAATATAAATTAAATATAATTCCTGTTGCGAGGCCGTGCAGGGATTTACGGCTCCAATAGAGGGAGCAGTAATAGACGAATACACCGGACCCTAAAAGAGTCGTATTTGTACAAAACACACGAAAATGACTCTACTGCTTCAGGAAACATGTTTTTTTATAGTTTCCTTCCAAAAACAAACAACGTGAATATGAGAGTCCGTAGAGCGCCCTCTAGTGGAGAAAAGTTACACAGAGTGGCTTTAAATATTACTGTAAATCTGTCTTTATCATCTGGTCCTGACACTGCTCCAACTCTAACAAATTAACGCTCATCATTAGTTTTTCTTGTCCTCGGTTTAAAACAGAAGTCTGTGGAGTTTCAGAAGTGTGTCTAACAAGAAAATGTAATTAAGATAATCAAACATGTTCAAGTTTAAATCCATCTTTCATCATAAACTAAAGACGAAGGATTTGTAAAAGTGTTTCATTCTGACTTTTTACTGATGTATTTTCTGTAATTGTTCCTGAATTTTCAGCGAGCCTCTCACAAACGACACTCCTCAGCAGAAATCAGCCTGGTTCTCTGTGCCACCAGGCGCCCCCTCCTCATCCATCCATCCTCACCCTCCACCCACTCCTTCCCCTCACCTCTCCCTCTCTCCGTCAGCCCCCAATTGGCTGCGAAAGATGGCTTCAGTGAGTCATCTTGGGCCCGAGATCAAAGGCAAATTACAGCCGACGTCTATGCAAAATGTAATATGGAAACCCCCCAGCTACGTCCTCACTATTGATTTTTTTCTCTCTTCTCTGTATTTTTCTCGGCTTCATTTTTATCCAAGCACAATACAGTGTGAAATCCGAAGCCCCCGAACCGTCTTCCAGATGCAGCGGGACTTTTGGCTGTCCGTAGTTATGCCTGTTTGCATTTAGAGTCCATTTTGTGATGTAAGTAGCGCAGTTATTCAAGCACTTTAGGCGAGGTTTTGATGTCCGAGAGAGGAGGGGTCGTAATGCGTTCCACCCGGGCCTTTCTCAAATTAAACACACTCGACAGGCTGCACATGCAACACAGTCCTGACTGAAAAACTAAAATAAAAATGGGATTGTGAGGTTAAGATGTAAGGCTAAATGGACTCTTCGGTCAGATTACTCGCTCTGTGAAGTCGGGCCCTGCAGGAAAATGAAATGAATTGTTGGAGCCGTACAAAGGAAGCCATGACTTTTTATAAAAATATGTTAAACGGAGCCCGAGTCGTGGGTTTTCGACACGTCAGCTTGTTCAGCAGTTCTACACAGTCAACAGAAAAGAAAGTTCAGGTTTGAGGCTTTGGAAGTTGGAAGATACGCCAGTTTATCCAAGACTTTGAGATTTTTGAAACCTTTTCTGAGTTTTTGGACTTTTTGTGAGCATCAGAAAAGTTGTTAGCGACATAAACAATAGCTTTTTATCACAAAAGCAAACATTTAAATAGATTCAGTTGTCGTTAGATCGTCAAAGGATCTAAAGGGACGTCCTGGTTTGTAAATTAAAAGCATGTCTCTCAGATCAGTCTGAAGTCCATGGAGTGCTTTATAAACTAATAAAAGAATATAAAATGAACCTTAAACCAACAGGAGCCAGAGTAGAGACGTTAAACTGGAGTCATGTGTGCTTTCGAGTTGAAGCTGGTGGACAGTTTTAAAAAGATCAGAAGTTTCAGTCGATTCAAAGGCAAACCTCACACAGAGCTTTTCCTCATTCCCAGAATCGTTTGGACACCTTTAGAGGACACTAGCTGCTAAAGGTGTGTTCCAAATGGTTCAAACCCCACCTCCTCCAAAGACTGAGGTCTCTATTTGGGCTAAAATACCCAGGATGCATCTGTGAGTCCTTTGTGGCCTTGCCTTGTTGCTCAGGTCTGTATCCTTGGCTTGAGCGGAGCCAGAGTCGGTCTCCTTCTTTTGGACTAAAGTGAGTTGATTGTGTGAGTGACATGAGTCTGACACTGAGGATAAACTGCATCAAACCAAACAGATACAGGATCCACAGGAGCCTCACAGCGCCCCCTACAGGAGCTGACCCTCACACTGTCCTTCAGCAGCTGCTTCAACCACAATAACAATAGTTTCAATCATACAAACATCTTTAGTTCAGAATAAAAGCGTCGTTGAATTAAATCGTGCTAATAATCTGCTAAAAAGCTGAGCCGTACTCTTTGTTGTGTGTGGTTTCAGAGCCTGTTGAATTATGGGTAAACGTCGAGTATAAAACAGTAGCGGGGATGACATCAGAGCGACACACCTGGCGTCCGCTGAGAAAACGCAGATCCGTCGACGGAGGAAGACAGACGGAGCCCAGACTGAGCTTCAGAAAACTGCCTATTTGTGTGAATTTGGTGTTTTCAAAGCCGGCTGCGGAGGAGGCGGCGCCGGGTGTGGATGCAGAAACATGAAGAAATGTTGAAAGAAAAGCCTCTCTCTCTCGTTTTTTTCCCCTCCTTCTTCCCATTTGTGAGCGGTGCCAGCTTCAGTGCCCTCAGCCGTGGCACAAAGACGGCAGTGACAAGCCATTCATTTGTCTGACGAGCTGTCGCCGGAGGGAGGATAGGTGACTTCTCCCAAGGTTATTTATGGCATTGTTGATCTCTCATTCTCACAGACGCTCTCCTCTGTGGCTCCGCCCCCTTTTCCCTCTTCATCCATCGCCAACATCAAACCAGCCGGCTCCATTTGCTCCCGACACTTATTCAGTCTTACCTTAGTCCAGTCTGACAGTACATTGAGATAACATTAAAATCATGGATAAATTGCTCAATTTCTGGTATTTAGTTGTGTTTTATTTAATGGACAAAGCCGTAGAGTGTTTTCACGTCTCTTGATTTGGTCCAATAACTTGAGAAAACTAGAACCTTTACTGTTTTGTGAAGGTCTTGATCTTTACGACGTCTCTAACTCCATTTTTATTTGGTCTCATCTCAGTTTTGGACGTCAACACCAACCAAAAATATATGTGTAAATGGTGTCTTTGTTTGATTTATATTCAATGAATCTTGATCCATGAGTCTGGACTTGGTCTAAGACTGGACTAATTGGATTAAACCTGATTTCACTTGGATTAGACCTGGTTTTACTTGGATTAGACCTGGTTTTACTTGGATTAGATATGGTTTTACTTAAATTGAACCAGGTTTTATTTGGATTAGATCTGGCTTTAGTTCAATAATCCTGGTTTTACGTGGATTAAACCTGTTTTTTATTGAATTTAACCTGGTTTTAATGACATTAAACCAGGTTTTATTTGGATTAGACCTGATTTAAATTAGACTAGTCCTGGTTTACTCCTTTATCAAACACTGACCTCCAGGAGTCTGGACTTGGTCTAAGACTGGACTAATTGGATTAGACCTGATTTTATTTGGATTAGATCTGATTTTATTTGGATTAGACCTGATTTTATTTGGTTTAGATCTGCTTTTACTGGTTTTAGTTGAATTAAACCTTGCTTTACTTGGATTAGACCTGGTTTTAGTTGGATTAGACCTGATTTTATTTGTATTAGACCTGATTCTATTTGGATTAAACCTTATTTTATTTGGATTAGACCTGATTTTATTTGGATTAGATCTGATTTTATTTGGATTAAACCTTATTTTATTTGGATTAGACCTGATTTAAATTAGACTAGTCCTGGTTTACTCCTTTATCAAACACTGACCTCCAGGAGTCTGGACTTGGTCTAAGACTGGACTAATTGGATTAGACCTGATTTTATTTGGATTAGATCTGATTTTATTTGGATTAGACCTGATTTTATTTGGTTTAGATCTGCTTTTACTGGTTTTAGTTGAATTAAACCTTGCTTTACTTGGATTAGACCTGATTTTATTTGTATTAGACCTGATTCTATTTGGATTAAACCTTATTTTATTTGGATTAGACCTGATTTTATTTGGATTAGATCTGATTTTATTTGGATTAAACCTTATTTTATTTGGATTAGACCTTATTTTATTTGGATTAGATCTGATTTTATTTGGATTAGATCTGATTTTATTTGGATTAGACTTGATTTTATTTGGATTAGACCTGATTTTATTTGGATTAAACCTTATTTTATTTGGATTAGATCTGATTTTATTTGGATTAGATCTGATTTTACTTGGATTAGACCTGATTTTATTTGGATTAGACCTTATTTTACTGGTTTTAGTTGAATTAAACCTTGCTTTACTTGGATTAGACCTGGTTTTAGTTGGATTAGACCTGGTTTTATTTGGATTAGATCTGATTTTATTTGGATTAGACCTGATTTTACTGGGTTTAGTTGAATTAAACCTCGCTTTACTTGGATTAGACCTGGTTGTAGTTGGATTAGACCTGGTTTTACTAGGTTAGACTAGTCCTGGTTTACTCCATGAGTCTGGACTTGTTCTAAGACCTGACTGGACTGGAGATGTTCTGGTATCAGTGTGCTTCTTAACACTATTATTTCACTTGTTGGTCCAGTTTGTTTTTGGAAGTACTCATTAAACTCTGGTGCAGACTGTTTTTTTTTTTTTGCTCAAACCTCACCAAACTCTCCTCCTTTTTCCTAAAAGCAGCCAGTTCCCTGAGAACAAATTACACAGAGATTACATACATCAACGTTTGGCAAAAGCCTGGAGTGAAAAGGTAGTAGTAGCCTCTAAATGTAAATGCCGTCTGGAGATTCGCTAAAGTGCTTTTCACCTGTAAATTTGCATCCGTCCGTGAATTTCAGACCCTGATTTCCAACTCTGCGATATTTGATAAAGTGGTCTGTACTTTGGTTCTAAGTACACATGTTCAGCCAAGTCTAAATGCGTTTCGAACACACTCCTAACTCGCAGCAGCACAATGCGGCAGTAATGTGATTTAGGCTGCTCGGGCGAGCCTTGGCGGGCGCTCGACGTGATTAAGAGCCAACGCGCTGTAGCTAAAGACGTCTCTTTCTCCCGACGAGCCGGTCCTATTTGCTGCTCCTTAAGCTCCTCTTCTTTGCGTCTCGCTCGTGTCTTTAAAGCACTTTGGAAACGGAGAACTTCAGCTGGATCCCTCACCGAAGCGTGGCAAATGTCGATGAAACGCTCCGCAGTAATAAGGTGGGTTTTTTTTTAAAAGAGAGGAGAGAAATATGGAGAAAGTTTTGAGACCGGGTTCATCTTTTCAGAGGTTTTTGAAGACATCTTAAGGCTGATCATTATGTGCTTGGATTGAGAAGTCAGGAGAAGTTTGGACGTAAGAAGAAGCATGATTTTTCACTTGAAGGTACTTAAGAGTTGTCAGTCCTCATACTTTAGAGAGGTACTACAGGAGCTAAACTGTATTAATGGTATAAATACATGGGGCCATCAAAAGGATTGAAAAAATATTGCATCAAAATGTACAAAACGTAGTCTATACTGATCATTAATGTCATGAAATGCATAAAGAAATATTCACTTGTCTTTATGATGTTATACTCATTAAATGCTTTCTACTGATGTTTACAACGAAGAACCAAGGAAATAAACCAAGGAAATGTGTTATTCTGTTGGAAATATGTCTCATGTTACAGAGAGACAACAAAAAAACTAAATCAGATTCTGGAGCATTAAACACAATCATAACTTGTGACTTTAAATAATGAGTCCCTAAATTGTAGGAAATTAGAAATTCAGAAAGAAAAACAGAAACAGTGTAATTTTGCAGCAGTTCACTTCACTCCAGGATTTACTCTTTTATATTAATTATTGACAATCACCAGAACCTAATCTCCCTGACCTCGTCCCCTCTGTCCTCACCCTCCGTCCCCCTCAGTGTTGTCCCTCTCGGTGTCGTCCCTCTCGGTGTTGTCTTCTCGGTGTTGTCTTCTCGGTGTTGTCTTCTCAGTGTCGTTCCTCTCGGTGTTGTCCCTCTCGGTGTGTCCCTCTCGGTGTCGTCCCTCTCGGTGTCGTCCCTCTCGGTGTTGTCTTCTCTGTGTTGTCTTCTCAGTGTCGTTCCTCTCATTGTGTCCCTCTCGGTGTGTCCCTCTCAGTGTCGTCCCTCTCAGTGTCGTTCCTCTCGGTGTTGTCCCTCTCGGTGTCATCCCCCTCAGTCTTGTCCCTCTCATTGTTGTCCCCCTCCGTGTTGTCCCCCTCCGTGTCGTCCCTCTCGGTGTCGTCCCCCTCGGCGTCGTCCCTCTCGGTGTCTCCCCTCAGTGTCGTACCTCTCAGTGTCGTCCCCCTCGGCGTCGTCCCTCTCGGTGTCGTCCCTCTCGGTGTCTCCCCTCAGTGTCGTACCGCTCAGTGTCGTCCCCCTCAGTGTCGTCCCCCTCAGTGTTGTCCCTCTCTGTGTTGTTCCTCTCAGTGTCGTCCCCTCAGTGTCGTCCCCCTCGATGTTGTCCCTCTCGGTGTCGTCCCTCTCGGTGTCGTACCTCTCTGTGTTGCCCCCCTTAGTGTCGTCCCCTCAGCGTCGTCCCCCTCGTTGTGTCCCCCTGGTGTCGTCCCAGAGCGTCTCCTGGTGTCTCCTCCACACGACGCTCTCTCGATGTGTGAGCGTTCTAATGCAAGCATCTGCTCAGGGCTTTTGTGTTCAAAAGATTCAATTAAAAAATAATTACCCAAAGATTAGTGGTAGTCCGGTTCGGCTGCACTGTTTGAATAGATGTTTCCTTTTCATCTGCTGTAATAATAGAATGCTTTTTAATTAAAGAAAAAACGCCAGCAGATGAAGAAAAGGAATAAGAGGGAGAAACGAAAGGCGGGACACAAAGTTTGTTTGATGTGCAGCAAAATTAAATATTTTTTGATCTAACAAATTAATTTTCACCCCCGTTCCCGAGCTGCTGCCCGTCCTTCCTTCTTCCTCTTTTTTACTGGAGGAGATAAAGACAATTTAATTTAGATACTGGCACACATTCCTCTGGTCAACGAGCCGCCGCCGAAGCCACCAGCAAAACCTTCTCCGAACGAGGACATCAGAGCGCGCCGCAATCGCAATTCCACATCAGATCTAGATTTTAGTCACTGTTTGTAAAATTGTACCAGAAACAGGTCGTGTGTCACTCGGAGGAGGTCGACGCGGGACAAAACTGAGGCCAGCGTCGAGCATTTAACCAGCTTCTGTCTCGAAATAGGTTTGAAAGACAGAAGAGACAGAAGAGAGAGATGTCACTTTCTGTCCCAGTGGCTTTGTTCCTGTCAAGGTCCAGAGCACAGCACCAACACTGCCCCTCGGTCGTACCCCCACCAGCCCCACCAGCCCCACCAGCCCCTACACCCTCCATTTCATTTGTTCACTCTGCAGGGAATCACAGAAACACTTTTTTTTTCGACAGTGATCACAATTGTTGTACAAAATCTACACAGGTAAGAACGCCCCGAGAGAATAATTCAGAAATATCTCAATTCACGCAAACAAACTTTTCTTTTTTCAGCTGTTTCTCTGTTAAAAGACATATTCAGCTGAAAATACACTTTATCTGCAGCTATTAAACTTCCTGGAACGTCATGTGACAAGTGTCGACCAATGGGAGCGCTCCTTTTTGGAGCATGTGATTGTCCAAGGTTTTCTGTTCCTGAATAGAGGTTCTCATCTGTTACAATCCCTTACAATAAACAGGAGATGGATCAGAAACACTGCAGCATCACATCTGGAATTCATCTGAAAAAAGTGCCACCGTGCAGTTCCTTAGTATTGCACAACTCTAACAACATGAATAATCTAGTCTTTATAATGAAGGATTTTAATAGATGAGAATGATCAGTCCACAGCAGGATTTTGTCCAATCACAGCTCACTTCAGGTAAAAAGGAGCGCTCCCATTGGTCGACACTGATGTCAACAACGAAGGAACAAGGAAATAAACCAAGGAAATGGGTTATTCTGTTGGAAATACGTCTTATTTTACAGAGAAACAGCTCAAAAAAGATAAAAAATAGAGAAACAGCAGCAAATGAAACATGGATAAATGTCGGCAACCATAAAGTCGAGCTCAAAGTTCCTTTTCTTATCACCTTTTTTGCAAGATGTTCCTGTCTTTTCTTTGTCTAAACTGCCTAGAGCATAAATGTGACCTCTCAGCATTATGAGAAATTGATTACGTATCAAGTTTGCATTATTTATTTATTCAAAACACGCTTTCAGACCTCAAAATACTAGACTTCAATGAGCATGAGGCCCCAAATGACGTATTTTTTATTGTTTTGTTGCCATTTAATCAAATACGCACATCATTACAGGTTAATTTTAGAGTTTAGTAATGGTTTTGTTTATATTTGAGTCTAAATTACAGCCTGAATGACTCTATTAAAGCACAGGGACTATTTATGATTCGACACAGCTCAACTCTGACATCATCCAAACTTATTCTAAATGCAAACAACCAGCTTTTATTCGGTTTAATTCCAAGTTTGACTGTTCCTCTGTGTGTGTGTTCCTTTATGGTAACAATATAATCATAAAAATGTTATAAAACTGCTGCTTTGTAATTGCATAATCAGTAGTAGATGCAGTATATATGAGCTAAACTAATAGGAGATTATAGCCACGCACTAATTCAGCCGTGCATGATTCATATTCTAATGTATATGAACGCATATGTTTATAATAGGATGCAGTTTGAAGCCCTCAGTCTTTGATTAGTCACTGTTTTGCGACGGAGTAGATTCCATTTTCTCTTTGGTCTTCGCCGGAGCATTCATAAAACATCACAAGCCCAAAGAAAAGAACAGGAGCAAATGAAAAAAAAAAGGAAAAAAATGAGGGAAGGCAGTGTCGCAGCGAAGGGATTAAGACTCGGAGCAGTGTTTGTTGGAGAGACACGGCAGCGGTGGCATTGTTTACCTCCCGCTCAGAGCCCGGGATTATTGGCACGGCTTCTGTCTTAACTCACAGCTAATTCTTATTTCGGAGGCTTGAGAACGAGTGACAGAAGGTGAAGTGCACACAGGAAGGTTTAAAGGCACAGTGGGGAACGTATCCTACGCTTTTGTAAATGACTGTGTGTTGGTTTATTTTGTTACATAATGCTCTGATATGGGTCTCTTTAGATTCTCAACACAACACTTCCTGATGTTCAGCCTTGTGCCATCAGCAGGTTTGGTCTTTTTTATAATCATTTCTATAAGCAACTGTACAGCTTCATGCAGAAATGTTTAAAAACCTGACCAACAATAAGGTAAAAAAAAGAAATTGGACCGAGCCGAACCAAGACGTGACGACTTACTGTCCTGCTTCTAGATTAGAACATGGCTCTGCTTCATTTAGTTCACACCAAAACTGAAAACATGCCTTTTTTTTTAAACAAACACACTGATGTTGTTGTTAGCGCAAATGCTAATAAGGCATCTTACCACTGCATTTGACCCTCAGTGCTTTATTTTTGCCCTCTGCTCATTTTTTTATGTGGACAATGTTGTTTTGGTTTGTTTTTTTCCCACTCTGGAGAAAAATAAACATTATATGATGTTTTCATCACCAGTTTATGAAACTCTTCCAGTTTGGACTCGTCTGTGGCCTGTTTGAGGTTCACACTTTAATCGAACCGTCCCAGAGTTCAGTTGGAAGTGCTCTCAGACTCTCAGAGCTTGATTAGTGCACACTGAGGTTCCTTTAGAGCATTCACATTTATCTAAGCATCCACCAGAGTCTGTTTAACAGCAGCAAACACAGAAAGAGTGAGCAAACCCTAAAAAGAACAGAAACAGGAGGCTGATGCACCTAAAGGTCATGAGGAGGTCAGATCTTTTATTTAGTGTTTGGTTCAGCTCATGTGCAGAAGCAGTTTTTGTTAACATCAGTCCAATTAGCAGTGTTGCCAACTTAGCGACTATTTAGCCACTATTCAGACCCCTCTAGCGACTCTTTTTTTAAAAAAGTGATTAACGACAAACGTAGCAACCTTTATCTGACGTTATTGGACACTTTAAGAGACTCGTAGAAGCCGTTTATAAATGATAAATATGATAAACATACTGACAAAAACAAAACAAAAACATTATTTCTCTCTCCTTCAGTGTCCATCACAAATAGATGCGACTTTAAAAATCTTCTGTAGAAAAGCTCAGTCTGTGATATAAGCTTAAACAAATGTAATGTAGGTGTAACTTAATAATATCCTTACTTTATAAATGCATCAACATCACCTTTGGTTTATTTTCATACAGAGTTTCATACAAATGTTTACCACTCAGAGCTTAACGCAGTTCCACATTCACAAATAAAAAGCTTGGAACATCATATTGTTTTTAAAAAGTGTAAAATAAACAACGAACATAAACATAGCAGACAACATCTTGACAATTCCTTGATGTAAAGCGTCTGACTTTTCTGTCTTTAGTTACAGAAGGAGCTGGAGCACAGGCCGAGGGCGGAGTGGGTCTGTGCCGAGCGAGGGAAGATATTAATTAAGCAGGGATTGTGCATTGACTCTTCTTGTGCGTGCGACAGAAGGTTAAGCAAATGCCAGGGCAGCGGTGTCACTTCAAACAATGGCTATTAGCTTTGGAATCAGCCCGGTGTCTGCAGAGGAAACACAGTTCAGTCGCGCCGCTGATTGCCGCTCGGTGTTTGTTTGAGCCGATCGCGGAGGTAGCCGGGCGCAGATGGGAGGGCGGTCATTTCATTTCAATCTGCGCTAAATTAGCCGAAGGCAGCAGAGGTTGAAAACACACTATTATTGGTGCGAGCAGAGGCCAACGGGGACCGTCCAGACCAGACAACATTTAAAAAACAGATAGAGGTGGCACTGAAAAGGCCTGGGTATCGTCTGCATCATGAAACACTTAAAGGACACTTCATTTTTCATTTGTCTAAACTCTCCAGAGGAAATGAACTCTGAAAAACTGAATTTCTGTGACAAACTTTAGCTTTTATAACTTTAGCAGCATCATTGAGAGTTGTTGAGAGCCCTCCTTCCTTTACTGTTCCTTTTGGTTTGGTTTAAATAAAAAAGGCTTTAATTTGTCTTCCTATTACATACTGTGTGACATAATGTTACTCTAAAAATGATATATAATGACATTTCAGTTTTATTTTACAGCTCATTATCTAAATAACATTTTCAAAGCACTTCACAAAGACAAGGCACTGAATAGATATCATTCCTCGTCATTTTTTGAGCTGTTTCTCTGTAAAATAAGACATATTTCCAACAGAATAATCCATTTCCTTGGTTTATTTCCTTGTTCCTTCGTTGTTGACATCAGTGTCGACCAATGGGAGCGCTCCTTTTTACCTGAAGTGAGCTGTGATTGGACAAAATCCTGCTGTGGACTGATCATTCTCATCTATTAAAATCCTTCATTATAAAGACTAGATCACGTCTTAAGGTCTCATTTTTTCTCAGATAGTCTGTCCAGCCACACCATGGAACTCTTTATTAAATCCTATTTTCAAACATAATAAATCCAACCAAACTAACTGTAATGCTTTACCTAGATCTGTCTGAAGTTGAAGCATCTTTAAGTCTTTACTACCTTTTGGTTTCCTTTTTAGAAATGGATTTACAATAAACTGTCTCTGGATGAAATTGGACAGAGATGCAGACAATAAAACAAAGAAGAGAAATCATTGTGCAAACGACTTATTTAGATAAACAGTGATGATTGAAGATTTTTACTAAACCCATAATTTTCATGATGCACATTGCTACGACTGGCCAGGAATTTGTTTTAATATTGCTTTTTGTGTTCATGGTGCATTTAATTCCAAAACATGACACATTATAGACAAAAAATTGCTAAAGTTGGCAAATAAAGATCAACCAGATGCTTTCAGTGTGAGTTGATGCTTTTAGTGTCGTTTAGTTTATTCAAAAAAGCCAATACAACACACTTTTGACAAGATTTAGGTAAAACATTCAGCTATTATGACCTGCTGTTTATCCATTTGAAGTAAACACAAGGTTAGATCTGACAAATGTTCCAATAAAATCACGTTTCTGTGTAAGATTCTCGAGGCATCGTCCACCGTCTTTGACCGAACTCGCTGTGGACACTTCCATAAACTCTACGGCGTCTCTAAGTTAGAATAGATCTCTCCTCGTCCTCGTGACCGAACCAGGAGGAGGTAAACAAAGCAGCAAAGCGGAGAGAGCCTAATGTTAGGGGCCTGCTTTGTATTGAGAGAAATTACAGGAGCGTTTGATTTGCGCCGAGGTGCCGTCCTGAACATATGGCGTTTTAATTCTTGCCGGTCTCATCTGGATAACTCAGCGGCCCCTCGAATCTCACCAGCTCCATCAGGGAAATACGGGCACAAGCCGAATGCTTAACGGCAAAAGGCTGCAATTTCCCACCTTAATGGGCATTCTCCTCCCATTCCCCCTCCTCTCCCTCCGACGCTGGGCTGTTTTCTGCTTCTTAAACCCCAGCCTTTGTTTGTTTAGTGCCATTTTTCTCTCTCCTCCTTCCATCCTCCAGGCTTCTCTTATTTGCATTGATTTGGCCACTTAGACGCAGAGTGGACCCAGAGAAAAGGCCTCCATCAAAATGTGCAAAGCCATAAAAACCTCAAAGAAGAGCAGCTTTCGCTTAAATTTAATGCAGCTGTGGAAAATGTGTGTGAATAAGTTATATGTAAGTGTTTTAGAGGAAAAGGTATGTGTCGTGTTTACATTGCAGATACAATTATATTTATGCACAGTGTCCTTCTTTGAGCAGGGGGCTTTTATTTGCATTTGTGTTTATTTAAAGCAGCAAACTGGACGACAAATATAATAGTTTGCTTCCTTATGTTCATTTTTGTTGTTAAATTCATTACAAAATGTGAATTTCTTGCCATATCTCTGTCATTTTTGCAGCATCACAACATCATTGGTTGTAATTATTTAGTTTTTTGAGTTGATAGGTCACGGTTGATGAAGATGTCGCTCTTGACGTCACTTCCTGGAAATACTGTGGTATAAATGTGACATAAAGGAAAGGGAATGATTGAATTGAAGGAGCTAAAGTGTGAATATGTTTATGTTTTGTGTGGCCCATGGTTTTCTCCAATTGAACAAACTGAGAAATCAAGAGAAATGAAGAATTCTTGAAGTCAACAAAGGGAAAAAAATGTAAGAGTTCGACCAAAACACCCTGGAAAAAAGAGTCAGATAATGCTTGAGTGTGGTGAGCAAAGGTAACTCAAATATTGTGGATTTCAACATTATTCATTCATTCATTCATTTTTAGTCACACTGTGGTTGGAAATATGGATAACAACACTCTTAAAGCACTAGGCTTCTCCAGAGCTGTAACATTCACTGGATCCAACAACTACAAACAAAAAACTGAGATCCAGATCATTTTCAAGAGTTTAATATGCGTTTAATAAATAATACAAACCTACAGAGAGTAGGTTTGTACAACAGTGATTAAAAGTGCAGTAACAATTCAAAAACATGAGTCTCACGTTCAGTTTTTTAAGATTGAACGAAACGAAATTAAATGAGGTCTGACAGTTTCAGTTCAGACTGGAGCGTGTCCCGAGCAGAAAGAGATCAAAACTGAAAGCTTTTCTACCTTTTTGGTTCAGTTCGGTGAAGAACATGGCTGGAACGAGAGGCATAATGGCTTTTTGTTCTTCCAAGAAACATGCTCAAATGACAAGGATCAGAGTCTCTATATTTTATAGGCTTTATTCGAACAAGATAATTGTTTATTTCCTCAATAACAGATAAATCCTGCAGCTCATTCACACTACTCTGCTTTTCTAGAAGACAAATGTTAACACTGACACTGTTTTTTTACTACCTTCTTCTTCTGATCGGAGGAAAAGAGTACAATGCCTTAAAAAATATCCAAATAATATGAAACTTTATCCATATTAGAATGTTCATCACCATTTTGTCTGACTACATCCAATAATACAGATAATAATGATTGAAATTAAGATGTCATCAAGGTTATTCTAATGTTTTCCTCCAAAAACCAATAAAAGAGAAGTTATGGAAGCGGACACTTTATTCTTTAACAAAGTACCAATCTTTTATTCAAGCTTAACCCAGATCTGCAGCGTTATTAAAAGACTTGTTTTGCCAGAAAATGCAGCAAAAGTTATTTATTTGAAAAGTAAAAAGCCCTATTGTGGAAGTCCACTTTGGGACTAAACTGTCTTCACACAAACTGTAATGTGGAAAAGTCCTGGGTTTTATGCCACATCCTTTTTTATTGAAGAAAACACTATTAAATCCCCAGGTTTGACGTTCACAATACCGTTCTTGTCACCTATTTTAAATGCACATATCCTCCACTCCAATGAAAACTGGTAAATACTGGACAATTGTAATGAAAATTCCCTGAGACTTGGCTGTAAAAAAATCACCTGACACAAACATCGCTGAGGACTGTGCAGAATATGTTTGTGGCTTTTTTTTTTTAATCGTCTGAAGTCTTTTGTGTGGGTTGACAGCTCTAGACGAGTCACTAATAAGTCCGGGGCTGATGCCGTCCTGCTGGGCCAGAGCGCTCTCTTTATTCGCTCAGAAAACCCCACAACTTGAGCCGGGCTCCACACAAACACAGGCCCCTAATCATCGCGGTGTCTAGCGCTCCGCACACTGCCATCATGGGCCAATTAAGTGGCCATATATCTGTCTAACAGTCTCCTCCGGCTGAACGGACAGCGCTGGAGTAGCAGTAGTAAGCCGCTACACGAGCCCACCCGCGGCTAGCAGTCAATTTGTAGCTTAAAGCCTGCTTGCCACAACACTCCAGCATTATTAGGGCTAGTGGCACTGCTGAGGATTGTGTGGCTGAGAGTGCTTCGAGAAAAGAAGGACGGAGCTTTCAGTGTGTGGCCCAGATGTTTTTATTAAAGATTATGTGGGTTTTAGAATAAATATATATGTGTTGATAACAGTGGATGTTGTGGGGGTTTTAAAATGCATCAATCTTTAGCATTTAGCAAGATTTAAGCACCTAAAATGAAAACATATTATATATTTTTATCATTATTTCAGATCCGGTCCCATTTTCACATGCAATTAATCACATTGATCTAAAATGTGTACGATTTTCTCATTTTGTTGGAAAAATAGACATAAAAACTCAGTCAAAACCAATGGATGAAGAGTTTTTCGTTTGATTACTTCCTGTTTCTGTTTTATTACAGTGGTCCTGTTGTGGAAAATTAGACCCCACTCTATAACAGTCATTTTAGAAAGAAGAAAAGGCACATTTATGACCTCAAAAACATCCGTAACAGAGATAATTGTTTTGCTGTATACTCTGTAGTGCACCTGGATACACTACAGGTTCTGACCAGAGACTTTGTGCCAATAGAGAACAAACTAAGCACTACTGGACGAGGAGTGGTGTTCATTTTGTCACATAAGTACCGCACAATGGATTTAATGCTAATTTTACTACAGTTTTTACAGTAAGGACGTGAATTAAGAGCAAACAAAGGCAACCAAACAAGATGAGAACAGGTTTAAGGACTAAGAGGCTCCAGACCCCACAAGATAAAGGTAGCTACAACCCAAAAAACAGCACTGGTTACCCTGTGGTTAGCACACCAGACATAGTTAGTTTAGTTTCAGCTAACTTAGAGTTTACATTTATCTCCGCTTTATTAGTTTGCACCAAAACTGAAAACAATCCATTTAGTTCGATCCATCAGTGGAAAGCCCTGGTCCGGAGCATTCACAGATGCATTTTAAACTGCACCACACACAACAAACATGTCTTTTTTAAGATTAAGAAGAAGCTGCTGTTAGCCTAAATGCTAATAAGGCATTTTAACATTGCTCTTTACCTTCTCAGTGTTTTACATTTGCCCTCTGCTCATTTTTTTAGGCGGACAATACTCTTACGGTCTGTTTTGTGATGTTTTTGTCACCAGTTTATGATGCTCTTCCTGTTTGGACTCGTCTGTGGTTCACTTGAGGTTCACACTTTAATCGAACTGTGCCAGAGTTCAGTTGGAAGCGCTCTCAGTCCTCGGTTTTAAAGCGGTCTCGGAGCAAGTTTAGTAGTTCACTTTTATCCAAATAAACCACAATAACAGAGCAACCACCAGAGTCAGTTTGAACCGCACCAAACACAGAAAGTGTGAACACATCCTTGAATCAAAACTTGTAAAATGTCTGTGTTATTTTATTTGGTTCATATTATTGTAAACATATGGATGAAATTACACCAAAGCCAGAGTGGACTTCTTTTTTAATCTGTTGGATTCTACAGACCTTTAAATATTTTACAAAATAGACAAATATAAAAAGTGTTATATTTTACACAATGCACCTTTAACAATACATTTAAACAATTACAGCATGGTGCAATATTCAGAGAAACAAAATGGACAGAGGGTTGGTAAAGGAATAAACACAGTCAGGCCTCAGTGAAGGATAAAAATGCAAGAGAAAACAAAATGAGGTAAAACCCAGAGTGCTCTCGTTGTGATTATTCTAATTTAGCGCCTGATGTAAATCTAAATGAAGTCACGTCAGGAGTCGGACACAACACCGTCGTCCTGGGACCGCCCCGTCTTCGTCTGATTGTCTTCTTTCTGAGTGGCTAACCCCGGCTCCACCACACGCTGCGGGGACCAACAGAGGTATTACCGCGACTGCGATTGAGTTTCGGACCCGGGCTTCGAGCGAGAGGGACGTGGAAACGAGGAGGTACGAGGAGGAAAAGAGCGAGGGGTGAGAGGTCACTGAGCCTAATCTGGGAGCGCTGACAAACACGAGACGACTCATATTCCCATCTGGGCCCAACAGATCGGGACGGCAGGTTGTCTCGGTCCCAGAGCCCGAGCCAAAACATAAACACAGCATGTATATGTGTCTGGAAATAGCTCTTATTCATCAGGACGTTTGTGGAGAAGAGAAACGATGCATTTATTAGTGTTTGAGTCGAGAAAATGGAAATGAAACTGAGGGACCAAGACTAAACACAACTAATCACATTTATATTTGGATTAATGTGGATTCATATTTACCTTAAATAATGGCTACTGACATTAAACTGGTCTCAGGTTCAGCAACAAGGACACACTTCACATTTTCTTTTACATAAGCAACAACAGAGCCAGGTTTTTCAATCATTTCCACTGGTTATTTAATAGTAGAGTGATCTTTTTAGTCATTTCAACGACATCTTTGTTTTTATGTTTATTTACTTTGCCCAGAAATGGATATGAAAGCTTCCTCAGAGAGTTTTTGCGTTCACTTTAGATTAGAACCTGGAAATGATTAAAGAAACCAGTGTCAGTAACTGGTTATTTTATCTAATGTCATGTTGTTTGCTTTTTGATAGAGTTTATGGTCAGGACATAAACGGTAGATGAGATAAGAGCTTATGGTCAGGACATATACAGTAGATGAGATAAGAGCTTATGGTCAGGACATATACAGTAGATGAGATAAGAGTTTATGGTCAGGACATATACAGTAGATGAGACAAGGGCTTATGGTCAGGACATATACAGTAGATGAGATAGGAGTTTATGGTCAGGACATATACATTAGATGAGATAAGGGCTTATGGTCAGGACATATACAAAAGATGAGACAAGGGCTTATGGTCAGGACATATACAAAAGATGAGACAAGGGCTTATGGTCAGGACATATACATTAGATGAGATAAGAGTTTATGGTCAGGACATATACAGTAGATGAGATAAGAGTTTATGGTCAGGACATATACATTAGATGAGATAAGGGCTTATGGTCAGGACATATACAGTAGATGAGATAAGAGTTTATGGTCAGGACATATACAGTAGATGAGATAAGAGTTTATGGTCAGGACATATACAGTAGATGAGATAGGAGTTTATGGTCAGGACATATACATTAGATGAGATAAGGGCTTATGGTCAGGACATATACAGTAGATGAGATAAGAGTTTATGGTCAGGACATATACAGTAGATGAGATAAGAGTTTATGGTCAGGACATATACAGTAGATGAGATAAGGGCCTATGGTCAGGACATATACAGTAGATGAGATAAGAGTTTATGGTCAGGACATATACATTAGATGAGATAAGGGCTTATGGTCAGGACATATACATTAGATGAGATAAGGGCTTATGGTCAGGACATATACATTAGATGAGATAAGAGTTTATGGTCAGGACATATACAGTGGATGAGATAAGAGTTTATGGTCAGGACATATACAGTAGATGAGATAAGAGTTTATGGTCAGGACATATACAGCAGATGAGATAAGAGTTTATGGTCAGGACATATACAGCAGATGAGATAAGAGTTTATGGTCAGGACATATACAGTAGATGAGATAAGGGCTTATGGTCAGGACATAAATGGTAGATGAGAGCTGCTCTAGGCCCAGACTCCGAGGACGTATGACATACTGAGCTTCTATCCTCTGCCTCTGTCTGACTTCACTCTTAGTTTATTGCTGTTAACACATCGTCCCACTGTTAGTCCTTATCTGTGCTTCGACTGTGATCCTGTCCCGACCCATGGACCCCTCCTGACCCCAGTTCCTCTCAGAAGAACTGTTGCTGATGATTATCACGGACTATATTCATATTAATTTTTGATTTTATTTGTACATTTAACGGTCTGTTTGTCAGAGACTGTCCTGGACGTGGAAGTTTTGCTTAATTAACATGATTTTTGAGCTGCATTTTATTCTATTTTACTCTAAACAATGCACCTTTAAAGTAAATAGATATTAGCTAAAGGCCATTATTCACAGAAACATACACTCTCCTAGTCCTGTATTTTTATTTTACTGACAGTTTTTCCACTCGGAGATAGGACTAGATCTTTTTCCCGTTAACTGAATCCAGTCTGACCTCAGCTTTAGCCCTGTTTGTGTGTATTTCCGTGGTTTTTTTTTTGCGACTGCAGTGGTGTGGGACCCCGGCGAACGGCTTCAAGACAAGGTCAGCGCTCCTTCACAGAGTGGTCATCCATCACCGAGAGTGTCCGATAACTCCAGCCTTCAGCGGAGGGTCAGCGAGTGACCGCCAGTCGACCCGGCTGACAAAACATTTAACATCACCCCACCTCTGGCTCTGCGTGAGTTTAACGGCGAGACGTCAGGGTCCGGGACGATCTGAGGAGGGAAAACGCAGAGGAAGGTGACCCCTGCTCCGGTCTCCAGCCCTGAAAGAACAAACCTGGAGCCGACGGGAGCTCTGTGTGGGAGGCTCTCAGAAATAATATCATCATAAGAGTAATAATAATAATAATGATGATGATGATGATCTGGGAAAGTGGTGATTATCATTTCAATCGTGATACTGCAAAGAAAGCTCTATTTATAGTTAGCGTTTATGGATTTAAAACACGAAAAAAAGGAAAATCTGAAAGAAATTAATAAGTTTTGCTACAGATTTTACAGAAAAGCAACAAAATAAGAAATAATAATTAATGTCAATACCACTCTTTGAGTTTTAAAGCTTCTGTTTAGTCCCAGATCCATGTAAAGTTAGACTTATTGTATGTGTCTTAGTCATTTACCAACATTGCAGATTTATTACTGCACTAAATATTACCAGCAACACAGAAGTAGAGGGACTTAATCTTCAAATAATGTGTGGAACTGATTTGTTTTCTCATTAATCAGGTTTCAAAAGTATTCAAAATGCCTTTTAACTGAGGATTGTGACCAGTGCTACTTCTGGAGCTCAGACCTTCTAGTTTAATAATGTTGACTTCATTAATTTTAATTTAAGAGTATTTTGATATGTGTGCAATGCATTATAATAATCAAGGGGAAAAAATACTTAAATGCATCTTAATTTATCGGATCTTGTAAAATAAATCTGTCTAAATGTGTTTTTTGTTCCTTTTATTAAAAACAAACTGACAGAGAGAATTTTTGGTTGATAAAACTCAAAGTGTTTGTAAGTAGCAGTCAAGTTATAGTTTACTTTATTGTAATTTTTTTCACATGTTCAGCACAAACAGAGAAGGAAAACTATGTGCAATGTAGAAAAACCACAAGGGCACGCAAAAAAATATCTAGTATATAAAAAAGAAAGTACAAAGTACAAGAAAATACAACCTAAGACACATAACAACACGATGAAGATTTGAAAGTATGTGGAAAATATGTAGGACACTATATGCACTTTAAAAAACATTTATTATATTATAAAAAAAAAAAAGAAAGAAAGAAACTGCTTGTGATGGAAATTTCTAGAGTAAAGCATTCTGGAAAATGTAATTAGAGCATGAGCTAATACAATGTAGTAACATTGAGTTAAATAAGAAAAATAGGTCTAAAAATGCATTTAATGGTTTTGAAACAAGTGAAAAACAAAAGGAATCCAGTAGTCATTTTTATACGCAATGTTTTTATGTTTGACGTAATCTGCAACTGGAAAGTTTGTTTTATTTATTTAACCCTTTCTTTAGAAGGTTTTTTAGGAGATTGAGAAACTTTAACAATGATAAAAGTCTGTGCTTGCGTTTCTAGAACAAAATATGAATACTGGCTCATTCTAAAGTGACATTAAACCAATATTACGTGACTCTTTGACCTGAGTGTAACAAGAATCCAAAGCCCTGCCTCAGAAACTTCTTTTTTCCTCTTTTCCGTAACGTTAACCCACCTCGGTACCTTTTATTTTTTTTATTTCGGCCTGATTCTGTAACTTTGAACCTCCCCCTGCAGCCTCCCACTGATCCCACGCCCGGCCCCCCGCCCTTTTTCTGCACGAGTCCCATTTCCCAACGTGAGGAAAGATGATGAAGAAGCCTTTTGATACAGCGCCGCAGGCAAAGGAAGGGAAATTGATTGAACCTTGATGAGAACGATATCAAGGCGTGCGTTCATTTGCGAGCCGTACATATGTATGATCTGATCTGTGATTCACCGTCGGAGAGGAACGCACCGGGGAGCACCGGCTACGCTTTTAACCTTCCTCTGACGTGCCCTCGGATAAAACCGGCCGGAGATAATATGAATAAGTACATAAATTAGAAATCGGCGATGAGAAATCAATTTGCTGCGAGATATTTAAGTAGTGTTTTATGCAAATGTTACGATCAGTTATCAATAAAGAAAACAGGTTTGTTTAGTCGAGGGGGAGGAGATAGTCATAAAATTAGCAGAAAAAGCTAAAGGTGCGCTGTTTGATGTGTAAATCTGAGCATAAATAAGTATTAATAATATGTTTCATATGTTTCTCTCTTGGCCTGAACACATCGCTGCAATGAGACGGAAAGTGAGTCGAACATTTGCTTTTATCGAACAAAAAAAGAACAATTTTTCACCTGTATCCGGTAATTATCTCAGTCAACGTTTATCCATGTTTAATTTACACACACAACAGGACAGATTCTATACTGAACAACATGGACCATGCCCTGCACTTGAACAACAGAGAGTGGGACAGAACGCAAACGAAAACTACTTTCTCTCGACTTTAATAAAACAGATAATGTACATTCACTGTAAATGTAAAGCAGACTACGGCAGATGAACAACTGAATTTTCTTTTGGGGATTAAATAAAGTTGAAAAGTATTTGAATTAAATGGGTTTTTTTTTATTGTTGCTGTGCATTTTAATCTGAATTTCCACAAAATACACTGTAAATGCATATGTAATGTATAAAAACAGTGTGTATGTAGAACCTATTGATGTTGATGTTTTTGATTAAGGCTAATCTCTGTTAATGAACGCTTACTTTCATTGTTCACGTTTGGTTTTTTTGCCGGAGCAGATCTTGAACCAGAGCTATCCATTAACACTTTAAAAATCCCCATTACATGATTTCACAGCCTTTAAACAAACAAAGAGTGATTAATTTTCCGCTGGTTTCCTCTGGTTTGATGTGAGTTTGGCAGTTTGACAGACACCGCAGAATTCCTTCAGAACGGTCAGCTCGAGCGAGCGCCGGCGTCTCGGAGCCATCTGGCGCCAGCGACGGCGTTTAGATCCACACCGACAACAAAACAACAGGGTTTTATCTGTTCTGGACGCATCTACCGCACGACCCGTTCACTCTGAGGGCATTAATCAACGTTAAACAAGCTCAACGCACCAGAGTTCGCTGAATTAGGCTCATTTACGTCACTAGTGTCCTAAAAAGGCAGCTTTAAATAAACAGAAGAAACAGAAAATGACAGTAAAATTACACAATGTTCAGTAAATTTACAGTTAACAACAAATAGAGTTCATATATATTCATAATAGTACATAATAGTATAAATAGGATGATGAGGTCAGTGTTTTTGTTCAGCCCTTTATAGAAATAAAATAAATTGAATTAAAGAAGAAGTTAAGTATAGTTAAGATTAATAAAGTATATTCACTTCAGCGTCGTCCTAATTGGATCTCTTCTCAAATCGTCTCCTTTTCATTGGATTTATTCTCATTCATTTTCGTTTTTATTCATTAATGAAAGTGTCGATACATTTAGTCCGAGTTTTCGTTCTCGTTAATAACTTTTATTTAGTTTTTGTTTCATTTTCGGACACAAAAATATGTTGAAAACTATGGTGAAAATTATTCGTCAACAAAATGAACTCTGGTGATTGTAAAATAATCTAATCTAATCTCTTATTATTTGTGTTTTGGTTTTCTGAGGGAATAAGTTTGGGTTGCCCTGGTTTAATAGTTTTGTAAAAGACACAAGGTGGATTTGGTGGAAATGTACGAAGAAAATCAGGTATTGATTCAAATCTGGATCTGTAACGGTCCAGTCTAAACCAGATCGAACTGTAATAAACAGATTATTATGATTCGTATCAAAAGTCATCCATTAAACAGTTAAATCTAATCCAGAGTCGGTTTAAGTTTGATCAAATGTAAACTTTATTGGTGCTTGACTCCATCTTCTAAACCACACATGTCAAACTGAAGGCCCAAGGGCCAAATGCGGCCGTTTGTTTTATGTTTTATGTGGCCCTTCAATACATTTAGAAGCGCTAGGTTTTAATTAGATTTGAACAGGTTTTAGATGGATTTGATTTTTGATGCAAAGGTAAATAAAATCTGTTTAAATTCAACTAAAACCTGTTCAAATCCAATTAAAACCTGTTCAAATCCAATTAAAACCTGTTCAAATCCAATTAAAACCTGTTCAAATCCTTCTAAAACCTGTTCAAATCCATCTAAAACCTGTTCAAATCCATCTAAAACCTGTTCAAATCTAACTAAAACCTGTTCAAATCCAACTAAAACCTGTTCAAATCTAACTAAAACCTGTTCAAATCCAACTAAAACCTGTTCAAATCCATCTAAAACCTGTTCAAATCCATCTAAAACCTGTTCAAATCCATCTAAAACCTGTTCAAATCCATCTAAAACCTGTTCAAATCCACCTAAAACCTGTTCAAATCCATCTAAAACCTGTTCAAATCCATCTAAAACCTGTTCAAATCCATCTAAAACTGTTCAAATCCATCTAAAACCTGTTCAAATCCATCTAAAACTGTTCAAATCCATCTAAAACCTGTTCAAATCCACCTAAAACCTGTTCAAATCCATCTAAAACCTGTTCAAATCCATCTAAAACCTGTTCAAATCCATCTCAAAACTGTTCAAATCCATCTAAAACCTGTTCAAATCCAACTAAAACCTGTTCAAATCCATCTAAAACATGTTCAAATCTAACTAAAACCAATTTCCATAAACATAGAAAATTAATGTTAAAGATAACTTTTGTAAAACTTAAATGAAGATGAAATTTAAATTTAATTAAAGCCTATTGAGGCCCCTCACCATTTTGAGTCTGACACCGCTGTTCTAACCCAATGCGCTGAAACGCTAACTTAACTCTTTTCTTTTAACTCTTCAAACGCTGAAGTCGGATGGAGACGCCATCTGCCGTCGTTAGAGTCGGATCAAAAGGAACCGGATCACGGACCAGATCACTGCACTTCCCCAAAACAAACACCGCCGCCACAGACTCTAGCTAATTACAGTCTGCTCTTGTCAATCAAACGTTTCTCTTCGGGTTCCTGCGTCGGTCTCATCATTACCGTCTGCCTCCGTGGCTCTGTTCTCGCTCTAACCTCGGAGCAGACCCCCAGCGGGACCACAAAATACTCAGTTATTCATTAAAACGGAGCGAGAGATTGAAGAGGCTGTGACAATGATGAAAAAAAGGATGAAAAAATACAACTGAAGTGGTTTTACTGGTTGTGAACGTAGCCTGGAAGAATTAAGACTGGTCCAAGTGGTTTTAATGGACAATGGACAAGTCAGGACTAAATAAAAACCTTTACACTGAATAAACAGGACAGAGAAGTAACTAATCATGATAACTGAATAAGAATTATAGGATGGAGATGAATGAAGAATGAGATCCTGAGACAGTAAAAGACAATTATTTGTTCAATTGTTTAATCCTGTAATTGGACTTTTTTTCATGACTTCATTTATATTTCTTTATTATTATTTTTTTCTTTAGTATTTCTTTTACATTATTATTATTATTTTTTTTATTATTATTATTATTACTACTATTATTATCATTATCATTATTATTATTATTATCATTATTATTATTATTATTATTATCATTGTTATTATTACTGTAAATATATTTTTAAAGAGATTGGTTTTCTTTATTTCTTTTTATATTTTTAAAATGCTTGTATATTTACATTAACACACTGGGTACTGTATTTTGATATTTACATTTATTTATTATATTTTTGTTAAAGGAATTACTATTTTGCTCAATTTTAGTTTGAAATTAAGGCACAAAACTAACCCATTTTACAGAGTTCTTTCTGTTCTTTTTGTTCTTGGCTCTGGTTTAATTCCGGCTTTAATCAAACACCAGAGACGACTGATGACAAACTGAACCCAACTAACTTTTACAGCTTTTCTCTTTTTGGATTAGCAGCTGTAGAGCCTGGTGTGGACCACTATCAAAACAAATTAACCATGGTTAATGTAGAAGATGTTGTGGTAAAAACAGGAGTGTCTCTGGTGACTCTCAGATGCAGCTGTTCACAGGAACAACATGAACAGGTGTTGGATTCTGCCAAACACTGGAAACCCAAGCTTCTTTTATTGCAAGATATTTTTGTTTGTCCTCAGGCCCAGGTCCCAGCTGAATAAAAACAGCCAGCTTTTTCCTATTTTTGTTTTTGCATTTCAAGCCAAAAAAGAAGCATTTGACTCTGTGCTTTTAAAAGAAGACCCTGAGCTTCACCAAAATCCACATCTGTCTTAGAACAGTTTGGACAAAAAAGCCTCTAATATGAATCTAATTATAAACTGTTATGCACATATATTGGTTGTAAGTTTAGTAAATGATGATTGATCACTTCTTTGTGTATTTTTTATTAAGAAATGAGTGACATTTAGCCAAAAAAAGAGCTGTGAGAATGAACCACAGCAATTAATTACCATTTCTTACAGGTTTAGATCGTCCTACATTTACAATCACAGCTTCTTATATAAATTACCAATACTATTCATGAAAATTAACCTGAAATAATAACACATATTCACCTATTTAGCATCTACACTTCATCTTTATTCTAATAAGATCAATGAAGGGTTAAGTTATGACTTTGGCCCAATTGAAAACACACAGGAACATGAACGAACCGTTGTTGTAAAGTCTATTTCCTGATTTTTTACTGTTTCATTTAGTTTTTCAGTGTAATCTCCTAAAGTTTATTGTAACAGGAATCATCTGAAAAAATGAGACCTTAAGACGTGATCTAGTCTTTATAATGAAGGATTTTAATAGATGAGAATGATCAGTCCACAGCAGGATTTTGTCCAATCACAGCTCACTTCAGGTAAAAAGGAGCGCTCCCATTGGTCGACACTGATGTCAACAACGAAGGAACAAGGAAATAAACCAAGGAAATGGGTTATTCTGTTGGAAATACGTCTTATTTTACAGAGAAACAGATTACAACGAGAAACTCCAAAGATAAAAGTTTCAGATCAGATCTAAACTTTGATTTAATGTAATCTATTAGTATTTTATGGCGAAAAGTTGGTCTGGTTTTACCTTTTTTTAATTAAAAGAAGCAGGATTTAATTCACACAGACAACGACAAGCATGGACCCAAATAAAATCTACCCCTGACCCTCCTTTTAGTTGTGACCCACTGTTTGGGAAGCACTGGTACTAAATAAGTTTCAAACTAGTCCAAATGTTTGCTTCTAAACAGTAATTTCCCGACTGTTTTAAAAATCTATAAACAGTCAGGAACTTTGAGCCCAGCCCCAGTCCTGAAAATTACGTCTTTATGAGTTTTTTGTATTCCTCGCCTCGTTCGGTATCACAGGATTTCCACTGAATCCTTCAGAGAACGCATTAGGAACGCAGACACAAGTTAATAAAAGTCTAATCAAAATAACTTCCAAAGCTGCAGCTCCGTTCACTTTTTAAATGAGATCAAAGCCTGAGTCGAAAGCGTTTAAGAATTACTAAGATCTCCAAACAACAACAACAATAAAGAAAGAGAAAATGTAATAATGAATGGCCGGGCACAAACAGAGATAAAATAATAATTCAGAGAAAAGAGGAGGAGAAGAACAATGCACTCGGGACGCTCTCTGTTCAACGCCTTTCATCTGAACACTTCGCTTTGTTTTGTTTATTCCTCTGTTGGTTCGTCCGAAGGGAAGAACGGCGCGGGACTGAACTACACGAGTCTGTAACCAGGACTAGACCCGAGACAAAACCAGAACCAGAAACAGCTCAGGAGTAAAAGAGGGAGCAGGGACAGAGCTTTCACCAAAATAAACCCGTGATGAACTCAAAAAACACACGTGAAAACAAGAGTCAAGCCTTAATTGAGCTAGAACTAAACTAAAGCAGGACTACACCAGCAATAAACAAGGAATAAAGCAGAATATGGTTTTCACAATTTAGTTTTTTTGCACTTTTTCCTTGAGATTGTCGGGATGTCTCATTATACGTCGTCTTATTCTGACCAAAAAACACGTAATAAACGAAGAAACCAGTTAAACAATCGAACAAACTTTATTTATGTGGAACTTTAAAACAGCCAGAGCTGAACTAAAGAGCTTTGCATCAGTTTAATAAATAAAAAGAGCATGAAAACACAAGCAGATAAAGAATAAAACATTCAGAAATCTACAAAAGTAAGGTTAATATCAGTGGTGTAAGTGTATGTTTATATAAATGTAGATGTGAAAGGAACAAAACAAAAGCTGTTTGAAGAAATCCTAGAAACTCAATGAAGTAAACAATAATGTGGCTCTTTCTGGTAAACTTTGTTAAATAAATGGAAAGAATAAAAGGAAACAATCAGTGTAAGCTCTGTTTATTAAAGATGGTGCATCCAGCAAACATAACATTAGCCCTTATTGTGTCAAATGCACTGTATTTATCCACAGTCTATTGATTATTGGTTCTGTAAACGTGTGGGACACTGATATGAGCCTGTTCAGAGCTGGAGCTATGGTGCATTCACTTACAATAAATATCACTAAATGAAATGAATACAACTGTTTAAGTAATAAATCACCTCATTGATAAATTACTCCACTATTTAACCAGAGAAACCACAAAATACATGCTTTAACCTGGACCAGAACCTACAAATAAATAGAGTAGATTTGGTTAATGCACAAATAAATTATAAGCGTCCTGTTTAATTTAGAGAAAATCTCACAGTTTAAAATGAAAGTTCTCAGACTTGTCCTACAAACCAAAGAGCTCTGAACGGACAAACAAACAGAAGAATAATAAGAATAAGTGAGAAGCAGAGGAGGGGCAGCCCAATGCTTCAGGGACACTTCTCTTTTATTGTCTCTCTTCTTTCATCTGGCATATTTTTACTTTTGTTGTTTGTTTTGTTTATTCCTGTGCGTTTGTCCAAAGGGGCGGATGGGCTGGGACTCTGGGTTGGGGGTATCCTTCCAGGGGGTCGGATAACAATGCTGGAGGGGGCTGTGTGGCCTTGTTTGTCTAATTATACTCTCCCGTATTTCCATAGAAAAGAAAGAGCCGCAGCTATAATTGGCCTGACATTGTTGTTGATTAATGTTTTATTAGTTTATTATCAGTGGGTTTGAGTCAAAGTTGTGAGTACTTTTGCTCCAATGGCCAAGTCTTTTTTTTAATCCAATAAATCAAAAGTCTCATTTCTACCCAGTGTTAATGTATTTTTTAGTCTGGGTGTGTTTCCACTGACGAGACAATGGCAAACATTTACAGATTTAAAGGATATTGTGTAAGTGTAGTTGCTTTAGAAGATTTTATATTATTTATCCCATGTTTTATAAACTTTAAATACAACAAGATGCACCAGTTTTCCAGATTTATTTCAGTTTTTGTTTAGTGCAACATAAAAAGAATGAAGTGTTAATAAAAAGATGCTTGCTTTGTTTGAATTTATTAAAAGTACAGTACTTTGAGCTATTTTTAATGTCGACATGTGATTGTTACAAGAACAAGACAAGCTTTGTTTCATGTGATTTATTTTTTGTTTGCTTTATCTGCTTTTTTATTAGATTCTGGTTTCGTGGAAATAAAAGTGAAATGCTGCAGTGCATTGTGGGACGCCTCAAACCAATTTTAAAAAACAGAAATGTGTCTAAAAACACACTGTAATAAATCACTCAAATAATTGTACCTCACTAGGTTTAGTTTGTTTTGTTCTAGCTTAATATAAGCCAAGTTTAGCTCAATTGAATAATGCTAATTAGTGGCTAAAGCTTCCCATCTAACCCTTTATAATAAATATCACTCTAAGGCTATCATTTTCTTAACACAGATGAGTCGTATTAAAATATGCTGTTAGGCAATAAAACATTTTTTCTGTAAATGCAGATTTATTTATTTTTTAAGTAGAACTGAGAAAATATTTAAAATTGAATAAATAAATCAATCAATAAATTAATTAATAAGAAATAAATTCATAAATAAAAAGCATGCAATATATAAATTAATACATGAAAAAGTGAAGAGTATGTGAAGCCATTTTATGAAACTGTTGTTGTAATATTCAGCGTATTGATATATATTGATATTGATATTATTGGTAATGGCTGGTCTTGATTTAAAGTCTTAAAATCTCCAAGAAAAGACTGAGAACGTGACGGGTCTATAGTTCTACAACAGTCCTAAAACTGTATTCTTTATATTTCCAAACGCAAGTATCTCACGAATAGTTTTATAATAGAATAATTTGAATTAAACAACTGAAGAAACATCTATATTTCTCTAAAACTGAGTGTTTTTCACGTGACTCCAAGTTGTAGACCTCTGTGAACACTTTATTTTGTGTATAAACTATATGTTCTCCATCCGACAGGCTCGAGTCTTTTCTTGACCTTTGAACCCGTGCTATTATTGCTCCTGGTTGCGACTCAAAAGGCTAGAACTACATCTCTTTTCATTTGTTGCAGTGGTTCCGGCGTCTTTCCCGCGGTTCGTCTTTTCTGAGCCGAAGGTAAAGAAGGAAGAGGGGCAGAAATAACGGCACAGAAATCAATGTCGGACTCGTTCTTTAGTTTTCAGCCGAAGACGGAGGACGGCGAACAGGAAAGAGGTGGCACCCGCGACACCTCGGGTCAATAAAGAATCAATAGAAGTGGGTGAAACTACAGGCGGTGCATAAAGGACTGAGGGGTAGGATCGTAGAGGCAGGTTTGGGCTTCGGCAAAAAAAAGGAAGCACGTCCAAAAGGTTAGAACGCAACACTTCACGGACAAATCTTAATTGCACTGAGCTGTTTTCAAAAGCCAGAGCCGTGTGTGCACCTTTCAACACAAACGATAATTTAAATTACTGCTAAACGTGACAGATCAGGTTTGGACAATACACCACACTGTATTTCAATCAAGTATCGCATCCAGGATTCATCGTTGTCTTATTAATACAAGAGGACGGGTGAATGCTTTTATTGAGAAACTTTAAAAACTCATTCACTGCGAAAAAATGAGACCTTAAGACGTGATCTAGTCTTTATAATGAAGGATTTTAATAGATGAGAATGATCAGTCCACAGCAGGATTTTGTCCAATCACAGCTCACTTCAGGTAAAAAGGAGCGCTCCCATTGGTCGACACTGATGTCAACAACGAAGGAACAAGGAAATAAACCAAGGAAATGGGTTATTCTGTTGGAAATACGTCTTATTTTACAGAGAAACAGCTCAAAAAAGATTAAAAATAGATAACTCCAAAGATAAAAGTTTCAGATCAACTCTAAACTTTGATTTAATGTAAAATATTTGTATTTTGTGGTGGAAAATTGGTCCAGTTTAACCTTTTGTTAAATAAAAGAAGCAGGAAAGGTTCTCGTCTGCTCTAATTCTTGAGATGCCCTTCTTTGTTTTCACTTATTTACGGCGACAAAGCTAAGTCCTCCTTTATAAGACTATGGTTTCCAGAATCAGCCTTTTTTATATTACATTTCTACCTCACTATGTAACAGGAAGTGAGGTTCAACATCCAACAAACCATTACAGAAATACACTGTGATCAATCTGAGTGTGGTTTTGTGACTCTGTAAAGCCTCCTCATTGTAGAGACTAAAGACGCTGTACTTAAACAGATTAAACACATTGTGCTAATTGTCTGTTGTGCTTCATTATAAACTCCTCCTCTTTCACCTTTACCGGAAAAACACGTCAAAATCACCAGAGTGAAATTGCTTTTGACGTGCTGTGACACTCTGACCTGAGGGAAATAAAACGATGAACTAACAACGGAGAAAGAGTCGCGAAAGAACAATAAAAAACACTTCATTTTTCCTTCCAATGAGAGAGAAAGGCACCAATTAAGCAAATAAAGATATCAATTAAGTGGCGTGATTGAGACTGTGACAATATATGAGCTGCATTTCCCAGAGGCCTTTGCAGTAATGACTTCCTCAGACGTTTTAAAGGTAGGACTCTGTTAAAACCACATGTGCCTGAGGTGATAGTCTTCATCCTTTGTCTGTGTTTATGCTGAGAGTCTTATTATTATCATAAACATCATCATCTTTGTGTCAGGATTCATTGATAACTGCGGAGATAAACTGTGGATCTGTTCTGAAAGGTAGTTCTCTTAAACAAACTGGACCTGATACTGTTTCTTCTAGTTTGAAAATGGTTTAAACCCAAATAGTTTATTATAAAACCAATAATTTGTGTAAAAACAGTCTTTCTGATCCATTTAGTGCCATTGTAACAGATAAGAACCTCTATTCAGGAACAGAAAACCTTACTCAAAAAAGGAGCGCTCCCATTGGTCGACACTTGTCACATGACGTTCCAGGAAGTTTAATAGCTGCAGATAAAGTGTATTTTCAGCTGAATATGTCTTTTAACAGAGAAACAGCTGAAAAAAGAAAAGCATCAACAGAGAAAAGGGAGACAACGTAAAACACAGATAAATACTGTCAATTCAATCACGTAATGTTTAACGAGGAGGAGATAATTGTGATAATTGCAAATAATATATACAGTAGTAGTATTATTTCCACTGCTGGTACCTTTACCATAAATTTGGGCTTTAATTTCATGTTTTTTGTTGCTCAGAGAAGCATGTAGTCAACAGACAAACGGAAAACAACAGCTTTACTTCTGTCCACTGCAAACATGAAACAATAAAGTCTCATAAACATTCGTTGTGTCTCGTAATTAGCGGAATATGTTTAAAGCAAAAAGGAAATAACACTTCATTTCTGACCTGAGAGAGCCTCGTGGAACATCAATCCCCGCCGCACACCTGCGTTCACGACCCCACACTGTTCGAGGTCAAAGGTCGTCCGAGATGGAGTAGGCGTCTCCGTAAAACGCTCGGGTGGAAGACGCCTGTAGCAATATGGCCGCCTGAACATGAGAGGGCACGGCACACATCAATTAGAAATGCACGCCCGGTCTTAGTTAATGATGTCCTCGTATAGATTCCTCTTCAGAGCAATTAATGCTACGGTTTGCGCTTGAATGTGCCCCTATACGCTCGATGTCAGGGCCTCTCCTCCCACACAGACGAGCACCAGGGCCAAACGTAGGAAAACACACAGCGTATGCCCACACTTTGTTGTCTTTAAGCAAGTTTCTCTTCTACTATAAGCTCGGGTCGGGGCCTGACATCGCAAAAGGAGCCTGTTTCCGAGTCCCTGCCTGCGCTGGAGTTTGTAAAGTACGTAGTTTAGCGCTAGTCATTAGCCCAGGTCGTGCAACGTTGTAAAAAAAACTGGATTTCTCTAAATTTGGCTTTCCCGAGCTGGTTTAACAACCCTTGCACTATTACGCTGGAGGAGAATGGATAATGAGCACGAGGTTGAGAGACAGCGCGGAGAGGGAACCTGAAATACTCAAAAGGCTCCGGCTACACAGGCACAAGGCACAGGGAAAAGATGGTGAATTGCATCCGCGGCCCCTCGTATTATCCACCCAAACCACCCACAACACAACAAATACAAAAGCTGGCTCTCCATCTCTCCGAGGAGGTGCATACTGAATGAAACAAGACCAGTCGGAGAGCTTTCTTTCTTTTTTTTTTTTCTCCAAACACACAGCGGAGGAGCCGGTAGTCGAGGGTCAAGGTAAAGAGAAATGACTGAAAAATAAGAAAAAATAAAGTAAAATGGAGTGGCCGGTTGAACAGTGCGGTAACAAGCTCCCACCTTCACCTGAGAGCTGGGTTTGTGATGCTAAAATATGCACCGGGAACAGCACTGCATTAAATGTGTGATAATAAGACACGTATAGGAGCATATATGGGACGTACATTTTCTCTGTAGTCAATGTTCTGAGGCTGTTTTTTCCTATTTCTGGTTTAATTTGAACATATTTAGTTTAATAGTTTAAGGATAATATCAGACGTAAGGTTTATATGATGTTTCTGTTCCTTCTTGTTTACTGCTGCTGTCACATTAGTCCTATTAACACAGTTATCAAAGTGGAGACTGTTTTTGTGCAAAATATAGCATCTGTGGGTGTTATTGATAATTAATGCCATCAGCAAAATGTCATCAAAAAGATACATGCAAATTGCAGGAGCAAAAGCAGCAGTATTTCCCATTAGTTTATATTATTCTGAAAAAATCCCACAATGAAACCAAACTTAAATAAAACCAGAGCAGTTTTTCCTCCAAAATACTAATCCATTTGACCAAACTGAAGTTTAGAGTTTAGCGTTAGCTTAGCTGTGACTTCAGCGTCAGGACGACAATTATCTCCTCCTCGTTAAACATGACGTGATTGAATTGACAGTATTTATCTGTGTTTTACGTTGCCTCCCTTTTCTCTGTTGATGCTTTTCTTTTTTCAGCTGTTTCTCTGTTAAAAGACACATTCAGCTGAAAATACACTTTATCTGCAGCTATTAAACTTCCTGGAACGTCATGTGACAAACTGAGCATGTGACTTTGTGAAAACAATCTTGTTTATGGAGAATTTGCACCACAGTTTGACATTAGTTTAATGTTTAATGAAGTAACGGGACATTCACAATGAAAACAAATTAATCTTGCCTGGCACATGATGAAATATACACAAATTGTGCAAATTAAACAACTGTTAATTCACATAACATTTGTTCTGTCGAAGCCAATCTAATTTTTGAGGAGTGAAAGTGTTGTAAATGAATGTTATTGATAAAAAGTACAGTAAATGTATTTCTTAAAGAGTGGAATCCCTGATGTAGTTACGTAGCTTCAACCCAACATCACCCAAATTTCACTAGAGTTGAAAAGTTTACGTTCCCCTCGCTCTCGGTTGCCAGTGTGTGTCGTGATGTTGTGACGGCACAAGACAACCTGGCAGGCCTTTTAATTCTCCGCAGTAAATAATGCATCCGGCTCGGTCCATAATTTATGTAAGTGGACATGCAATCAGTTCAGATTAGCGTGCACGCCGCGCCGTCGCTCGTGTGTTTGTGAGAACGACTTCACGAGGCTGAGGGATAGTGAAAACATGACAGGCCATGGATTCTGCTCCAGTGTGACTCTCTTAGCTCATTTATTTATATCGTTTTTAATGCTTTGGCTAAAGTTAAGAAAGCAGTCCATAGAAACAGCAACGTAACCTTTTCATTCTGAGTAAAACGGGCCTGAAATTATGGAATGCTTCCTTTGTTTGATTGGTTCTGTGTTAAACCAAATACATCCAGAAATGCTTTACTTTTTACCAAATTAAAATAAAGTTCTACTCACTCATTTTTCTTTTCTTGTCCGTCTCAGACTCCACTCTCCTCCAAAAGCAGCCCACGGACCTCTCCTGCTTCTCTTTTATTAAAAAATAAATCCAGACCAACATTTCCTCTTTTAACTTCCTGGAACGTCATGTGACCAGCCGGTGTCGACCAATGGGAGCGCTCCTTTTCTGAACATGTGACTTTGAGAGAATAAAGCATAAAAACAAGACATCATCCAACCTTTTTTACATAGAATCCAGGATTTATTTATATTATTTATAAGTGCAGATATTTTATACAAACCATTTCATTTGAAAAGTAACACACAGTTACAAATACACATTGACGCTTCACAAAACCATACAAAAAGTTAGCATAGAGCCCTATATTTACACGACCAATATCTTCTAAAGTCAGTGTTGAAATGATTTAGTGAACACTTTACATAAGTCGACATTTAATGGAAGATCACAAACGGAATCTCTTTGCATGTGTTAAATATGGATGTTTAGGTCAAAGAGGTTGAGGCAGAAATGAAAGTGGAATAAGTGCAGCTTCCATTAAATTACTACAGATCAGTTTGTGTAATGAGCACTGACACGTTCGCTCACAAACAGTTTCAAACAATTTCATGTAGATTTCTGTCTTTAAATAAAACACTGAAAGCTTTATTCAGTTGCTTCTGCAGTGAATTCAGGCAATATTTCATCAAAGTTAAGAAATAATTGTGTTTGATTTGAGTCTAATCATATAAAATGGTGACACCTTTAATGTTGGGGTTAGTAAAGTTAATTAAAGTAGTTAATAAAGTGTATTTCTGTTCAGTGTATGTTATATAAGTCTCCAAAACATGGCTCACCACACAATTCATGTTTGACACAACTGAGGTTCAATAACAGTGACAAATTAGTATTTTGTCTGTAACATATTTAGATCATTTGATTCAACCACTTACACTTTTTATGTCTTTGTTTGTTTTTGTCGTCTCAAGGAAAAATGTTTCAAAGCAATGATGCAACAGAAGGTGCAGTTTCTAAGTTTTGCAGTATCTAAGTGCTTTAAAGTCAAAAAGTTGGAGTTTTGAACCATTTATAAATGACTCTACAGTTTTGTAGTGAAGCATAAGTGTTTATTTGTGTTTAATGCTCTTTTAGTGACGTTCTGTTTAACCTTAGCTCACTTTGAATGAATGTAGCATTAGCTCGAGTGGAAAACAGGGGACTGCATTATGTTTCTCTTCTGTGAATTAAAACTAGACAAAGAAATAAATAAAAAAGCCATGAGTCTGACTAAGCTGTGCATGTAGTTGGTCATTGAATGGAAACAAGTGGTTTACTGATGTTAAAGCGGGTACAAAGCCTGGTATAATACGTATATTTACTTGTTAGAGGTGTTCAAGTCCTCCTCTTGTGGCTATTGACGGTTCCAAACATAAAGATTACTGTAAAAAATCAAGACATAAATGTATTTGAAAACCTTTCCTGTCTTTTTGAATCTAATCCAAGTTCAGAATTAGCTAAATTTCCTGATTAAAGACCCAGATCCCACGTTCCTGGAGTGTTTTTCGGTCCAGTTGTCCGTCGCCCGGCCTCCAGCCAACCGACTATCACACTTAAAAACCAGATCCCAGCCAAACTCTGTTCACGCTCCATGTTCATTTTCTCCCGACAGCGGCGCTTCCAGGGCTTTCCCAGACACCGCTCTCCGCCGGGCATTTGATGTAATCCAGACCAAATGCTAATAGGGCTGTTTGGGAGCTGGCCATCTGCCTGGGCTGACGGTCAACTGTGGCAAGCTGTGCCGAGTTAGCGCCGCGCTGCCAAGTCCTGAGCTGCCCGGAGACCACTTCAGAACCAGAGGACACTTCACGCCAATCGGCCACACTCACCAGGAACCGCCGCCGAAATGATCAAATTGATCTTTTTATGATTCTGGGGCGCAGCTCGTCCAAGTCTCACTCCCACATCGTTCAAAGCGGCGTCAGAAAAGCACTTGGCTGTCGCTGAAGCTGTTAGCACTGAGCGTTTATTTACCCGACGGACGAGAGGAAGATGCTCTTACAGTTGTCCACATTAAAGGAAATAATATTGTAATTAGGGATGTGTATCGATTAAAAAAATCACTACTTAATCTCAAATCTGGCTGTAATCACTTGTCACCTTTTAATAAACACATTGAATCTTCAATTTAACAAAAGGTAATTGACTTTATTTTGACTCTTTTAACTTTGTCATACTTTAACTTATGGTATAGCATGGAAATTGTAATAAATTTTACATTAAAGTATTAATTTTGGACTGTTCAGACTCAAAACAATCTATGAATGCACAAAGTATTTGAGAAATAACTTAAAAAATAACTGAAATGAGAAACCTTTAAAAAATACAGTACTTAAAGTGCATTAATACATTCACTTTGTGCTTCAGAACTTTATTTGAAAAGTTAATTTGTGTGAACTTGTGTCATTTAGAACCTTACAGAATATTTAAATCTGTAAATCACACATGACTTTTGACTCTTTTAACAATTCCTTTACTTTTTTATAACGCACTAAACTGAAAAAAATAATGTTAAAAGTTGACGTGCCAATTTTAAAAGCCGTAATTATACGAAATATCACTTTTAGCAATGTTTATGAGCTTTGGTAACGCACATAATCAGGCATTAATCAACTTTAGAATCAGGTGAAAGGTCTAATGTATTTAAAAGATCAGTACATTTTTATATAATTAAGATTTTTAGTCTTTATTTCAGAATTAGAGCATTTTCATGACTCTCTCGACCACTTTATTTCAAACCCTGTCACAACATTACCCATATCCCCAGTGTTTCTAGTCCACTTCTGTGTCGTTTTGAATTTTTCATCAGATAAAATGGGACCTGAGCGATAGCAGGAAAAAAGAGGTAATGCACTGCACCAATATTTTGACAGGACTCACTCTGAATAAGTGTAGAATAATAAACCTGAAGAGAAAGACCTGGATATAGTCTGGATTGTATAATGTACAGTTTTGTATGACATCTGCTATGGTTTACCTGTTGAATAAGCATTAAATATATTAGATTTTAGTGTTTAATGGTCCAGAAATCAGTATTTATTCAGAGGTAACATGTTTTAGAAAGAGGTTTATACGTGTCCAGTTATTAAATACAAATATATGAGTAAGTTGTATCAGTAATTGTATAAAAACCTGTATAAACCATCTCGACTATGGCTTGTTGTTTACCAGAGTGAGGCTTCCTTCTCTTTAAGTCAGCACTAAAGCCTAAATGAAAATGCAAAGTGTCACAGCGGGACGTCTCCTGTAGATTTAGGACACAGCGCTGCCTCAGAAACAAAAAACAAGAGAAAGACCAAACAGAGAAGAAGAAATCCTCTGAAGTGAACTCAACATTTCTGTTAAAACCTACAGAGATGAAAAGGTGAAGCTAAACACTGTTTGTCTTATTTTTATATTAAACAGCTGTAAGACAAGAAAGAATCATCGTCACTGAAACATCTACGTCCTGAAAGTGTTAATAGTTGTAATCCATTGTCAAAATACAATAATTACATGCAATCCTTACATTTTCTATTCTAGGTTGTAATCCAGGGTTATAATGGTCAGACAGGGTTGATTTTGGTGGAAAAGGGCTTGAATGGAAGGGGATCCAGACCCACTTTGCTTAGAAAGGGAATGGGTCCAGACGGCCAGGGTAGATAACCTCTAATAAATGATATTTTACTGTTGTCACTGCAGCAATACTAAATGTTTGACTCTGTCAGAAACGAGCAGGAGGTAAACTGAGGGTCATGCAACTTTAAACGTACGTCTCATTTCTGAAAACATTCCACCTCTTCTCTCCTTGTGTCCTAGTCCCGCCCACAAAGGAGACACCAGAGAGGACAGAGGACAGAAGGAGGAGGAGAGATGGGACGTCCTCTGTTCATGAGCACCACCTGCAGAGACATGTTTATGATGTTTACAAATGAATCTGCAGCAAAATCTCTTACATTAAATTTAGTTTGATCTAAATGTTCACCAAGAATACTGGTTACATTTCAAATATAAATATAGTTACACATGACATTCTTTCTCTTTATTTATACAAATATAAGGTTCACAATCATCATTATTTATTATAACATTCACAGATGAACCATTGAATCAAAAAGTGACTCTAGTCTCTGTTAAAGTTCTTCAGAAACTAAACATGACAGAGTCTTGAGTCTCGTCCAAAAGAGACTGAAGTGGACGGGGTTTTCTCCAACGACTGACTCCTGTAGGAAGCTCAGGTGTGTCCTCTCTCCTGTCTCCTAGCTCCTCTCTCCTCTCTCCTCGGAGCAGTGTTAAAAGCTTTGGGACAGCACTAAACATGGAGCACAGAGAATAACTTTGAGTCGAGGCATCGAGGAGGAATGTTTCAAGTAGTTGTCTTTGTGTGACCTTTGACCACTGATTTAAAGCCACAACATGTCATTTTGTTAAAAGACACTTGATAAATCACATAGAAACACCATTCGTATGTGATCAGCAGCTGAACTAAACCATTAAACCTCAGTCTGTTCACTCCGATGAATGTTATATTTTCCTTACTTTTTGTCTGATGTTTGATCTTTAATAAAACCCATAGATGACCGTAGATGTGTGGACTCAAGTGTAATTCTTCTCAAACCTTTGTCTCTGAGTAACGTCCATTTATCGAGTGCTATCTATGAGCATCATTTCGCAGTAATTTTGTAGGTCTTTTGTGTTTAAACTGTTGTCTACTAAACTCTGAATACAGTGCTTCCTTGCTCTTCGTGTTATTGCGGCTCTAATGCCCACACTGGAGGATTTTGGGGGCTAGCCTCCTGAATATTCATAGAGTCCACAGACGGCGCCGGGCGAGACTCCGAGGATTTGACGTTCAATAAAAGAGAGAGCCTTTGACATGGAATACCAGCCTCAATATAAAGAACCAGGAAAGGAATTAGACGGCGATTCCTTCTGACGTGAGATTTAGGAGGAAAGGGAAACAGGAGATTGGAGAGTTGTTGAAAATGTGCGACAAAAAGCAAGGACACATTTTTGAACCAAGATATTCGACTTTTTGACAAACAATGGACAGAGTCTTGGTGATTTTTATTAGTTCTAGGAGTGTTGTCTGTTCCTGTGATATTAGTCTATGCAGCTTTTAATAAAAATGTAAGTATTTTCCATTTTTCAGTTTGTCTTAAACTTGTTTTCTGTTTTGTCAGAGTAGATTGAGGAAGTGGACAGAGAATAAAAACCTCGACTTTCTTACAGTGACATATGTCCTGTATTTATGTTTATGTAGATTATGTTTTTGGAATATGATTAGTCTTGGCTTAATTTCAGTTTGTTTCTGGTTTATTCTCAGTTTATTCATGATATTTGTCGGATTCAGTTCAGGATTTGTCCTCGATGTGGTTCAAAAACATTCAAATGACTGTAAAATGGACTAAATTACATGTGGCATCAAGGAAATATTGTAGAACACTTTTCTAAACATCATTACATTACATTATTTCTCATTTATCAAACTCAGAATCACAGACATGTTCTATGAACCTGCAGCAGGACGAGGGAGAGATACTGCTCACGTTTACGTTGTTTTTACGTAAATATTTGATCAGAAAAAGATGTATATTATGTCTAGGTCAAGATTTATAATGGGACAAAATGAAACCTTCAGCATTTTAAGATTTCTTTTAAAATCTGTAGTGAAGAAAGTAAAATAAATCGTAAATTATTTTAGTAGTTTAACTAAATCAGAGCTTTCACTTTTATTTAAACGCTCTTCTTTGCAGTTTTTACGGCATGACACGGGAACAAAATATAGAAAGCACTTTATTTTTGCCTTTATTTGACTTTTGAAAGACAGAAAACGGAATGGAATGACTTTGGGAACACGATCCGAGCTGGAATGGAACCAGGGTCGCCCATTTAAACGCATTTTTCTGCATCAAAAACATGCCTGACTGTAGATCTGAAATGTCTTTAACGTTAGCTTAGCCACTTTTAAGCTCATTTTCACTAACATTTGCCGGATTTACTTGTGAATTCGTTTTGCAGCGATACAAACCTGAGCCGATTGGTGGAAAGTCTCGCTGCAGCTGCTCAACACCGCTCTTTAAAAAACACCAGGAACAAACTTTCTCGGTGGCTTTTAAAGATTACCATTAGATTCATCGAGTCACTTAACAGGCTCTTTAAATTAGACGAGGCCTGCGGGTCAGCCTCATTACAGATGCCATTAGCGACCGGCGCTGTACAAGGAAACAGTTGTTTAAGGGCCGCTAAGTGATGCTAGCTGCTCCTTGTAAAGAGAGACGCTAACTAAATGGCCCATTTGAGACACTACCTGAACCCGATGGGGATATATTAAGCACAAGGATAAGATTTCTGTTTTCAAGAGGCACTGGAAACTGAAACGTATACTATATTTGTAATATTTTTAAACATCTTCAGAGCATTTTAGCACACGATCATTATCAGGCTTCAGAAGGACATATATTTATTTTACTCAAGGGAGTTCTTGATGTGGTTTAATGCAGATGTTAAACCAGAATTTAGAGATTTTGGAGACAGTAGGAAACAAATGGGACAAAATAAGCTTCGACTGTGACTAATATTTACCAAAAAGTGGAGCTATGCATGTATTTTGTTGATTTTTGCAAAAGAAAATCCTCACTTTGGGGAAAATGGGAAGTGGAACAGAAACAAAACAGCAATATTTTATCAAATTCAATTTATATTTTCGCAAATGAATGACTTTTGGAGCAAACCTTCAAAATTTAGATCCAAAGACATGAATTAGACAGAAGTGAATAAATAGTATAAATAATAATAATGTGTGTACAGATGTGAGAAGCTGGAATTACAGCTGTACACTGTTGGACTGTTTTGGAGACACTTTGGACAGATTTGTTAAAGGAAACAGTGACTTCAGTGATGTCTATACATGAAGTTATTGTTAAATTAAACTATTTTGTATTTCCAGATGCACTATGATAAAAACACAACACAAAAGCAGTAAAATCATGATACAAATGCAGGAGTTGTATGAAGACAGCGGAGCAGAGGTCATGTCTGTGTCTTTAATAATGCACATATGGAAACATATAACTTAGTCATGAGTTAATGCACAGACAGCATTGACATTCAGGCTCAGATTTACACTGAAGCTGTTTAATGCAGAGTGAACACGAGCAGAAACAGAGCCGTGTTCACGTGATCCGTGCAGAGGCTGCTGTGCGTGCATCACGCTCCTGCAAACCTCTGCATTAGGTGTGTTTTCCAGCACAATTAAGTCTCTGGCCTGATCCCTTCTGACACTGTAATTGTTATTTCAGATGCAGATTAATAAATCATGGACAGATAGTTAAGAATTAAAATAGGTCTCTGGGCCTGACTCCTGCAGCCCGGTCCCACAGCCTCACTCTTCAGTCACATATGACTCTGAGGAGGCTCATGGAGGAGGGTTATCTGTTGTATGTCACAGATACATTAGATACTACTACAACTACAAGTATATGACAGTTTACTAAAGAGTTATTACAAAACCATTTTAGTTATAGGCTGCTGCTCTGCACAGACAGATGGTTTTGTGACTGGCCTCATTACCTTCTGTACATTTAGTTTGATACAAGTGTGAACATCTGCCGTAAGAACGCTGTAAACAATACACTTTTTTTTTTTTCTGGTTTAGTCCAGTTTGGTCTGGTTTAGTCTGGGATTACATGGTCTGGTTTAGTCCAGTTTGGTCTGGTTTAGTCCAGTTTGGTCTGGTTTTGTCTGGGATTACATGGTCTGGTTTAGTCCAGTTTAGTCTGGTTTTGTCTGGGATTACATGGTCTGGTTTAGTCCAGTCTGGTCTGGTTTTGTCTGGGATTACATGGTCTGGTTTAGTCCAGTTTGGTCTGGTTTTGTCTGGGATTACATGGTCTGGTTTAGTCCAGTTTGGTCTGGTTTTGTCTGGGATTACATGGTCTGGTTTAGTCCAGTTTGGTCTGGTTTATCAGTTTGGTCTGGTTTTGTCTGGGATTACATGGTCTGGTTTAGTCCAGTTTGGTCTGGTTTTGTCTGGGATTACATGGTCTGGTTTAGTCCAGTTTGGTCTGGTTTTGTCTGGGATTACATGGTCTGGTTTAGTCCAGTTTGGTCTGGTTTAGTCCAGTTTGGTCTGGTTTTGTCTGGGATTACATGGTCTGGTTTAGTCCAGTTTGGTCTGGTTTTGTCTGGGATTACATGGTCTGGTTTAGTCCAGTTTGGTCTGGTTTAGTCCAGTTTGGTCTGGTTTTGTCCAGTTTGGTCTGGTTTTGTCTGGGATTACATGGTCTGGTTTAGTCCAGTCTGGTCTGGTTTTGTCTGGGATTACATGGTCTGGTTTAGTCCAGTCTGGTCTGGTTTTGTCTGGGATTACATGGTCTGGTTTAGTCCAGTCTGGTCTGGTTTTGTCTGGGATTACATGGTCTGGTTTAGTCCAGTTTGGTCTGGTTTTGTCTGGGATTACATGGTCTGGTTTAGTCCAGTCTGGTCTGGTTTTGTCTGGGATTACATGGTCTGGTTTAGTCCAGTCTGGTCTGGTTTTGTCTGGGATTACATGGTCTGGTTTAGTCCAGTTTGGTCTGGTTTTGTCTGGGATTACATGGTCTGGTTTAGTCCAGTTTGGTCTGGTTTAGTCCAGTTTGGTCTGGTTTTGTCTGGGATTACATGGTCTGGTTTAGTCCAGTTTGGTCTGGTTTTGTCTGGGATTACATGGTCTGGTTTAGTCCAGTTTGGTCTGGTTTTGTCTGGGATTACATGGTCTGGTTTAGTCCAGTTTGGTCTGGTTTAGTCCAGTTTGGTCTGGTTTTGTCTGGGATTACATGGTCTGGTTTAGTCCAGTTTGGTCTGGTTTTGTCTGGGATTACATGGTCTGGTTTAGTCCAGTTTGGTCTGGTTTTGTCTGGGATTACATGGTCTGGTTTAGTCCAGTTTGGTCTGGTTTTGTCTGGGATTACATGGTCTGGTTTAGTCCAGTCTGGTCTGGTTTTGTCTGGGATTACATGGTCTGGTTTAGTCCAGTCTGGTCTGGTTTTGTCTGGGATTACATGGTCTGGTTTAGTCCAGTTTGGTCTGGTTTTGTCTGGGATTACATGGTCTGGTTTAGTCCAGTCTGGTCTGGTTTTGTCTGGGATTACATGGTCTGGTTTAGTCCAGTCTGGTCTGGTTTTGTCTGGGATTACATGGTCTGGTTTAGTCCAGATCCTTCTCAAACTGTTGCTGTTTTGAGACAAACTCAGACCAAATATTGATTTCATTTACAATTATCTTCTGTTTTTTTTTTTTACTTTGCATTTTGTAAATTAATACAAATAGACTTAGACTTGTCTTTGTTAATCCACAGGGAAATAGTTTTGTCAAAGTAGCTCAGCTTAATAATATAAACATATATATGCAGTAATATACAGAAAAATAAAGGTACTTTAAAGTTTATTTTACTCTAATATCAGAAACTGAGGAGTGTAAACAAGTGAACATACATGTCTGATTTACTAAAGTTTACGACTCACAAAAAGAGTGAAAAGCTCCAAAATTTTACACCGTTACAAATAAAGCATGTATTAACCACAGTTTCTGGCTTAATCTGTGTCAGGTTTTCACATTAGAACAGAATAACTTCATTGTCTTCAATAATCAGATGTGAATCAACACTAAACTACTACAAAAGGTATAAATAAAAGAAGGATTAAAAAGGTAAAAGTTAAAGGCTATAAGTTAAACACATCCATCACATGCAGCTATTGCACGTCTCCAAAAACTGCACAAAGAAGTTAAAATATTCCACTTAAAAGATTATGAATAAGGCAACATTTAAGGCGACAATGGCTCTTGAGTAAAACCAGTTCTGAATCTGTTTGTCCTTGTTTTAATTGTGGTGTAACATGTGTATGAAGGCAGCCAACGGAAACGAAGACAGGCCTTCATCATCCTCTGAGTTAATTATGCACAGTGCCTCTTGCTTCCTTCTGTTCCCTTATTTATTCAGATTCAGGACGTATCTTAAGTGCACGTAGTAAACCTCTCCTGCTGCGACGCTCGTGCACCGACGACATGTTCAGTGTTTGCTGTGACTATGGCGTGTTTACAGTGGCTTCTCGTGTGCATCGGTTGTGGACTTAGCATACAGTCTTCGCGTGATTCAAAACAAATAACGGATGTATGCATTAGCTTCCGTCGGCCGGAAATATATAGAATAAATGTAGAGGAGCGATGCATTCAGAGCATTCGTCGTCTTCTGTTTCTCTTAACTTTATCCTTCACTTTTCCAGCGTCTTTCCTCGTGTCCTGTGTCCACTCTTCGTCCCGAACTGAACTCTCTCCGTCCTCTGAACATGTGAACGAGGCGAGCGAGAGGCCAATACAAAATTTATGCAGAATAATGTGTACGGTGGCCCCATCCAGCGCTGTCTCCTCCGCGTTGACCCATCCACACAAACACAGAGTCTCCTGTGGTCGAGGCAGAGCACTTTAGCTATCACTGCGGATTAGCCTGAGACCTGTAATGCACCTTTAAGTACAACGCAGCCCTTTTAAACCACAAGCAAAACGCACAAGAGCAGACGCACGAGTTTAAAATAAAACAGTAGCCCTGACGCACGCCGAGTTAGGTCATTATGACGATGGATAATGTACACACCGTCCACAGGAACAGAGGAAATAAAGGTTCAGATCAAAGACTTACAAAAGGGAATAAAGAGCTTCCTCAAATGGTTCTGTGCACAAGCTAAATGCTCTTGAAAACTTTATCATAAGAACACCTTAATACAAACGTTTAAGATTTATTTAAGATTTAAGTTATTGCCAGGGTTAAAACTTTTCAACATTTATCCATGTTTCATTTGCTGCTATTTCTCTATTTTTATCTTCTTTGAGCTGTTTCTCTGTAAAATAAGACATATTTCCAACAGAATAACCCATTTCCTTGGTTTATTTCCTTGTTCCTTCGTTGTTGACATCAGTGTCGACCAATGGGAGCGCTCCTTTTTACCTGAAGTGAGCTGTGATTGGACAAAATCCTGCTGTGGACTGATCATTCTCATCTATTAAAATCCTTCATTATAAAGACTAGATCACGTCTTAAGGTCTCATTTTTTCAGATGATTCCTGTTACAATAAACTTTAAGAGATTAAACTGAAAAACTAAATTTAACAGGAAAAAAAAATCAGGTCTTGAACTTTTAACAATAACAGGAATGACCCATCAGACCTAACTCTTGTGCAGTTGTATCACAAATAAAGAAGCTTTTTAGATTAAAAGTAAAATACATAAAAGCTCACAACTGTGTTCAGATGCCTACTCATTGACTACTTTAAAGCACAGGTAATGGAGGGCATTAATGTTGTGTGGAGGTATAAGAACGTAATGACCCGTGTTACGTACATTAACAGCTTTACCTCGTACATAAGCAGCACACTTATGCATCTCCATCCTGTGAGTACACTCCACATCCTCCATTTAGAAACATGAACCCTTTTTGAATAACTCCAGCACAGAGCACTCAATGTCCACAGCAACCAAGGATACACCAATAAGAAGAAGCAGGGCCGATGGTGAAAGGCTCTCAAGTGCACTCTGTACGTCCTGGCCTCTCGGTGACGCTGGGTTCAGATGGAAATAGTACCACGCTCAAAATAAAACATGGAGGTTACACTGTGTAATAGAGGAGGTCAAAAAAGAGGTCAGAGCTGGACAAACACAAATAGCAAATGCACCGAGTGAATTGACCCAATATAAAACCACTTCTGCAACTACAGCAACAAGAAGAGCTCAGTTTCCCAATTTATGATAATAAAACTACACTTTAACTTAAAAATCCATTACCTTTTTTACTTGTTGTTTTAGTTTTTCAGTGTAATCTCCTAAAGTTTATTGTAACAGGAATCATCTGAAAAAATGAGACCTTAAGACGTGATCTAGTCTTTATAATGAAGGATTTTAATAGATGAGAATGATCAGTCCACAGCAGGATTTTGTCCAATCACAGCTCACTTCAGGTAAAAAGGAGCGCTCCCATTGGTCGACACTGATGTCAACAACGAAGGAACAAGGAAATAAACCAAGGAAATGGGTTATTCTGTTGAAAATATGTCTTATTTTACAGAGAAACAGCTCAAAAAAGATAAAAATAGAGAAATGTGCTGCAAATTAAACATGAATAAATGTTGCTGATGCTTCAAGTTTAACGAGATGGAGATAAAAGTTTCAGGTCAGCTTTAAACTTCAATTTAATGTAACGTATTAGTATGTATGTATTTATGAGACACACTGAATGTCACAAACCCCGAGTGCTGTAGCAGGTGGATCACTGAAAACGTCTTTGAAAAGGATCTGTAGGAATGTTTTGTCCAGGTTTGGTTGGTGTTGAGCTGTAGATGTTGTGGATGGACACAATAGTACATTGTTGGACGCTGTGCTGTGATCGTCACCCAGACCTCTGTTTGACCCCAGTGTAAATGTACACGTTTACTGTGTGAGTGCAGCCTGTGGAGAGCCTTGTGCTCGGATCAAAAGGGCCTTGAAATGTGTTCTGGCTGCCCATGACAGATCACAATCCACAAAGAGTCCCCAGAGGCCCCCCACGGACGACCCCACATCTCCACTGAATACAGGCTTTAATCCAGCGTCACTAAACCTGTCCCGGACCACACTGAGGGGCCTAGCTGCTCCTGAGAGGACACAGAGCTGGACTGACCTCAGAACTCAAGAAAAGCAGGATTCAGTGAGAGATGATGGGCCATAGACACAAAGAGAAGAGAGAATAACACTAAAATACCATTAGAATCAAATGGGGAAAAGACAAAGTGTGAACGTATTTTTTCTTATAGTTGGAAAATGGTTTTAAAAAAGTATGTTGTAAAAATGCCATCTACTGTTTATTCTAAGGGATTGTAACAGATGAGAACCTCTATTCAGGAACAGAAAACCTTGGACAATCACATGCTCCAAAAAGGAGCGCTCCCATTGGTCGACACTTGTCACATGACGTTCCAGGAAGTTTAATAGCTGCAGATAAAGTGTATTTTCAGCTGAATATGTCTTTTAACAGAGAAACAGCTGAAAAAAGAAAAGCATCAACAGAGAAAAGGGAGGCAACGTAAAACACAGATAAATACTGTCAATTCAATCACGTAATGTTTAACGAGGAGGAGATAATTGTCGTCCTGACGCTGAAGTCACAGCTAAGCTAACGCTAAGCTAACGCTAAGTCCAGGCCTTGAGTATTTTATTCTTTATTCTTCATCCACTGCAGTCACCATAGTTTTAGATTCTTGAATAGTTACGTTTTTCAGTCACATTTGGAGTCATCTTTACATTTTATTACATTCTTGGACTGTTTATATTTTCTACCTCTTTTTCATTTTAAAGCCTATTTCATCTTAAAAGTTCTCATTCTCTTGGGCACCACTAAAGTGTCCCGTCACCAGTCTCTTTACCACAGTTTGGAAAGCGCTGCCTTAAAAGTACAAATACTGTTTTAACCACAAGGTCTGTCGAATGTGAACTTCAGGCCAAGGTTTCTAAAATATCAAAAAATACTGAGGATGTAGTGTTTGGCATTGCTCAAAATATAATAAAAACCTGTTGAGCCAAACCAATTCCTTTCAGTGAAAAAAAAAATGGACAAAATTGGTCAAGATATTTCAATTAAAACAGGACCAAAGGAGCAACATTGAAGAGTGGTTGATGTTGATTGAAAATGTCTTGTCCAATGTCTGACCACTTTCCACAACAACGAGGAATGCGCCACAGATTTCAGGTTTCGAAATTAAATTGATCTAAAACCAAGGCCATTTGTGTCAAAGGTAGAGTCAACACAAAACAGGACACGACGGACGGAGCCAGTTTTATCCACGGTGCGGAAGAAAAACACTGGAATTTTTTTGTTTTTGAACTGTTTTTGTCGCAGGTTCACTCTTCCTTGAACTTTCTCCATTGAAACGCCTCGACAAAGACCCATTGTTTGTCAGCGCCACAGTGTTTTATTTTGGAGAAGTTAAACGAAAGCCGACCTTGTTAGTTGGAGTAAAGTTTAGCAGAGAACAGAGATCCCTGAACTGGAGGCCACCGAGCCCACTCCCGTTTATGTTTTTACTGTATGTACTGTACTTCCACAATGGCTCTGTTCAAGGAAAACCTTCAGCTTTGGTTTAACACAAAGAAGAGCCACAGAGGTCAATACATCTTTAAATATTTAATGACTGTATTTACATAAGTCTGAACAGAAAAGCCTTTAATAACTTGCTTTAAAGGGTTATTTCTGCTCATTTATGGATTGAATCAACTCTTTTTGAGTTATAGGTTCAGTTTGAATGTATAGTTTTCAAAAAGGACACGACTGAAAAGCTTTAAACTTCTGGATCAAACTCTGGAAAGTGCCACAAAAACTTCTAGACTGAGCAAGGTGTGTTTATCAATATTAATCTGACTATTATTGTGTGTCAAATGAAACCAAGGAGCTGGATCTTTTCTTTTTTAAATCCCTCCAAGTTTTCTCTGCTTTCAAGCTCTATTTTTTGTCTTCTTTTCTTTTATTATCATTATTTTTTGTTTTTTCTCTCAGAGATCATGCACTAGTCTTGATCTTGACGTGGTCTCAGTTTCTAAAAGTTTCTAAATTCTACTAAAAGGAGATATTAGTCAACTTATAGCTACTGTTTTTTTTTTTTTTTTTTTTTCTTTATCTTTATTTTGTTTTTTTGGTCAGACACAGACACACAAAAGAGGTTTCAAAAAGATGGTTTATATTTAGCCAAAAACAACATTAAAAAGAATACTGGGCCCATAAAAGAGATCCAAAAATACAATAATAAGAACCCAAGAATACAATTAAATCCTCTTAACTGAACAGAGCATCCAACAGAATACAAAAGACCTAACAAAGGACACACGATCAGAACCAGCGAAACAAACAGAAGGACGACAAAACTAAAATAAAGACAAGATAAACTGAAATATTGAAATATGAAAACAGAAAACTTACACAAATAAATTCAGGTTCCTCAGCTTTGGTAAAGAAACAGACTGGTTACTTCAAACAAATATAAAAAAACAGAATAAAGTATGTAAATGCTGCAGAACTTTATGAGCTATGTGCAAAAAGCATTGACCAAGTATGAAAACCTTTCTTTAAAATTCACATCACAGTCATAATAATAATAATAACCTGCTAGTTCTGTAAAGATCGGCGGCCATCTTGGGGTTCACTTCTAACAATACACACCTGTCCTTGGTGTAGTCTCTGTGAGTAATCTTTGGGATCTGAACAATTACCAGAACTCGGAGTCGCTGTAACTTTGACAACTTTTAAATTCATCGACACAAAAGCCTCTCTGACGTTGGTTTGAGGAGAGAGGAAGCATTGTGCTGCGTGTTCTCAGCGGCAAACCTTCAACACAAACCCGTCAATGGGAACAAGTGTTTTCATCTCGGTGAATACGCCACATTCTTAAGAGTTCACCAGAAGAATTTAAAGACAGTGGGATAAACAGAGGCTCGGTGAAGTATCTCTTTAAAATATGAAGTTTTCTTGTCTGAATAAGTCAGAGAAACTAAGTCAAATTCTTGGAAAAGGCCTTGAAAACTTCGGCTTCATTGACGTGAACGAAAATGACAAAAAAACAGGTGGAATTAAGATGAACTTGAAGATGAAGTATCACCAGAGTATTATTATTTTTCTCCTTGGCTTTAACGTAAATATTCAAAGAGAAACCCCACTTCCTCGTCTGTCCCAAAGTTCATCTCACAAGGTTTTATTTTCAAGACAAGTTTGTTTTAACGACAAACTTGGATCTAGTCACTCAAACATTTATTAAAGCAGCTCTTGCCGGTTGCTCCTTTATAAAAAAGTTAGATTTCTGTTGTATGTCGATTGGTGGAAGTCATTTTATACTCAGTCTTGCATAAGTTACGGACATAAACCAGACCAATTTTTCCTCCAAAATACTAATCCATTTGATCAAACTGAAGTTTAGCGTTAGCTTAGCTGTGACTTCAGCGTCAGGACGACAATTATCTCCTCCTCGTTAAACATTACGTGATTGAATTGACAGTATTTATCTGTGTTTTACGTTGTCTCCCTTTTCTCTGTTGATGCTTTTCTTTTTTCAGCTGTTTCTCTGTTAAAAGACATATTCAGCTGAAAATACACTTTATCTGCAGCTATTAAACTTCCTGGAACGTCATGTGACAAGTGTCGACCAATGGGAGCGCTCCAAGGTTTTCTGTTCCTGAATAGAGGTTCTCATCTATTACAATCCCTTAAATAAACACTAGATGGATCAGAAAGACATTTTTTTCACAAATTACAAATACTTAAAGCATTATTTAAAGTTGTGTGTTTTTATCTTTACATTATATCACACAGAGACTTCCAAACACACAATAATGTCAGGTTTAAACCAGACCTAAACATTTTATATGAAACATTTCTGAGTGAAGTTATTATAATAAGTCTCAAGAGCGCAGCCTAGTGGTTCTATTATGTCCGACCGCACGCTTCTGTAAAAAAAGAGCGTAATCAATACATTTGATGGGACTCGAGTGTCTCCACTTTGTTGCCATGGCGACGCCTCATATGCAGACTCACTTATGCATAAACACTTGAAGATGAATGCATTTCAAAAGGAACATATGCTTCTGCACTGAGTCTATCCACAATAATACGCTCTTATGGAAATAATGTCTACGGCTGCATCATCTTTAAAAGGTCCACAAAAGTAAATAGATCAGGATCTTCAGGACAATGTTCAGCATCGTCCGATTCCTGGAAAACCACGTTTCTTCATCGAAAAATGAATGAAACTTCTTCCTTTTTATCTTCGTTTTGTTCATGTTTAGTGTTTGTGGAGAGATCTAATTGTTGTTCATATCCAGTATTGGGGAGTTTCTAGAAAAGCCTCTGATATTTCTTTTGTTTTATTACTGCTTTTATTATTTGCTGATTTTATTCTTTTATTATTTATTATGTGCTTACTTATATGTTTTGTTTTGTACTTGTTTTTTATGTGTCTTTTAATTAAGTTGCATTGTAAAGCACTTTGTAACTATGTTTAGAAAAGTGCTATACAAATAAAATTCATATCATTGTTATTAGTAGAGACAGTGGCCTTCAAATCAAGAGAATTTCTAAAATAAATGAATAATTTATAATTTCATATGTTCTTTTTCCTTCTCTCAAAATACATGCCTTGATACAAAACAGAGACTCAATTTTGAACTAAATTTGAGCAGAAAGAAAACAGTATTTATAACCTGCCCCTGTCTTTCTTCTCTGTTTTAAAGTTCATATATTAAATTAAATAAATCAGGTTTAATTCTGTTTTGAGGTTTGTTTTCACAGAACAGACTTGGCATGATTTCTTTTACCTTTTTTATTTAACTCAAAGACTTCAAAGCTTCAGCAAAATATGGGAAATTAAGAGTAAAGTTAAATAAATCAAACATTTTTTTATTTTATTTTATATAATCTATGTGTGCTTTCCAACTTAGTTTTGTTGTCATCTATTATCACACACTCTCAAAGCTTCTAAAAGTGCATCAAAAAAGCTTGAAGTGTGTCATTTTGTTCAGTTTCAGTACCATTTCCACTGAGCAAATATTTTACATTAAAAAGCAATATACAAGACCAAACCTAATGTAACCTTTTTACATTTAAATCTACGAAAAAGGGAATAAAAGTGTGTTTGAATGGCCTTGTCCAAGTTCAGACTTTTTTTGGAGCCGTCCAGAAGCAAATTCCCTAAAATCTGAATAAATCAAAGCAAGTTTATAGAGAAGAATGTGCTGAGATTCTTCCAAAACGATGAGAGAGACTGAGAATATCATTTGAAAAGTTATTGCTGCTAAAGAAGGATGTGTAGAGTTTTATCCATTAACCTTCTTCTCCATAGGTTTGCACTACAGCTGGCACAGTGTGTTTTATCACATATTATTATCTACAAAGGCCCACATACAATAAACCCATATGTATCGTATAAACACAGCGTTGACCCCAGAGAGCGGCCAGCTGTGTCTGAGCCGGAGCACTAACCCGGCGTTAATTATAAATCAATGGGCCAACTGTAAAAGCCTCTACAGCACATGAGAGTTTAACATCTATAGAGTTTACACAGCGGCGTTTAAAGAGCAGAGGCCAGGGTAATATTCATGCATTCATGAATAAAACAGATGGTCCGAACACACTGCACTGATACGGACAAAGATATAAACAATTAAAGAGAAGGTTGAGGGTCGTTCACTGAAGAGCCAGTCGTGGAAATAGAAATATCACATTTGATTAAAGCACAAATCTTTAGGAGACAATTTTATTTTTGCCGTCACTGACTCAGATTCCACTCAAAAATGACACACAAAAAATAAAACCAGACCAGTTTTCCTCCAAAATACTAATCCATTTGACCAAACTGAAGTTTAGAGTTTAGCGTTAGCTTAGCTGTGACTTCAGCGTCAGGACGACAATTATCTCCTCCTCGTTAAACATTACGTGATTGAATTGACAGTATTTATCTGTGTTTTACGTTGTCTCCCTTTTCTCTGTTGATGCTTTTCTTTTTTCAGCTGTTTCTCTGTTAAAAGACATATTCAGCTGAAAATACACTTTATCTGCAGCTATTAAACTTCCTGGAACGTCACGTGACAAGCCGACGTCCACTTATTTTGTATCATTCAACTTAGACAAAAAAGTGGAAGTCCTTTAAAGTTAATCACAGTCACTCACTCTTTCAGGATGGGACTTTGTACATTCACCAATTAGCCCTAAATGTAAAGGACAGAACTCATATTTAATGCCTGTGTGCAAATATTTACCCATAATAAGGCTCATGGATGTAGATTCTATTAAGTTTTGTGACACATAGCTCCATAACTGTGGAATGACAGCTACATAAAGTCGTACAGTGAGATTTATTTAAAAGAGTCTAAAACACACTTAGTCATGTGACGTCTGGAGCTGTGTAGGTTTATACATGAACGTTTATACCTTTTGCACCTCATCATGTATTGATATTCCATATTACTGTCTTGTTTTCTTGAAAATTACTGTCTTTCCATCTGTTTTCATGACAACTCGTATTTATTTTTATCGAAGCAATCATAGGGCACTTAGATTAATAACTGTATAAACCACTAATAAAGTGTAATATGTGACTTTTTATAGTAGATGTAATTATTAACATGTCCGTTTTTAACGCTGTACGATTCAAACGACACCGTCTCAAAAAATGAAAAATCTGTCCGTTTTCTCTCGGAGCCGTCAAAGTGTGCTCGTCGTCGTCACGGCAACACTTCACACGCATCAATCACGCATCGAGGAACACGCTGGCGCTTTAACCTCGACATATGCGGCGTGTCTTTAATGCAACATTACACACGAGCCGAGCGGGGGGAGGGTCCGCACGTAAAGGGAGCTACAAATTATACATAACTACTGCTGCAATTACACTGCGTATTACTAACTGTGGTCTGTCACAACAGCCCAGCGTCAACACGAGTCCGAGACCACGATCACGCAAAAGGATCTCAAATCCCTAAAGACTGGGTTGAACCGACTTGACAGTAATCACTAGAAAACCTACACTCAGACCGTATTACAGCATTTTTCAATTTGATACACTCTGTGGTTTAAAACAGCTGTAATAGGAATAATAGCCAAAGCCTTCTGCTGTAGTCAAGTTAAACGTGTATTTTTCAAACAGCTCAGGAGTGTATTTCATCACTCGTGGAAAAATACAGACATAAAGCACCAGAAAACCCAGTTGAAGGAAGGATTAATCCCATTACTTACTGTTCCCACTGAAGACAAACCGAGCCCAGCAAGTGTCAGAGAAGAACGAAGCTAGTGTCTTTCCTCAGACGCTTTGGGACTAAAACGAGACAATAAACTTATTCCTCTACATGCAGGCGGACAACACAGAATAACCTTTACTTTAAAACAATTTGTAATGTTTTGGAGCAGCTGAAAGAAAAGAGGAAGAATTGAGGGTTTTTTATTTGTTCACTGTCAAAAAACACCAATGTTTCAGTGAAATGGTGAATATAAATGTCCTATATGATTAAATAAATGTGTTGTATCCTTTTTAGCATTAACAGTGTAAAATAAATGAACGTTTCCTCCAAAATACTAATCCATTTGACCAAACTGAAGTTTAGAGTTTAGCGTTAGCTTAGCTGTGACTTCAGCGTCAGGACGACAATTATCTCCTCCTCGTTAAACATTACGTGATTGAATTGACAGTATTTATCTGTGTTTTACGTTGCCTCCCTTTTCTCTGTTGATGCTTTTCTTTTTTCAGCTGTTTCTCTGTTAAAAGACATATTCAGCTGAAAATACACTTTATCTGCAGCTATTAAACTTCCTGGAACGTCATGTGACAAGTGTCGACCAATGGGAGCGCTCCTTTTTGGAGCATGTGATTGTCCAAGGTTTTCTGTTCCTGAATAGAGGTTCTCATCTATTACAATCCCTTACAATAAACACTAGATGGATCAGAAAAGCTATTTTTGAGCCAAACAGTCATTCATAAATAGTTTTAATTACTTTCTGAATCACTTCTTGTCTCCTGAACTTCATGTTTGAACGCTACAGGAAGTCAGTGTGGCCATAATGTTTACAGGTGAATATTGTACCTAAGAGATAAGTAACACAGCGTGGATAAATCAGTCAGACTGACAGCGGTGGGGGGCTGTAGGTCTGGAGATAGAGAGGCTCCGGTTCCCACATTATTCAGAGTTATGTAACACACTGTAGAGCTGGTAGGAGTCATTGTAAACAAATGCATGCAGCACATACATTTATGCATCGGTAACAGGGACAAGCCACAGCGGGGTCCACACTCTGCAGATGGATCCTCTCACAGATATATACCCTACACAGAAACATGCACCAGGGACCTGCAGCTTCTGACTCTGAACGGCTTTAGAGACAAACAAGGAAGTGGAGGGAGAGACTGGAGCAAACATCTACTCAGTTTTTAGATTTTCATTTTTGCTGTGGTCATAATTTATGTTTATTATGTTTTTAGCACAAACTTAAAGCTGCACTGCCCAATTTTGTTTAGTTTTTTTGTCCCGATCTCAGACTCCTCTCTCCTTCAACAGCAGGAGAAACCTTTCCTGCTTCTTTTATTTTAAAAAAGGTAAAACCAGAACAAAATACTAATACGTTACATTAAATTGGGCCGGAATTTGAAAAAAAAAAAAGTAAAAAGAATAAAACATGAACTAACTGCAATGATAAGTGTTAACATTTTTAACATTAATTCACTTTAAAAAAAACAAAAAAAACTACTGATTTTCTACCGTGTATTTAAATCACACTTTCTTTTCGGCTGAGGACAGGTCAAAGGTCAAACTGTGAACGCTGCAGAAGGATTAGCTTAGCATTAGCCTCTAAAACATAACAATCTTTAATTCTATAACATAAACAAGTATATTAAATGCAGAGAAAATAAGTTAATTAGTGTCATATGACTAAATATTGTTTTAATAGACCCTAAATTAAAAAAAAACAAACATTATTTTGAAGCCTGAATTATATTTTTTTCCAGATTAATATTTTCCATTGCTTCTGAAACGCAGTGATTATGAGTCGGGATTTTAGTTTGAATCCATTTTTGAGGATTATTGTCTTTGTTATCATACAAATAAAAGTGAACACCTTTTTTTTCTGAAGCTCTGCAAAGTTTCCATGTTTATGGTGAAAATGGGATGTCTCAATTAGAATTTATAATTGCTTCTTTGTGGTTTTGAGCCATACATCTTTAATTTTCTGACATTCCCAGAATAAAAACACCCATGAGTCTGATATTTTGATATAAAACCAAGTCTTAAAGGAACCAGAACTGAAAAAAGTGCTTGAAAATGTAAAGAAAGTGTGAGAATGTCCCTCTAATAAAAGGAGAATGAGTGAAGAAGCAGTGAGAGTTGTAGAGAGTGGGTCTTAAGGCCTCCCTCTCTCATGTTTATTAATGCGGTAGAGATATGACAACGCTGACACAAAGCGTGTTTACAGGCGGCGTGCAGCAGGTTGGAGCTGTTTAGCATGCGTCAGAGCGAGGTTTATCTCCGCGCACCGTGTCGCAGTCGCTCGGCTTAATACTGCCACGAATCCAAACGCAGAGTCCGCATTAGCTCTGCCTTTATTCAGACGTTTAGCAGAAGGGCTTATGCACCGAGCACAATGAGAGCGACTGCACTGAAGCACCACTGTAAAGAAGAACATGTACAGACGGACGCAATATAGCTGCAAAAATACCAATAAAATGAGTCAAATGTAGAAGCTGAGCAAAAAAATACAACCCAGACTCAGAGAGATATCATTGACAGAAGTGAGTGCTTTAGTTTTGAAAATACAAGGGATAAATATCTGTATTAAATCCTATTTGAATGTTACATTTGAGATATTAAGCATGAAATATGAGATTAAATTCAATATCTGCTCATTAGGATGTGCAAGTTCTGCATCTGAATATGTTTTTAAAGGCACACAAGGCAGGATTCAGCTGCAAACATCATCGTTAAACAATTTAAAGGTTTAATTTATGCAAAACATGACAGAAATGTGGCCTCAAAATGTAGATTATGACAACTCAAACTGAAAACGCTTCATAAAACATCTGAACCATTCCATAAAAGACATATAGTTGTGTTACAGTCTCCAACAGGGACTACACCCAACAATAACTCACTGTCAACACTTATTTCCTCTCTTCAGGACGTGCTGCTCTGAAAATTACCTCTGACTGAATGTGGACAAAACAAAACCGTAGGTCATTCTCACGTCAAATACACAACATCACACGGTGGTCTCCACAACAGGGTCTGTCTGAGCTGGACTCGGTTCAAACTCTCTCTCTTTGAGGCATAAAAGGTTTACTTCAGACCTCAGCGTTACTTGTGCAGTGTATTTGTGATGACGACGTCTGAGGAAACACACTGAGGTACATCAAATACAACCCAATACATTTATATACAAGAAATAGCCAGAATTTCCAGGCGCTGTCAGGTTTGAGGACAACAGGATCTCGTCTCTGATGTTGACCTTGAACTGTTTGCAGACGAGTGTGAAGCGACCGGGATGAGACCTTGGTTCTCAATCTGAAACAATGTCTGGAGAGTCCTGCCTCAAGAGAAGGATCTGAGGATCTTCAAGGATCTTAAGGTCCTGTTTACGAGCGACGGAAGGATAGAACGGAAGAATGACAGATCGGTTCAGAAGGAAGGAGTTGTGCTCAAATACGAAGCTCTTGATTTACCGACAGAACTACGATCCTACTTTAAGAATGTTGTTAAAAGGCTGAAAAGAAGGATCTAGACGTAGTTTGGAAACAGAAGACGATTCATCCCTCGTCCTTTGTCAATTCTAAAGTACACTGGTCTGTGAGGTGAGTTTAAATCCCTGAGAGGACCCGGTTTAACCAGAGTTTTACCCAATCAGAGGCAGCTCACTGTAAGCAGGTGAATGTGTTGGTATCAATGGAGGAGTCCAGGGTCCCAGGACAATATCCAGACAGTACTGTTCCTTAAAGGGGAGACCTCTCTCTTTTAGATGAAGGTGCACTACAGACTCAGGTCCAGGACTGGCTCTTCTGTGCTGATAAATAATAATAATAACAATAATAATAATAATAATAATAATAATAATAATAATAATAATAATAATAATGCATTGGTTCTCAGCTGGTCTCATGTTGGGACTCTTGTTCTTTTAGTTGTGACCAAATATTTATCAAACCATTTTTCAAACATTATCATTTCTTTTAAATATATTTTAAAGCTTATTATTATTCTTCATCTGTTAGGTTTCAGTGGAATTGGCATCACATTTTCACAAACTACACATATGTCATAACACAAGTCTAGCAGAATACAGCACAAACATTGACACTACTTAAATGTAATATATATTTCTAACCACTAACTCTTCGACCCACTTTTGGGACCTGACCCACCGGTTGAGAACCACTGATTATTTTGTCTTTTCCATTTGTCTCTTTTGATCCAAACACATCATGAAAGATGATGAAAGGTAAACTCAGTAAATTATTGGTGTGTTTTTCTCATTTGGTTGAAAAACGCTCACGAGAGAAAGACAGTGGCTGACGACAGATGCTTTTCTGCCAAAACTCTTCTGGAATGATTCATTTGTGTTAATTAAAGTGGGCTCTCCTTTGTGTGCAATAATGGATATAGACAGTCTGTTTCTATTCCTGTTTTGAGATTTGAATGATCAATAGTCAGAAAAACATTGCCCTGAAGCTATTTTCCAAACTTTGAATTGTCAGAAACTTTGTGCAACCATATTCCTGGCATTGTTTGAGTACAATGGGACTCTTCAGCTCTCATTTGAAATTTAATAAAAGAGTGGTTTATGGAGAAGTCACACAGTCCCTGAGACACATGGAGCTTCTTCAAAGAACCATCTCAGAGTCTCACAGTAAAAGGAAACTGGTTGTATTTACTTTATCCTGATTACTGCTGATTGTGCTGTTTAATGGTGAGGTAATGGAGGGAACTGAACGCCACACGAGTGTTAGTGTTGGACGGACGGCTAAAACCCTGGCCCTAAACCAATACAAGCATTTCTCAGATTCTTTGGACCCATTTCTTTTTATACATTTAGCATCTGCTCCTGGTGATGGTAAAAGCTTGAGGTTTTGGGGAATTAATTACAGTCAAAGGAGCTTTAGGCTTCAGCGTTGATAGATTTATGATTATTACTGTATTTGAACGTGTCAGTGCTTTGTTTATGGAGATTAAGGCGGATAATGATTGGCAAAATGTAAATATGAGATACAAGAGGTGACGGAAAGTGACAGAAGCACTCTAACAAAAAACATGCTTTTCTTTTTACTGTTTCTTTTAGTTTTTCAGTGTAATCTCCTAAAGTTTATTGTAACAGGAATCATCTAAAAAAAATGAGACCTTAAGACATGATCTAGTCTTTATAATGAAGGATTTTAATAGATGAGAATGATCAGTCCACAGCAGGATTTTGTCCAATCACAGCTCACTTCAGGTAAAAAGGAGCGCTCCCATTGGTCGACACTGACGTCAACAACGAAGGAACAAGGAAATAAACCAAGGAAATGGGTTATTCTGTTGGAAATATGTCTTATTTTACAGAGAAACAGCTCAAAAAAGATAAAAATATATAACTCCAAAGATAAAAGTTTCAGGTCAGTTCTAAACTTCCATTTAATGTAACATATTAGTATTTTGTGGTGAAAAATTGGTCCGGTTTGACATTTTTCAAAATAAAAGAAGCAGGAACAGTTACTGCTGCTGTTGGAAGAGAGTTGTGTCTCAGACCAGGACAAAGAAACAAAATAGTGTACTGCAGCTTTAATTTAATGTTATCTCAAAACAGATTTACCATTTTCAAGACTTAGTGTGTTTACGTATGAAGATATATAACTGATCTTTTGGTGATACACTTTTATTTCTGTATTTTCTCAATCTGAACCTTTGTCTTCTTTACAAAACACTAACATTGGTTTAAAACTGGATTGTGTGGATTTTATAACTTTTCCTTGTTATTAATCTCAGTCTTGACTCGTTTCCATAAAAATCTTGCCTTGGTCCTGGACATGGCTTGGTCTTTTGTGTCAGGTTTGCAGTTTACAGTTAACAAAACAACACAAAAACAAAAGAGTCCATTTTAAAATCAGACAATATTCCGTGTTGTTGGCCGGTGCTCGTTTTTTTGCAGAAACTCCAAAGCATTTCTTGTAAAGTCTCTGTTCGACCCGTCAGGTCAGCGGATACGAGGTCAAGGCCGGGACTGGTTCATCTCCAAAAAAATCCCACATTTAAAACTAAAACTTCCCCAAAAGGTCTCGACTTGAAGTGTAGCTGGAACTTTTATTTGGACGAAAGAACAGCAGGAGATCAGTGCGAGTTTGACCCGTGGCTTTTGAGACCGAGCGTTACTGCCAACTTCGCCGAGTGTCAGCGCTCGGCCCCGATCTGTATTCCAGTTCACGGGCTGCGGGTTTTCGCGGTTCATAAAGCCAGAGAAAGGACGGAGGTGTTGAGGGGACGAGCGGCGCGTGAGGGTCCTCGGGGCTCGCTGTGGAGGAGGCTAAACCTGTGGAGACTGGGAAGTTCAACGCCATATTCGCAGCACTGTCTTTTTTCCAACAATGATTTTCAATACTCGACGCTGAGGTCAGAGCCCCCGGAACTCGACACCTACACAGCATCTGATCGATTCGTTTAAAATAAGACATCTTCAGATCAGTGCATTATTGATCACTTACTGTATATTTACTTTACATTTTAATGAAAAAGGCCATGTATTTAGCTTCGCTTATTATGCAAATGAAATTGTTTTCTGATAACAGTGTGTTTATGTCATTCAAGTTCATGTAGTAACTTAATATTTAAATTAAACCTGGCCTTAAAGGTGCTTGATGTAAAATGTTGTAGTTTACAGTTGGACAAAATGCTCAGAACTGTATAAAATAGTGTAAAAATATCAATCTTTGCATTTTTATTATTGCTTCATAAAACCAAGTAAAGACATTAGTTTCATTGTTTCCTGTTACTGCAAAAGGACAAACTGAGCCCAAAAAGGACAAACATCATGAACTAAATTGATTTTGATTTATTTTATTTATTTTTAGTCAAATCACCATAAGACCTGTTTTCAATGGGTTTATTCATTGTTTGATGTTGGTAAGAAGAACGCTGTTGGGAAATGGGACAAGGAGCTTCAAATTCACAAACAAACTAATCATGATGTTTTTCTGTAGTTTCTGGAGTGTTGTGATCTCTCTGACTTGTATCTGTGTAACGTAGATGGACGTATGACTTCAGATAAATGTTTACTTGGGCCTTTCTTCTTCTGGAGGAGCTTTAAACACTGACCAAAGCTCTGTTGTTGATTTGTGAGTGTTCAGGACGTGTCAGAGGAGATCTGGTCAAACGGGGACATGTTGTGGATTATCTGTCCTCGTCCTGCAGCCTGTAAACCATCGCTCACGCAGATATTTATTTGAATCAGTTGCATGTTTTCTGAACCAGACTGTACCAAAAGCAGATGTATGGGGTTTTCCAATAATCCCTTGTCCATCAGACACAATAGGAGCCCACTGCAGCGTCCTGGACTTTGACAGCGGTTTGATCTTTTCCACATGTTGCTCTGTTTACTTCACGGACGGCTCGCTCTTTTTGTCGGATTTCTGAGGGGCATCGTGCGGCGGTGAAACCCAAACGACGCTGGCGCATTCACGACGAGATTCCACCGAGAGATTCCACCGAGAGACGTCGATAGAAACCTGGAAATGACAGGCGTCGAGGGAGTGTGTGGTTAGACGTTTGGAGGGAGTTTAAAAAGGTCAAACGCACATAGACAATGACCACACGTGAATGTATCAGGAGTGGACCGGGGTGGCTATCTCTGTCGCTTCAGTCCAGGCCTTACAGCAGTTTACTAAGTGAATATTGTCCTTGAGAAGCCATTTCCATAAACAGATTAAGTGTTGCATTACAATCACACAGTATTGCTTTCTTTCTGCAAAATAAGAGTGTATTACAGCAGCCAAACTTCATCCAAGAAACTCCAGACTGCACCAAACACAACAATTGCCCCAGAAGTCTCATTTGTGGATGGTTCAGGTCAGTGTTGGACTTTGGGAAATTTAGATGTGATGTTGGTGAAAGAGTCTGGAGGTACAGCTGCTGCAGGAAACATTCAACTGTTTCTGTTTATTCCCATCTTTCTCAACATTAAATTCATAGCTGCAGCAGTTTCCTCTCATTTAGACTCAATATTTGAGTTTGTACAGGTTCTGCTTGAGTTTAGATACATCTTTATTTGTTTGTATTGATTCTTTATTAAAACAGACTTGAATGTGAATAATAATAATAATACATTTTATTTATAATGCACAGGACATATAATCATTAAAAATACTCAAAAACAGCAATTAAGAACCACATTTCTATAAATAAATAAACAGGTCAGTGTAATTATGGACGATGTGAAGTGAAATTTACAGCAAGCCCCTGCAGACGGTAAATAAATGTTTCTAAGACAAGCTAAAAATTGTTAAAGGAGTCAAAGGTCATAAGGTCTGTGGGAAGAAACTCTTTGTTGGTTTCTGGGTTGTGGTCCACCTTCCAGAGACAGATTACAGATGGACAGATGATGGGCAGGTGGGACGTTGGTGCTGGATGGATCTTCAGAGCATGTTGTAGATCTTTTTGAGGCGAGTAAGTTCACAGTCACAGTCTTAGAAGGACGCGACATCTTGGTTTAACGTTTAATAAAGTGTAGACAAAAAATACAGTGTTTAAATTTATAAAGCGAGAGCCGTACGACACTGACTCTGTTTAAAACTGAAAAGAGCTGTTCCTAATGAACTCACCCTGGGTTCTCTCTGGGTCCGGGTCCCTCCCCTCGGCCAAAGACAGGTATAGGTCTGGACCAAACAACACAAGAGCAACATGGTGCCTTCAGGAGACTGTGTAAGAATAAGCGTTCAAAATGATGAGTAATGAGTAATCTATTGATTCACATGATTTTAACTTATTCTTCATTTTACAGTATTTTTTGATCCCTGCTTCTAAGATCAGCTTTTCATTTACCACAGCGCATTTAAAACTCCAACAAACATACAATAAACACTTGTTACAGGGTTTTTATTATTTATGAGTGATATTACAAGCACAATTACATACACTTCAAAGTTTCCAGTACAAATGCTAATGTGATAGCTGCTAATGGGATCATTTGTAATGCTGTTTTTTAAATGCAGTTTTCCCAAATTGGGCCACGATTGTTTCAAGTTTGTGATTATTCTCCAAGGCTGTTTAAAAATAAAAACACAGCGTTATAGAGAAAACCTGAGAGGCTCGGCTGGTATTTTCTGATTCCAGAGAAGTGCGTTTGAAGCCGCCTCGGCCTCGGCCTCGGCACTAATCTGTTTCTTTGTGTTTATTAGTAAATCAAAGGTCTAATCAGCTCTGAAGCCGAGAGAAGGAGGAGGAGGTCCGGGCTATTTTTCAATCTAATGGCCAATTAAGATCAGGCTAAACGAGAAGGCAGGAGAGCATTGTCTCGCGCGGACCTCATTCAAACTCTAATAAAACGTCAGAAAAACCAACGCAGTCCACTCAATCTCCACCGGTTAATTTGTTTTTCGCTCAGGCCTCTCTAATGTCTCGTCTTCTCTTCTTCACTGGATACACAAACACTCCGAGCAGAAAAGACTCTACGTTCACAAGGCTTATGAGGAGAATACGCAGAAAACACTTGTCATTAAAGAAGCTCTCAAACACATCCGTTTTGAGCCGATAAATAAATAATAAAACGGTAAATGTGGATGAAAAGTATAGGTTTTAATGAGTAACTGTCGCACAAAACATGGAAACGGAGCGTTATTAAAGCGATTATTGCACAGCGTTGTACTCAAGGTGGTTCCATATTCATTTTTACACTTTTCTCTGTGTGTTTTTTTTTTCCATTTTCTACTTTGTACCTCTGTCTCCTTCACTGTCCTCGCTCCATCTCTCAAATACCAGGCCAAAAAAAGAAAAAAAAAAAATCTTGAGTGAGAAAAAGAGGGAGATCGGATTTCCATTCCACATTGGATCGCTGCAGTGGAGTCTCAAACCACAAACTGAGAGCGCTGGCACTGGACAAAGAGGCTGGATTCAATAAATATGTGGACTAAGCTCTCCTATTCAGAGCCTGCAGTATTGGATTCCTTATTTAGGTCATTTAGACTGGGCAAAATTGATACAGTATGCAGCTCAAATCTATAGCGGCATTTTTTCTTTCTCCCTCTCTCTTCTATGTCTTTGCCCTTCTAAATAAAACGTGATGAGAGCCGTGTGTGGGAGTGCGACAGCCGCCAGCGACCGGCCGAGCTGCAAAAGCACCAGGATTTCACTGCTTTTTACTCTGAATGTTGATGAATTCAGACCAGAATAGTTTGAGATTTGAACACGTTTGGAAAACAGTCAAAAGCAGCCGTTGTTGTGGACAAAATGTGAGACTTTTAGGGATTAATATCAAATCTAGAGAGTGATTTTTGGCAAGAATTATGAAATCTAAACAGTTCAAGTCCGGTTCTCGATTAAAGGTATTCTGACTTTTACTCTATTACATTTTAGAGCAAATATCTGTACTTTCTACTTTTTAAAATTGAATTTTTAAAGTTGTTGTAAATGTCCAACACCTTAAATGAAATGTTTAAATGGATTATGATCAAAATGGGCTCTTTCTGGTTAAGGATAAGCTGCAGCTCAGGTTTTCATTTTTAATTTCAGTCTGAAAAATCTGAAAACTTTTGAAGGACCCTGAGAACCACCAGTGGGTCTAGTCCCACAGTTTGAGAACCACTACAAATATCCTGGCTTTAATGTAAATTTGAGTTGACGAGAGCGGTTTAAACGATTGACACATGCACATATTAGATTAGTTTAACAGATTCAATCACACATAAAAAAGTGTAATAATAAATATATTTGATGGACAATCCAGCCTGTGACTCTGTGTATTCTCTCTGTTCTTATATATTTTTGTTTGTCGTTCCAGTGGAAGCTCCTGAAACAGCGTCAGGCCTGATTGTGTGGGCGCCTCTGGCTGATTGCTTATTTAGTGATTTACTGAGTAATTATGGCTGTCTCTCTCACTCTCAGCCAACACCAGCTCTCTCTGACTTCTCTTCATTGTGTCTAACGCCTTATTTTTCCATAAAAGACCATTGTGTGAGAGATGTCTAGCCTTTAAAATAAGACTGTAACACATTTGAAGTGGATTTATTCTCTTTTTTTTTTCTCTGCTACTTGTCGCTGTTTAGTTTCAGTGTAAACTCAACACTTCTCTGAGATAATAAATCCAGTCTGATTCGGGGCAGATGTCTGGGTTGAGCTGCTTTCTGTGGCTTAAAGGGCATCAGCCTTTGGTTTGGTGGGTTTTTCAAATTAAACATCTGTAAGTCTTTAGATTCGACGACAGCTTTTAGTAAAAATGATATGTGTTAAAAGGAAATAAAATCAGCTGCATTAACGCAAAGATAAAGTAAAATGTCTGACAAAGAACCAACAGTAAATCCATAAAAGAAGGTAAACAACAAACAACAAACAAGGTTCAAATAAGAACAAATTTAAACAAACAAAAGCAAGATGTAAAACAATAAATGACTTGTTTGATGCTAAAGTGGTATTTACCTTATAGTTTAGAATAGACGGGCACTTAAAACCTTCTCCTCTCCCATTAAAATGTTTATTTTTTATATATTTTTTACTAAATTGTCTTTTCTGTCTAATACAGTTTTGATGAAGAAAGTTAAGTTAAACCAAGATTTAAAACGTGTCGGTGCAAATAATAATATAATAATCCAACATTCTGTGTGTTTTTGTCCATGTTATTCACATTTTCTCAGGTTTTTGTTTCCTGACAGAGTCCAGTCAAAGACCCTGACTCTTGGTAAATCCAAACATTGTGTTCAGATTGAAAACATTTACGATCAAACCCATGTGATGTATTTTTAACTTTTTTTGAAAGTGGAATTTCACTGTTTATCACAAGAATGATGTTTATTAAAGTTTTTTATTCAGAAAAATCTAAGCGCAAGAAAACTGTCTCAGGGTTCAGACCAGTAAAGTTTAATTTTTATCACAATATCTAACTTTCCTCTGTCTCCATGTGCCACTGTTTGTTTGTTTTAAATGGATTTTACAAACTAGACTCTGCAAAAACAAAGAATGTTCACAAAAAAATGTCAAATCACAGCTTACACACGGGTTTCTCATGTGAGTATTTTGTTTACTATGCATTAAGTCAAACACAGGAGACTTAAAACTCTCTCTTAAAACTTTTCACAAACATTATCGACTCCCAACTTCATAAATGTTTCCATAATGAGTCCATCTCGTCAGCTACAAATGACACTTAATTACTTTGACTAAAATATGAATCTCTCCTATCTGCCCTGCACAGATTCTATTTAAGGCCACGCATTTAATGACAGTATCTGAATGGAAAGCATATTTGCATAGTGTAATATACATTATTACTATAGTCATTATTAATTGGCAGCGTTCCAGCAGCGTTAGCGTTAGCGGTGTGGGCGGCGCAGCTAATTCCCTTCAGAAAGAGGCTCATCAAATTTGGCATGGACATATCATCCCGTAAATGGTTATTGATTGGAACGGGGCTGTATCAGCATGTATCAGTCACCAGCTGCGACGCCAATACGTTTTCATTTAGACTTCAAAGGTGCTGACAGAGAAGAAAAGTCTTATATATTTGTATTTTAAGCAGCTGCCACCGAATATATCTTTTTTTTTTTTCCATAATGTTTCTGTGGAGTCGCTCGGGGCTGATCCGCTGCATTTACATTTTACAAAGATAGTATTTCCATTAAAGCAGAGAAATGTGTGCACCGTGTTCTGTTATTTGTTCCTTTACCTTTATTTATGTTTGATGTTATAATTTGTAACGTGTCAGATTTGTTGTAATGATTGGGAATGGCTCTCAGCTGCTTCTGAGTCGAAAGCAGCGTTGAAGTTACGTCCTGCTACGGCTCGTCTGATTGGTCGATAAACAGACGCTTAGTTTCACGAGGAAGGGGCTTTTATTAAAGTTTGATTAAAGGGGATACCTGCGTTTAGACAATAAACCTCAGGTGTGTGTGGAGAGTGTTCACAACAGCAGGTCACTTCTTTTAGTTTGGAATAAAGGCTCTGATTGGATAAGAGTTCATGTCCAAACAAAATACAGACAAAACAACAATGTTCAACTAATGTTTTTGCTCTTGTACCGTCGCAATATTAATCCTTTCAGAGGCCGAATATTAGTCAGTCCAGAAGCTTTACGGTGTTTATCTAGTGACTCTTTATCACATCAGTTTGTTTTTTAATGAATTTCTTCCTTTTATGCCTTTTTTTCAAACATTTTTTGTGAATGCCATGTAAAACCTGTTCGAATCCACCAAAAACCTGTTAAAATGCAACAAAAATTTCGTAAAATCCAACTAAAACCTGTCCAAATCTATCTTAAACCTGTTCAAATTCATCAAAAACCTGTTCAAATGCAACTAAAATGTCTCAAAATCCAACTAAAACCCATTTAAATCTCAATAAAACCTGTTCAAATCCAACTAAAACCTGTTCAAAGCCATCAAGGACGTTTAAAAATCCATTAAAAAACCTATTCAAATCCATATTAAACCTCTTAAAATCCAACTAAAACCTATTCAAATCCAATTAAAACCTGTTCAAATCCATTAAAAACCTGTTATAATATAACTAAAACTTCTTAAAATCCAACTAAAACCTGTTAAAATCTCAATAAAACCTGTTCAAATCCAACTAAAACCTGTTCAAATCCATCAAAAACTTTTTAAAATCCAACTAAAACCTGTTTAAATCTCTCAAAGACCTTTTAAAATCCAACTAAAACCTTTTCAAACCTATTCAAATCCATCTAAAACCAGTTCAGTCTTAGGCAGGAGAAGTTTATTGATATGCTATTTATTTATAAATTTGAATATATTATTTATTTTAAGGAGAATTCACAGCTTTGTACAATAAATCCAACATATTTCCAAAGTCAATGAGTAATTGTGTAAAATAATCATCAAATTGTAGAGCAGCTCTTCTAAATGATTTCAGCCCAAAATTCACCTGCTTTTTTGCGATGCATCTTTGTGATCCTTGACCCAAAACCACAGCAAGACCATAAAGTGTGTTGATTAGTCTTGGATTATTTGGAGATACAGTTGTTATCGAGTGGTTGTTTCCGTCGAGAGAAGGGTCCGACCTGTGATGGCTTTAATCGATACAGAAATGTTCTCTCTAATGAAGTGTGTTGGGTCTTTAAACGGGACTAAAACCTTTGTCGAGTCGATGAGAGTTAAACCTGGGGCCCATCTGAATAATCACGGCGTGGTATTGACCGCAGACGGACCGAGGAGGTGAATGCCAAACACCAAACAGAGGCAGGTTTAGAGGAGTCTTAATATGAATATGAAGGGTAATGCATTCTCAATTTTTATAATCATTTCTCTTTGAATTAAATGAAAGAGCTACTAAGCTGTGTCGATACATTAAGTCAGAGTTTTTGTTCTCATTATGACGTTTTATTTAGTTTTTGTTCCGTTTTCAGACGCAAAAACATGTTGTCGACGAAAAATATGACGAAAATTATTCCTCAACAAAATGAACACATCAAATGAGCTGGTGTTGCATTGATTAAAAGCAGGAAATGTCAAGGATCTTTTAAATTTGTGACATGGTTAAAGCGATGAAGGAACATTTAATATGTTTACTTTCTTAAAACAGCTTCCAGATAAAGATGAAGAAATGTCTTTTACACATTTACTCATTGTTTAGAGCTGTGTTAACTGGTAAAGCCCATTCCATACACTTGGGAGACCCGGGTTCAATTCCTGCTCAGGTCATTCTCATTCTCCTCTGTTTTCTATCTGATCAAATAAAGGCAAAAATGTCCCAAAAAAAAAAAGAAAAAAGACAGAAAAATCTAACTCATTAATTTAAAAAAAATCAGAAAAATATTTGTAAAAATCAATGGATTTAATGTGAATGTATCTGGTTTTATAAATTGGTGACAGTCAGGGATAAAACTAGGTAAATAATAATTAAAAATACTCTAAAAAAGTATATTTAAAAAACAAACACACAAATCTTTAAAATCAAACAAAAGGCACTAAACTAAAAGAAAAAATATTAAAAACACAAAATGGCCAAAATTACGCTAAAACAAACCCAGGAATATGTTCACAAATTATTTAAAATATGGGTTTCCTGAAAATAAAAAAGAGTTGAATGAGTTAAACATATCCATAATGACACAAAGCTGGCCACAATAACAGGTTTTATTTAAGACACGGTTTTAGGACAAATTATTTCCATCTTTTTCATTTTATCACTTTATATTTTAAGGTTAGGCTCATCATATATTTGTCTAAACCAATGATTAAATTGAAAAAATGGCCTTAATCTTCCACTACTGCACTGATCTTTATACATAGTTCATGGTTTCATCACTGATTCAGTTGTTTTCTAAAGCCTATCATATATTTCTATTTTATTTTTGCATAACAATCTCGTATTACATTGAACCGCTGTCCATCTCTTTTGTCTGTTTTATGTCGTTAATGATAAAAGTAAACTCCTGTAAAGTTCAGCACATTGTCTTACATCCAATCCACTTTTATCACCCGCTGTTTTTATCTCCTGTCTTCCAGCCACTGTAAATAATTCATTTTTCATTAAAAACTCATTAGGCCTAAAATCCCTGCGTTTATATTATCACAGAGAGAAAGAGAGGGATGAGAGGACGGAGGGAAGAGGAGAGGAGTTGAAATATGAGGCAAAGCCATAAATAGATTGTGCGCTCTAATGTGATTGTCATCCTGCGGTGGCTCTTTGTCTGAGGCCGAACACAGAGTGATGAGTCCAACGAGAGCAGATCGATGGACGACAGAGAAGCTGCAGAGACGAAGAACGAGTGACGGACGGGTTCTGGGAGAAAACCGACTCACGGATAACGTTTCGACTGTTTTATGTTCACAGTTCTCGAGGAGACGAGCCGAGACCGCATTAAACCGGACCGAGACGTGACGCTGAAGACCACAACGAGTCAAGAACAGGACCAGTTAAAAAAGAAAAAAGAATCCGATTCTTGTCTGATTTTCGTCTTAGTTTTCATATTTTTGCATCAGAAAACCAAACGAAAACTAATTGAGAACAAAAACTCTAAAAACTAAATGTATTGAAACTTAAGTCATAAAAATGAAACAAAAATGAACAAAATCCAATCAAAACAAGAATGAGACGAGTTGAGAAGAGATCTAATCAGAGCCAGTCTTGAGTCACAAATGTAATGATTTCTGACTTGAGAAAATTGTAGACTTGTAACTGAACTTGGACTTGAACCAAAGACTCAGACTTCACTTGGACTTGAACCAGACTCAGACTTCACTTGGACTTGAACCAAAGACTCAGACTTCACTTGGACTTGAACCAGACTCAGACTTCACTTGGACTTGAACCAGACTCAGACTTCACTTGGACTTGAACCAGACTCAGACTTCACTTGGACTTGAACCAGACTCAGACTTCACTTGGACTTGAACCAGACTCAGACTTCACTTGGACTTGAACCAAAGACTCAGACTTCACTTGGACTTGAACCAAAGACTCAGACTTCACTTGGACTTGAACCAGACTCAGACTTCACTTGGACTTGAACCAGATTCACTTGGACTTGAACCAGACTCACTTGGACTTGAACCAGACTCACTTGGACTTGAGTCTCTGAAAAGACTTGATGTTTCTCCAAAGATTAAAAGAATATTATTAGAAACAGTTCATTTTCTTCAATAGTTTGACAGATTACACAGAGTTAAGTGTTACTCTCATGACGCTGCCTTCAAATGCTCTCTGTAAAACTCAGCGCTACAGGGCTTTACAACCAAAGAACAAAAAGAAGACACACATTGAACATCACTGACACCAAAGAATAGAAAACATCATTAGGACAATACTTTTTTGACTAAATATTCAATAGAAATACAAGCAGTTGTCTATTGTACTTGCTTTATAATTTTTTCTTGTTGAATAAATCTAGATTTAAAAGCTTACATTGTTTGATTTTAACATAATATTAGTGACTTAACAGGACTTGAAACCTTGAAGAACAGGACTTTGGACTTGACTTGGACCTGCTCCAGAGGAAACAAGCCTCTAGATTCAATCAATCGTATTTTAGTGACAGCTCTAAATGGGCCTAAATGATCCAAACACATCTAAAATGTAGAAGCACGTCTTTATTTTAAAAGTTTATTAGTATTTATGTGGTGTCTGGAAGGAATAGCGAGTGAGGTTTTCACCTGGAGTCGTCCCGAGCGCTGCCCGAACAGAAAAAGGAGGGGTCGAGGTGGAGACAGATTCAAGTCTTTATTGAAAGATCATATGGGATGACTGAGGAATCCCATTACGTGTTGATTAAGTATTGATCCGAAGCCGTCCAAGTATTAACAAGTAAGCTAATATGGGGCTGACCCATGGGACCAGTGGCTGGGCTCGGTGTGAATGAAAAATGGAGACGAACGGAGAAGACGGAGAGGGCTGTGAATGTGACAGGCAGACGCAGAGAAAGAAATGATCACAATAAAGCTCCACGCCGACAGATAACGATTAAAGTTCAAGCCAAAGAGAGGAGTTGTGTGTGAGCAGCTCAAAAAAGAAACCTAATCTAATACATTTAAAATGTGGAGTAGGCCATTTTTGTGCCAATGCTTGAAATCAAATTAAAGCAAAACTATTGGAGAATGTGAGTGAGATTTGAGCAGGAAATGATTGGTTTGTAAATGCACAAAGCTGTAAACACATGTAAATGTTGTTCTAACTTTGTTAATGAATAGTTTTTGTTATAGTTTTCGTCAAAGACACGTTTTTGTTTGGAATGGAAGGCACTAAATGAACTGATTTGCATTTTTTCCAACCTCATATTTTCCACACTAAAAAAAAAAACAACAACAAAAAAAGACACATATTTGACAAATTAAGGCACGGGACAAACTATCCGACACCTGTCCACACTTACATTTCAGCTCTCAGATTGAAGAAGAAGAAGAAATCATTAATCGTGTCTATTATCTGCTACATGTTTTAAGTTTTAATTAATCATAAAACAGCCTGAGAGTCTAAACTCAGGGCAAACACACACAAATCTCAAAAAATGGCTTCATGAACGTGACTCAAAAGGCTTCACCTCAACTAAAAATACCTATTTAATTTAATAATTAAAAAAAAGTTGGCTTCTGTTTTAAATCTAGCAACGTTTTACAATTAAAATTAATTTTGTTGTGTTAAGGGCTGTTAGTTCTTTGCTCTGAGGCTCCAAAACAGATCACAGAAACAACTATTAAAATGTAAATCTTTTAGAACTTTGGTTTTGTGTAATAATACTCTATTTCTCATATTTTTTAAATCTTGTGACAACTTGAAATGTAAAAAATAGGAAAAAACAGAGTGTGGAGATGAGAAGAGTTAGCAGGTCAGAGGAATAAAAGAGTATGGAGGGGTATTTAAGTCAGGTTAGAGCGGAGGTATCGAGGGTTATGTGCTGAAGGCTTTGGTTGAAATGTCAAGCGCTTTACTGCGAGTGGAGATCAATTCCTTCATTACTCTCTGCTCCTGCCATTACCATCAGCGCATGGCATTTCTGCAGGGAATAGATGCCACTGCGACGCATTCACTGCAGACATACTCCTGAACAGAGAGCGTCAGGTGTCAGGGCTGGACATACATGCTAAACAGACTGAGGAGTTTCAGATGGAGCCACTGCAAGAAGCACCACTTTATATTAACGTTCTTAAGGGTTAGTTCAGTTACAAAGCATTAGACTGGACCAGATTCCTTCATGATCCATCTCCTGTTTATTCTAAGGGATTGTAATAGATGAGAACCTCTATTCAGGAACAGAAAACCTTGGACAATCACATGCTCCAAAAAGGAGCGCTCCCATTGGTCGACACTTGTCACATGACGTTCCAGGAAGTTTAATAGCTGCAGATAAAGTGTATTTTCAGCTGAATATGTCTTTTAACAGAGAAACAGCTGAAAAAAGAAAAGCATCAACAGAGAAAAGGGAGGCAACGTAAAACACAGATAAATACTGTCAATTCAATCACGTAATGTTTAACGAGGAGGAGATAATTGTCGTCCTGACGCTGAAGTCACAGCTAAGCTAACGCTAAACTCTAAACTTCAGTTTGGTCAAATGGATTAGTATTTTGTTTATTTTTTAATAAAAGAGAAGCAGGAGAGGTCTCTAGGCTGGTTTTGGAGGAGAGTCTGAGACAGGGACAAAAAAAGAAAATCATGGACTGGAGCTTTAATAAAAAAGAAGCACCGAAGCTGTTATGTTGTTGTGAAAGAGTTTGGGAAGAAGAGGAAAGCTTTAATGTGCAGCAGAAAAAACAAAGTTATCACCTCTATTTTATTCAAATGCACTTTAACCACAGCTAGTTTTATCACTTTATTTTAGTGGCCTCTAGTCTTCATAATAAACATTAAAATAAAAAATAAGAGACGTATAAAGACACAAAAGCGGACAACTGTTTAAATAGAGCACTTGCATCAGGGTCGTTTTATTGAAATGATTAATTATTATTAATTGAGTAAACAGGGGAAGAAAACAGTTATTTAGGGAAAGGACAAAAGCCTTTAGAGTTTACTGCATTTAATCAATTTGGAAACGCACTCGAAGCCTCATAGAGCTGGGTTCAAAAGGGTTTACCTTGTAACTCTGGGACTGAAAGGCTCTATAGAAAAACACTTATTGCAAACTCTTTAATCCACTTTTAGATAATCAATAAGCTGCTTTGATGCAACTCAAGTACAAACCCAAAATACTTCACTTATGACCTGTTTTTTCATCTGTTTATGTTTTATTAAAAGGAGATGTTTTCCACAAACTCAACACTGTATAGATCCATGTTTTTCAGGTTGTTCAGATATTGTCACAGATCAATATTTGATCCTGAATCTTGGGTAAACATCTTAAGATCTTTTCATTTAAAGCACACATCCATCAAAATGTTCCATCCGTGTTGTGCTTTAGGTTTACGCAGCTTCTAAATCGTCGATGTATTTGGTCTTTGGAACAGAACTATGTAAAGATCCAAGTTGTGTCGCTGTGGCACTTTTAAAGGAATTTCCACTGTTAAAAGGGTTAGAAAGAGTCCCAAAATAACTAAGGTCTACTTTTTTAAACCCTCCTTTGGGACTGAAAGACTGGTACAGTTCCTAAAAGCTGGAGCTAAATCCTGTAGAGTGAAAATAAGACGAGATACTTGATGAGAGTGAGAGCATTGTCTCAAACACATCTTGTTTTGTTGTTGGGATAAAAGGTGTTGAGAAAGAAATTATACAAAACTACTAAAAATACTAATACAAAATACTAATCCATTTGACCAAACTGAAGTTTAGAGTTTAGCGTTAGCTTAGCTGTGACTTCAGCGTCAGGACGACAATTATCTCCTCCTCGTTAAACATTACGTGATTGAATTGACAGTATTTATCTGTGTTTTACGTTGCCTCCCTTTTCTCTGTTGATGCTTTTCTTTTTTCAGCTGTTTCTCTGTTAAAAGACATATTCAGCTGAAAATACACTTTATCTGCAGCTATTAAATACACTTTAATATATTATTTTTCTGCACAAAATACACAGAAAGAAACTGACTACATTCACACTTTGGGAACAATGTAAGAGTTTTTATTTTTTAAGACTTTTCTTTTCTTTATTTTATATTGTCTGTCCTTGTCCTGTGTATTCCATTAGTACTTCCTGGTATTAGTGCTATAGTCAATAAGCTGCGATCACTCAGAGCTACTTAGGAGACAACCCTTTTCATTTTAACCACATCTGCATTAAGCTTCTCTAACAGAGTAGTGTATATTTTTGCCTTTGTATAAACTCAGAAAATGTGAGATTAAAGAAGGAAGGAGAATAATTATAATCTCAACTAAAGCTCGTTGGACCAGTGTCAAGGTGCCCTTCAGTCAAACGGTCAGTCTGTATCTGCTCCACTGAAGATAGACCAACTTAAACCAGACTTAGACAATGCCATATTAAAGGGATAGTCATGCAAATGCCATACAATCTGTGTTTATATATTAACAATAAATCAGAATGGAAGCAAAATGTTAAATAGTGAATATGTCTTGGTGTCGACGAATGTAAAAGTATTCTTCTGCAAAAAACAGTAGAAGAAGAAGAGTTTTCTCCTTATTCCCAGCTTTCTAAACTCCAAACAGAAAACATTTAAATAGCTGGTTTGTTCTCGGCAGGTTTCATATTTTTAATCCACGTGAAGCTGTGAGATGTTACTTTGTGCAGCAGCAGTCATTGATTTTCTTGTGATCTGCTGCATGTTTGGACCAAAGCTGTGGAAGTCCTTGGACTGTGCTTTATGTTTAACAACGAAGTGACCATTTCTTTGTTACTAACTGAAGCTACACTGCCTTCTTTACATTAATAAGATTGTCCTGATTGGATAAAACCATCTGGTGTTGGGCGATTCTCTCCAGGACCATCTCATGAGTCAGACTAACATTTACCATTCTTCATTCTTAAATTATTACTGTTTATCTCAAGAACAGGACAACATTCCTTCGAGAAATTATTGTGTTTCTCTTTCGATTCTTACTTTGGCCTGAGTCAGGATCATCTATCATCCAACTGTATCTCGCTGCTAAATCCAAAAATGGACCAAAATGGTACAGTACACCTTTTGACGATTGGAAAAATCTCATTTAGACTATTGTAAACTAGTAAGATTGACCTGTAAAAAACAAAAAACTCTCTTTGTAACAGTTTGTAAAGATTATCATTCGTCCATTTAATAAAAAATGTTAGAAAATATGAGTTTCAGACCATTATCCATATGCTCTCTATAAGTTTTCTATATCACTTGAACATTCACTCAATAACCCTATTAGTAGAAGAACAAATCCCCGACTCGATCTAATTAAATCCCTTGTGCACTAATGTGATTGTATGATTCCACATGACTGGGATTTACAGCAACAATACAACAATGCCTTTCTCTGAGCCCGGCTTTTGTTTTTTGATTTGGTTTCAGTCAAACTCCAGGTCAGCGAGTCCCGCGGCGTCGAAACTGGCAGCCGTCCTCTCCTCGCTCCAACACAACAACCCGGCTTCTCTTTAACGCTCTGCCAACGCTCGCTCATTACCGCCGAACCCTCGCAGACGACGCACACAATGACACGTCGGATGGGAGAAAGTGGAGCTAATTTACGGACATGTGCTTTGTTACGCTTTCAATAAAAATCCCCCACGAACAAGACAATTACATAAGTGCAACAAAGAGGCTTTTGGCCGAGCCTCAAACGCAGCGTCCCTTTAGATATCCGGATCATTAGCTACAATATCCACCAAATAAGCATTTCGTTTGATGTCGAAGAACAATGATGTGTGATAAGGAAGTTGGTTGAAGTGTGTTTAAAGAGTTTTCATTTGAGGAAACTTGTGTAAACTTTAAAGCCGTGCTAATTGCTCTTTTGAATCACAGATCTCATGAAGCTGGCGTGAAACAAAACAGAAGTTTGTGCCAATCTTCAGCTCTCGTCAGATCATTGTTTGAGATCACTCTTTTACTTTGTAGGTAGGAAATTATACTGGTTTTTGATGTATTTTTGATGACTTTGTCCACACTTTTGCATTTTGTATTTGGAGTTGGCTCGAGTTGGAAAAAATTAGACCTTATTGTGTTTGTTAAATACATTTTAACGTAAACTTTAGTGCTCTAAGTGGCTTTTTAAATCACATCTATTTCCAGATTAATGCATTTTCATTTTAAAAGCCTTCTACCTCCTTGAGAATACAGCAGGTCTTGGAAAAAAAAACATTAAAAGGAGAAATATATAGACATCATCCTCAGGATTCCTCTTTTTGACGACATTAAATGCTCAATAAATGACTATTCTTACTTCTCCACACTTAGCAACCACTTACTGTATTAGTTACTTATTTTTTTCATTTTTAACTTAGATTAAGAAAGACATTAGAGTAAAAGAACCCAACTATAGGCATTACACAGACTCTAACACACATTAAACTCCACAATAACTAATGGTATTTGGCACAAATGTATGACACACACTAATAACAAACCAAATCAACAAAAACTGGGAAGATATGTTGAAATATCTGAAGAATATAAAGCAAGACGCTGATAGAGCTTTATGTTGAACAGTTAAATAAGCAGAGAAAACATGGGGCAAGTGTTTCATCTCATAAAGTAAAGAGAAATGTGGCAAAATGTTCAAAATTCAGAGAAGTCAGAATTTGAGGAGATGAATTGGTTTTGTTTTTTTACTTTTTTAGTGATTTTAACACGTCTAAACCAAGGTCACACTGGATTTGTTGGAGTCAGTTTTGTTTGGGTTCACTCTCAACTTTACTTATTAGACTTTACTGACATCGTGAATCATGTCGGGTAGATCCAAAATAAAATAAATATTAAAAAAAAAAAATCAAACAATAAATGTTACATTACATTACAGCGCTTGAAAATGTGTATCTTGTTAAAACAAAAATTAACATTGATAAAAAAGAAAAAAAAGGATGCAAAAATGTGTTTTATGAATGCAAGAATGTTTATATGTTGTAAATTTGTCTTGCACTTCCAGGCCACCGTACAAAACCATCATCTCTGTACGAAGTCTGTCTTCAGTTTGCAATATTTCTGCAGAAAAATGGAGCCAGTTTGTGTTTTCACCTGAAACGAACCACACTGGAGTCTGTTTTGAAGCAGAGACCCACCTTTTAAGTCGAACTTGAGGTTCTTTAGTCTGAGCAGAGTTCAACAGATCACGTTCACACCAGTCCCAGAGTCATTGTGTAGATCAGTACAAGAAACCCACTTCTAAAATCAATTAAACCATCGCTGATCTTTTGAAAAAGCTGAACGTGAGAATAACAAGAGACTCTACGTAAAAGTGAATAAAACCCCATATTTTTTAGTGAATAATCCGTAATGTAATGCATTTTTCTGCTACGTTTTGCTGTAAACTCTTGATGCGACAGATGGCCAGGCCTGACTCGAGTCTGTAGTTCACCACAGCTCCATCAAACCCCACAACAACACATTTATTCAAGCAAACTGTTGTGATACTGTACACAAACGGCTCTATACGTCCACTGTGTTCGCCGGTCGTCTTTCATGTTCGGCGCCTATAGGCAGAGCCGAGCAGCGGGCGGTGTAATTCTCCCTCTAAAGCCCCTCGTTAGACATGCATATATTCCTATTATAGTCAGCGCTGCCGGAACAAGACAACAGAGAGCAAACAGAATGACCTTGAAATATTTATCCCCAGCCTCGCTTCGGAGAATTAAGTTTGGTGTCGGGGGCAAATCCAACCAACGTTTTCTTTTGGTGTAGCATCTTGCAGTGTTGAATATTAAGGCGGTCAGGGAGGAGAGGCTTTGATTGGGACAATAAAGGCCGATGAGTGGGATCTTAGAGCATGAGAGACGAGCCAATGCCCTGAAGCCGAAGCCAGAAACTGTCCGGCCCAAAATGCAGTCTGTTTGAGAGAAAAGAGGAGGGTGAAGGAGGCTAAAGTGACCCAGTCCCAAAAATATATGGGTCAGATAAGAATAGGAACAATGACACTTTAGTTGTTCGAGCCACTCCAATCAGTGTTTATTATGACAGCAAAGATTCATTTAGTTTTAGTCATAATTCTTATTAGTTTAAGTCAATCAAACTGTATTCATACAGCACTTTTCATTCAGCTTAATGCAACTCAAAATGATTTAACAGAATATTCACAACAGTTTTGGCTTTGGGTAAAATACAGTAAAACAAAAGTGTAAAATAAATAAGTAAAAATATAAATAAAATAAAAAGAAGTGAGATAAAACACTACATTTAAGCCAGACTAAATAAATACGTTTTGAGTTCACTGAGTCTAGTTGTAGTCGAGTAAATATAATAAGAATTTAGTTGAATATTCAGTCATTGAGTTTTTAACCATTTAACCATAAACATTTCCATATGTCTCCTTCTTTTATTTAGTTTTCTTTTCATTTTCAGACGTAAAAATATGTCGTTGACGAACTCTGACGAAACACTGGTGAATAAAGTTGACTGGATTTAGCTTCTCATTAGCGTCACATTTACAGTGAGACAGAATAGCGTTTGGTTAATTCAAAGCTATAGTGAAACGTGAGTGAACGGTCTTATTAGGATTCCCATAAACCTACTGTATATAATGTGCTTTTCTAAAACAAACAGGCCGTCTTTGATCACTCCTACAGTTGGCAGCGTATATGCACTAATATGATATTTTCAAGACCATTAAAGCTGGGATAAAAAGCCTCTTGGACACATTTTAAAGTGAATAAACAGGAATTGTTCGCCGCTGTGGTCGGCTCATTTACGGCGATTATAACTCTTATTATCTTCCTCTGTCTCTTCAACAATCGTCGATACGTTTGTGCGAATGTTTCCGGTGTTTCTTCCGAGGTTTGAGGAAGGGTAAAGAGGGCGAAAGGCGCTAACGAAGCGTGGTCAAAAGTGCGAGCGGGGAGAGAGGTTGTTTTTTTTTATTTTTTTTTCATCTTGGCGGGAGACGCAGAGTAATGAAGTTGACATCGGTGTCCACCCCATTAGGCTGGGCCTGCATGGACCATTACAGCCCGGGTTGAGAGGACAGCCCAGAGCCACAGGACCCCACACTGAAGCTCACTTTCACAAAGAGACACAGACGAGATGGAAATGTACAGCAGCGCGGTCTGTCCACACTCTTTCCTCGGGGGTTTACACACAAAGAAACTACAGGCTGTGTTTGGGAGAGTGGAGCTGCAGCTTAATAGAAAACAGAAATAGTCACAGAGCATTCATGGCGTAGCATTTCCCACAAGAGGCAACAGCTACAGCTCGTAACTGAGCCAATAGGGTTTATACTTGGACAAGACCAAAAAGACTGAACAGTAAAGTGTGTGGATGGGATCTCTATCAATTACTACACAGCCTTTACATAATAATGCTACTGCTGCACACTGTAGAACACTTATATGAGGTGTCTTTTTTATATTTATGTATTAATGTAATTTTATGGATGGCCACAAGGTGCTGGCTCCAAAAATGTCACTGTTTAAATAATGTTAAATGTCTTTAGTTTTACTTTTTGCAGGAATAAGATGATTCTGGTGCTTTTATATTATCTATTCTATTAAGTGTGCTCAAAAAGTGTGCTGTACCAGACCACTTTGGGCCTGGGGTTCCAAGTGGGTCCAGCTTTGTGGTACTCTTTGAGAGGAGGACAATCTGGACAATCGTCACTTGAGCAAAAACGAGAAGTAAAAGTAAAAACATCAAATTGAAATGTTTTTTAAATAGATCACACCTTATTTTTGTCATATTCAAACAGAAAGTATGTTAAATGTTGATAAAGCTAGTGTTTATTAGCAACAACTGTTTCTAATTTCAGTGTCGTTCGGCTCCAGCTTCATGAATTTAATCATTGTATTTATCGTCTCCACTGCATTAAACACAAGCAGAACCTGTACAAACTCAAATATTGAGTCTAAATGAGAGGAAACTGCTGCAGCTATGAATTTAATGTTGAGAAAGATGGGAATAAACAGAAACAGTTGAATGTTTCCTGCAGCAGCTGAACCTCCAGCCTCTCGCTGCTACAACAGGATTTAGTCTCATTTAGATTCAATATTAACAATGAAGTCTGCTTCAAATACGTTTTATTTCTCAAATAGAGACAAGACTTTAGTGACACTTCGATGGAGTCATTGATACGTAACAGGCTCCTCTCAGACCCAACAGAAACACAAGGCTCTTGACGGTGTATTTACGACCCATACGTCGTTAATTATACATCTCTGTTTGGTGAAGGAGGCAGGGTTAGTCCAGTCTAGACCAGGTCCAGACTCAGGAGACAGAGTTAGACCAGTCTTAGACCAGGTTCAGACTCAGGAGACAGAGTTAGACCAGTCTTAGACCAGGTCCAGACTCAGGAGACAGAGTTAGTCCGGTCTTAGACCAGGTCCAGACTCATGGAGGTCAGTGTTTGGTGAAGGAGACAGAGTTAGTCCAGTCTTAGACCAGGTCCAGACTCAGGAGACAGAGTTAGACCAGTCTTAGACCAGGTCCAGACTCAGGAGGCAGAGTTAGTCCGGTCTTAGACCAGGTCCAGACTCAGAAGACAGAGTTAGTCCAGTCTTAGACCAGGTCCAGACTCATGGAGGTCAGTGTTTGGTGAAGGAGACAGAGTTAGAACAAGATCTTTAATTGAATATGAAGTAATTGAGGTTTTTATTCAGTCCCAAGAACAAAAAAACTATGTCATATGTGGTTTTGGTTTGACGTTCAAGACAAGACCAAGACAAGACCAAGACCTTTAGAAAATGGTTTAAGACCAGCCTCAAGACAAAGACATGCATCCTGAGTCCTACTAACAAGTTCACTAAAGTCCTTTAGTTGCAGTTTTTTGTTGCATCATTCACATCAAACCAAACTCAAGCATTTTAAGTTGCACTTTCTAAACTGTAATAGTAACTATGCAGACTCAGATGTGTTAGAATTGTTAAGATTGAGATAAAAAGAGTGTTTCCGTCCTCACTGTTGTTTTGTTTGCGTCCGGGGTTTGATTAGTCCTTTACATTTGTGTTTTTTCAGACCAGAATGACCTCAGACTGTCTTCGATCATGGTCCAAACCCAACACTCGATCCAGAACCCAACAGAGTTCCCCGTGTCCTATGTTCTGTCCTGTGGCCCGTCCCGGTGCAGACCTCCTCAGAGCCGTGTCAGAGCGTTCATGTGAAGACCGGAGCGGCGCTGGCAGCTCCACGCTCAGCCTGTCACCAGAATATCATTTGCGCCTTCAGTGCTTTTCACCTGGCTCATATGCAGCATGCAAATTTATTTCTCTAATAATCCGAGTGCACCGCGGCCCTCCTCCACGATTAATGACAGCGCTCCCCGGGATCCTGCCTCCGCCCGAATATTACCCCCGCCCCACGCACACACACATGCTCCCGGTCTGACATGGAAAAATTGTGTTAGTTCTACACAGGAAAACGCTGGGGTATTTGTCCTGCGCGACAATATAATGGGCTGGTGCATCATCAGATTGCAATGTCATTTCAAAAAACCTTGAATACAAATAATGGGGAGAAGAGGAGGGAGGAGGAGCAGGATAGATGGTGCGTTTTCTAATCCGGTGGGCTAGTTATCCTTCATTTCAGGTGGAGTGGTGTCGCCGCGCACACACACACACACACACACACACACACACACACACACACACACACACACACACACACACGCATTGTGCAGAGCTTGCTGCTTTCCCGGGACACATCGCTTTTCTTCCCCTTCACTCGTCGTTAATTAATCTCAGAGATCTTCTTCAGCACGACTCCTTCTGGTTCAGTTCTGGTTCAGTTCTGGTTCAGTTCTGGTTCAGCTCTGGTTCAGTTCTGGTTTAGTTCTGGTTCAGTTCTGGTTCAGCTCTGGTTCAGTTCTGGTTTAGTTCTGGTTCAGCTCTGGTTCAGCTCTGGTTCAGACTTTTGTTTAGTTCTGGTTCTGGTTCAGTTCTGGTTCTGGTTCAGCTCTGGTTCAAACTCTTGTTCAGGTTCAGGTTCAGGCTCTGATCCAGACTAGACTATTTTACAAATTATTATTATTATTAAATATAGCCCAATAATAATAAATGATAGAATGGACAGTTCCTGCCTCTGTCTCTGCGTGGTCTCTAGTCTACGGTCTGGTCTGGTCTGGTCTGGTCTGGTCTGGTCTGGACTGGTCTGGACTCTAACACCCCTCACCTCCCAAATGGTCCAAGTCCAGTCTTAGACCAAATCCAGATTAATACCAGTTTGTGTTTGGAGAAGGAGGCAGAGTTAGAACAAGTTCGTTGATAAATCACTTGATGAGACCTTTAAAAACTTGTCTTCACTTGGAACTATAAACCATAAAATAAAGTAAATTTAACCAGATAATCCAGTTTTTCCGGTGCATATCCCCAGCTCTTCTATTTTCTAAAGGCCTCAGTATTAATTATAACCTGTTGTGTGGGTGTCGTTGGGGGAAGAGAGAAGCTAAAGGAGGAAGAGGAGCCCGGTGCCAGCGCCGCCGCCCACCGCTTGGACCTGTCACAAGAAAGAAGCAGCAGCGTCGTCGTGGTGGAGCGTGTCAGCAGCAGGTGAAGAGCTGAGGCCCGAGCGCCGAGCCCCGGTCGAGTCTGTCAGCGCTGACGCCGGCACAAAGAGGGTTAACGCCGTGCTCTGTGACAGCCGCCACCGCTGGTCACTTATCTTTTTAATTAGCTTTTCACTCTTCAGCCTCTTCTGCAGACCCCCTCCACCGGCCCCCGGCCCCTCGCGCCTTCTGCCTCTGTCACTAATTCACAGCTTTTACACTGTTTTTTTAATGCTTATGTACATCTGCAGACTGTGGAGTAAAAGATGTCACTGAAGGGCAAAGCTACAAGAATGAAATGTGATCTGATGATTTATTGTATTTATCCAGGAAACTCCCACTGACATTACAAACCTCTGTTGTAGAAGTCTGAGAACAGTCAAACATGATAAAAAACATGACTGAGCTCTTTTATTTACTCTTCTTATTTTTAATGGGTTCATAATGTTATTTTGAAGGAAACAAACTTTATTTATGCAGCACCTTTCACAGATAAAAGGTGTTCTACAAAATACAGCAAAATAACATTATGTTTATTGTATTTCCAATCATAGACTGATAATGTATTGACATGAAAGGACATTTAGGAAAGAGATCACAGGCTAAAGTCAGGTCCTGGTTAAGTCCTGGTTTAATATTGTTTTTTGGGTAAATTCTTAATTCCTTGGTTTAGTTCTGGGTTTAGTTTGTGTTTTAGACCTGGTTTAGTTCTAGTTCTTGTTTTAGTCGGAGCTTAGACCAGGTTTAATATCAGTTTTTTGGGTTTTAGAGCTGGTTTTGGTTTTGATTTAGTCCTCATTTGTTTTAGTCTTTGTTGACAACCACTCCTTTAATTTGATAAATGCAATAGTATTAGTCCAGCCTTGTTTAGACCTGGTTTAGTCCTGTTTATGTTCTGTTTTTTTGTGGATTAATCTTGATTTAGCCTCAGTTTAGTCCTGGAATCAGTTTTTTTTCTGGTCCTACTACCTCATCCTGTTTTTCCATCTTCACATTTTATCATAAAAGCTTCTTCTGTGTTTACCTTCAGCAGAGAAAGGTCAGGGGTCACTGTGGGGTCGGCCATCTTTGCTCCTCTCCTGTATAATGCATCACCTCAAATTATTCTGTTATTAGTTCAGGGATTTGTTGGGAATTCCTGGAAGTTTACAGCGACCGGACCATCCCTCGGTCATCAGCGTTTCTGCCGCAGAGGCCAACTCACTGGTGACCAATTAGGACAGGGCAGAGAGGCGAACGGAGGGCTCTGATTGGCTGCTGGAGCTTGTGCGGTCAGGGTTTTGTGGACAGAGGGATGGCATTAAGACAAAGGTGCATCATGAGGCTCCAAAAACAAACATACCCGGGTTTAGTAGATAATAACCCCCTGAAGAGCAGAGAAATGTTGGAAAATGAGGAATGAAAAATGGACAAACCAAGCTTTTACCTCTTAAATATAAGCTTTGGATTGTATTGTCCCATGGTTGTGTTTTTTGGGTAAATAAGAGTCATGTGAGTTCCATTGTGGAGACATAAGATTATATTTTGGCATAATTTCAAAGTCAGAATTAAAATGATTTAAAGGAGCAGGGCAGTACTACGTAAAAGAGTCTAAATTTTAGATTTATTTGTTCATTTGATCTTTTTTTAAATTATTTTTTAGGGACAGTGGACATGGAACCTCACACAAAAAGCAAGAAATTTCAGTCAAGAATTTCTTTTTTTCTTCTTCTTCTTCTTTGTATTGTCTCGTGTTGGTTCAGAGAAAACTGTCTTTGGACTAAAATTTGACCTAAACCAGGATTAAACCTAGAAGTAAATTATATTTAAACTGTGTCCAAATAGCAAAACTAACCAGAATTAAACCAAGACTCAATGAGGTAACAAATCCATTAACCTCTGAACCCTGAGCCTGTTTCACCTTTTTCTTTCAACTTAATTTTCCTGAATAAAAAACACTGTTCTCTCTCAAACATACCTCCAATAAAATTAAACTTTATCAAACCAACATAATTCAATTTTAATGTGATCCAACTGTTTTAATTCCAACAAATAAATTCAGTAAATTTCCAAATAATCCATCAATATCCAGCAATTTCCAACACTAGCCTCAATATTTCTCGTCATATTTGAAGCCGGGCCAATTCCAGCTTCATTTTGGTTTGTAGATTATCGTTTCTAATCAAAGCGTCTCATAAAGACCCGTGATGTCACCTGTCAGTGTCCATCTGAGGCGGCGATGAAGACGTGACAGCCTCTGGGGGCAAAGAATACTATTAACGCCGCATTTCATCCCAAATGGGCTTTTATTAAAATGAACGGCTAATTAAATTCCCAGATGAGGGGGCAGCGAACAATGGCAGACAGTGGCCACTTTGATTTTTCTTTTCTTTTTTCCTTTTTTTCCCTGCGTACCCTTGTTTTAAAGTAATTATGCGGGCCTGACATGAGTGAGCACACTGCCGGAGACCCCTCTAATGAGTTAAGCAAGAAAAATCGCCACAGTCGCCTTCAGTGGCAGCAGCTAATTGCCTGGTCACATCAGGCTGTAGCACTAACACTGTCATTTTAAATGTGTTTTTTTTAGCTTTTGTGGAACTTTTTTGGAGCATTTGGTTAATTAAAATGTCTGTAAAGGTGCATTGTAATTGTAATTTCAACAAGAGTCAGGAACTATACTCTTCGAACTGTGCTTGGGTTTTAAAAAAAATAAAAAAAGAGTCATGCAGTTTCCAGACTGGAGACTTAAAGAGCATAAAGTTATAGCAATGATAAATTCAGAGTCCAAATTAAGATGATTTAAATCAACAGAGCAGCACTATGTAAAAGAGTCTAACTTTCAGATTTATTTTTGAATTATTTTTTTAAATTATATAATTTAATAATAATAAGTTTGTAATATTTATTTAGTGTTTTTTTTATTTTAGTATTTTTAGGGACAGTGGACATGAAACCTCATTCAAAAAGAACTCTATATATGTTGGATGGGTTATTTTAATTTTAGGCAAGGACAATTTCAGGCCCAATTAAAATGTTTTAAATGAACTCTGAACAATATTTATTGTCATTTAAGAGGGACAGTCCACAATAAAAGAGATGACCTTAAAACTCTCCTGCTTCTCTTTAATTAAAAAATAAAACCAGACCAGTTTTTCCTCCAAAATACTAATCCATTTGACCAAACTGAAGTTTAGAGTTTAGCGTTAGCTTAGCTGTGACTTCAGCGTCAGCACGACAATTATCTCCTCCTCGTTAAACATTACGTGATTGAATTGACAGTATTTATCTGTGTTTTACGTTGCCTCCCTTTTCTCTGTTGATGCTTTTCTTTTTTCAGCTGTTTCTCTGTTAAAAGATATATTCAGCAGGTTTTGAGTTTGATTTCCAGGAGGTGGAACAAATGGACACAGATTAAACTGGATGTAAGTGGATAAATATACAACCAATCAGAATTCAGGGGCAGTCCCGACAAAAGCAGAATAAAACATCACAAAACAATAAAATACATTTACTATAAAGACTATTATTCTTTATGTCACTTTACAGAAATAAGAGAGAACCACAGTGAGAGCAAAGCACCGGTCATGATTCAGTTATGACATTTTAATCCTCCTTCAGGCACAAATGTCCAAATCTATATTAATCAGAGGAAAACTATTAAAATCACAACAAAAATGTCAGTGTGAGCCTGTCAGTCATCTCATCTCTCACGCTTCTCTGAACACAACACAAAGAGAACAAACCAGCACTGTTTCTTCATCAACACTAGAAATACGTCGGTGGATTGGACAAAAGACCAGCTCAGTTAGTCTTTTTTTTGGTTAAAGTAAAACAACAAGAAATGGTTTAAAAATTATTTGTTTTAAAAATGAAGTAGGCCTTTTACCCAATTCTTAACTTCTTGAACGAGGACTAGAACTAGACTAAACACAAACTAAACTCTGAAATGCATGAAATGTGAAGTAAAGGTGCAATGCAGCCTTTTGCCTCCGTGTTCAAGTCATATTTAACACTATGGAGTGAATATGCCTGAGTAAAAGCTTCAGAAAAATAGACACCAAAGAAATGAAACTGAAAATCAGTGGCAGCCGTGAAAGAATCAGGATCCAGTATTTAACACTTTTATGGTTCACATCTGCATCTAAGACGTTTATTTTGAAGAGCAGGACTAGACGAGGACTAAACCCGTAAAAAACCCATAAAGCATCAGAAATAAAGATTAAACAGCACTAAACTAGGGCTATATTTAAGACTTAAGCAACTCTAAACCAGGACTAAACCTAAAACACAAAAAACAGGACTAATCTAGAACTGAAGTAGGACTCAAACAGATTTGAGACCAGTTCTAATATTAGGACTTAACCAGTATTAAATCAGGTTTAACTTGGACTAAACCAGGTCTAAACCCTGTACAAAAATATACTTTAACCAGAGCTAGATTGTTAAATAAACCAGTGTTGCTAAATGCTAAATCTGGACTGAACCTAGGCCTACATTATCACTAAATGTTAAATGAGCCTGGGCTAAATTTAGGACTAAGTCAGTGTAAAAAGTGCTGTTGTGTAACACTTTTCCTAAATTCCTCTAAATGTTAAAAACTAAAGCTAGAGCTGCTCCAAAACTACAAATCTACATCTGAGACGGCGCTGTTAACATTTATTTGAGGGCTCCTAAACACGCTCCTGGTCGAGACGGCACATAATTATTCATATGTTTCACTTAACCTTTAACATGGCGTCCCGTACAGTGGCCCCGCAGATTATTAGGACAACGGCCAGGCATTTGTCCTTGTTTACGTGCCCCGTCGAAGCATCCTCGTCCACGCTCGCCTACACTCCAGATGAATAGCATTCCCCGTCCCCCCGGAGGCTCCCGACCACTTCTCGGGGGACCTTTAAGTGTTTGTAACAGACTTTGGCTTGTTTAGCTTTCTCCACTCTCTGAAATCCAAAAGGTCAGCCGCCGTTCCTCGGAGCAGCCGGCGTCCCCCTCCCCTTCCTTCGCTCGGAGAAGAAGAAAAAACACACAGGACCCGGGATAATGCCCTCAGCGGCGGACCTTGAGAGCTCTCGGGAAACAAAAAGCATCCCCGCTGCCACAGTTACCAAGTTTACCAACATGTCTCTATGGCTACAAATGACAAAATGGCTCCGAATGAGACCCCCTTAAGATACAGACCTGAACAAAGAGCAGACGAGGAAAAACCTGCTGTCTCTGGCTCTTATTCCTGCAATTTATTCCATTATGAGAACATATTGTTTAGTCTATTCCTGTCGGTATTATCCTAGTATTTATGAGTTTGTTTATTCAAAAGCAAAGCCACAAAAATGTATTAGATTGGAGCTAAAATAATTACTTTTTTTATATCAGGGGTCTTCAGGGACTACATTTAGTTCTGGTTTGAACTTGATTTCATCATGTTTAAGCTTTAAAGATTTAACCGGGACTAAATGCAAACTAGAACTGGACTAGATCTGGATCAAGCCAGAAGTAAATCATTCCTGGACTGAACTTAGACAATGACAGGAATAAACTGAGAAACTAAATAAACCAGTTTTAGACCGAGACTAAACCCAGGAGTAAACGGACAAAAGTAGAAGAAGCTCAGGACAAAAACCGTTCTAAACCAGGTCTTAACGAGGACTAGATCTGTTGTGAACCAACGTGGTCTTGAGAGAATTAAAACTAGAACTAAACACAGATTAAACCCAGGATCAGAACAAGACAAAAGACAAAGAAACAGGACTAAACCTAAGACCACTTTGGAAATAAACCAAGATAATAAACCAGAATAAGACCAGGTCTACATTCAGGACTTAACCAGGACTAAACCAGGACTGAACCTAAAAAAATCTAGGATTAAAGTAGGACTAAATGAGGACTAAGCAGGGCTACATTTAAGACTGAAATCAGGAAAAACTAGGAGCAAATTTAGGACTAAACCAGTGATAAACCAGGTCTAGACCAGAACCAAACTGTGATTAATTTAGGACAAAAGTATAAATTATTCAGGTCTAAAACCAGGTCTAAATAAAGACTAAAACAAGGGTCTAAACTGGGAATAAACAAGGTTTTAATTTGAAGTTAAGCAGGGCTACACTAAAGATTAAAATCAGGAAAAACCCAGGACCAAATGTGTGACTAAACCAGTGGTAAACCAGGTCTAGACCAGAACCAACCCATAATGTAGGACTAATGTAGGACAAAAGTACAAATTATTAGAAATATAACGTGTTAAATGAAGGTAAAATCAGGTCTACATTCAGGACTAAACCAGGTCTAAACCAGGACTAAACCTGCAAAACCAATAAATGAATAAAAAAGGACAAATCTATGACATAAGAAAGACTGAACCAGGACTGGATCAGTTTTATACTTAGAGCTAAACCATTATTAAATGAAGACTAAACAGGGCTAAAGTCAAGACTAAAGTCAGGAAAAACCCAGGACCAAAATGAGGACTAAACCAGGTCTAGACCAGAACCAAACCGTGACTAATTAAGACTAATGCAGGTAAAAAAGGGTAAATAATTCAGGGACAAATATGAGACGTTAATGAGGACAAAACCAGGTCTAAATCAGGACTAAATCAGCAGTAAACTCAGGCTAAAACAGGACTAAACCAGTTCTAAACCAGTTCTAAACCAGTTCTAAACCAGCTCTTCAGATATTCAAGAGACAAAACTGGCACCAAACCTTCTAAACTCAGACTTTACACCTTCACTGGGCAGAAGAATTTACTTAGAAGACATCATTTAAGTAAGATATAGATATATATTTTCAACTCTAATATAAAAACCCGATAGAGTCTAATGTGTCGATGTCAGGGTCCAACAATAGAATTATCCGACAGAACATGCATAATTCCCCTCGTTACGGCCGACGAGCCGCGCGCACGCTCCGTTATTTGGGGTCTCCATTGTTGCCGCGGCGATGCTCATTATTATGGGGTGTCTGGTTCAGGCCGTCATCAGAGAAGCCCGTCTCACTGCTTAGCAACCGAGCCCCGGGGCCTGTTTTTGGAGGGTTTAATTCAGACGAGAACGTCCCGCGCTGGGATTGGCTCAGACCGAACCCCCCTCGACTCACATCCAGGAACTGAACTACCTCCATTCACTCTTTCACTGGATTATTCTGATCATTATGTTCAGAGCAGCAACATTTTTATTCATTGCTTTTGTCCGATTCATAGTCGAGTAATAATTGCATTTATTAGTCCTGGTTTAGGTCTGGATTTAGTCCTGGTTTGAACTCGATTTAGTCATGTTTAAGTCTTGGTTTAAATTTTAATGGAGTTTTTGATCAGTTTTAAACAAAAATAAGATTTAACCGCGACTAAATGCAAACTAGAACTGGACTAAAACTCTGATAACCTAAAATTAAATGAGGACTAGACCTGGATTAAGAAGAAGAAGAAGAAGAAGAAGCAAAACTAGGACTAAATTTAGACAATAAAAGCGTTCAAGTAGGATTAAACTGAGGATCTAAATAGACCAGGACTGAACAGATCTTATTCTATGTTTTTCTTGTTCCATGTTAAGTTAAGAGGAGGGTTACTTTGGCTGCGTTCACACTGGACTCAGAAATGGCCCAGATTGGATTAGATTATGTCCAAGGAGTGATTTTTTTATGTATTGCCATCATCTGATTACTTCTGAATAATGCAATTTACCGCCAGCATGGACACACTAAAGGGTTTTTATTTTTACTGTTAAAGTCCTTTGAAAAATCGTCAGTGAAAAAATGAGACCTTAAGACGTGATCTAGTCTTTATAATGAAGGATTTTAATAGATGAGAATGATCAGTCCACAGCAGGATTTTGTCCAATCACAGCTCACTTCAGGTAAAAAGGAGCGCTCCCATTGGTCGACACTGATGTCAACAACGAAGGAACAAGGAAATAAACCAAGGAAATGGGTTATTCTGTTGGAAATATGTCTTATTTTACAGAGAAACAGCTCAAAAAAGATAAAAATAGAGAAACAGCGGCAAATGAAACATGGATAAATGTTGTCAGTGCTTCGACTTGGATCGAACTCAAACATTAAAGTTTCAGATCAGTTCTAAACTTTGATTTAATGTCACATATTAGTATTTTTTTTAGGAAAATTGGTCCGGTTTTACCTTTTTTTAAATAAAAGAAGCAGGAAAGGTTATTGCTGCAGTTGGAGGAGAGTGGAGTCTGAGACCGGGACAAAAAAACAACATCGCAGCTCCTGCTTTTGGCCTTTTGTGGATCTCTGTGCATCTTTTCTTTTTCTCTCGAATCCTCTTTTTTTATTTTGCTGTCTGCCATCGTCTCTCCACCTGTTTTCCTCCGTTCCCACGATGCACTGCTCTTCGTTAAGCGGCCGGGAGCGGGACGAGTCGGGAATCGACAACGGCGGCTGCGACCGAAGCGGCTGCTGCAGCGCTGTGACGGTAATGAGGACGGGGTCAGCGACAGTGGACAGGAGCCTGGGAGAGGAGTCGACAGGAGCCGGCATCCACCAAAACCACTGAGCTAAGCACCTTCCATCACACTGAGGCTAAAGAGAGACCACTAGTTTTATTACTGAAGACATTAGCTTTAGCAGCACCAGGCTACAACATGGTTTTAAGGTTTCACGACAATATTACTGACTCTGAAAGGTTTTATATCAACTTTAAAGACACATTGTGCTGTAGAGTTTTGGATGTTAGAGTCATATTCACTATAAAGTTTACCTTGTGACTGGGTTTAATCAGGTTTTTGAGTTCACAAATGGACAAATTAAACATCTCTTTGGGAATTCACTCAAACTGCAGCTGGTTTGGACCAATGTTGTGTCAGAACTGAGGGTATTTTCATGGCTGTGTTTAGGTAAAGGAACTGTTTTATTGTTACTAATGCAAACAATATGGCGTTTCTCTAATTGGATAAAAAGACCTGGTGATAGATGGTTACTCACCTCCAGGTTTTAAGTTTGTTTTTTATTTATAATGTCACGTGCTGCAGACCCAGAACTTGGCCAGATCACACTTGTAAAAGATATCAACGAGTTATTATCTGGTTAAATAAAGATAGCATTTAAAAAAGTACCTAGTTCTCTGTAAAAGACCATCAGGACAGTTACCCACAAACCTTTTCTGTCTCCCTCCACAACAACATAGTGACTTGAACAGCTGCACAATAATAATACATATCGTTTAAAGCAGCTCTGTGATACTTTCAGCCCAAAAACGTATATCCTCGAAATGATTTTGATGGTTCTTAGACCTGAGATCAGTAGAATCATGTGTATCTCACTGATACATAACCCTCAGCTGGACAGAAACCTCCAATATAACTTTCCTGTCACCATAACAGAGACATACTGCGAGAAAATAAGTAAAGAGATAAAAGAAAAGAAGAAAAAATGGACCAATACACTGGACCCTAGCAGAGTCTTGTTTATACAAAAAAAAACACTAAAATGTGACATGTTCTTTCTTCTAAACTTTCCGGGTTCAATAATCTCTTCTTGTAAACAAACATGGCGCTGGTGACAGATGCACAGAGAGGCATCGGCGCCCTCTACTGGATAAATGTGTCTGCTTTAAACTTCTAGCTCTGAGTTCAGCCTCAAACCGACGAAAAACCTCTGTCTTGTTGATCATTTCCAATATTTATAGATACTTCACTTTGTTTCTCTTTATTCTATTCAGTTTTTTTTTTTCTATTTTGTGCTGTTTCTCTGTGAAAACATCTTAAGGTGTTGTTTTTTCACATGTTTTTTAAATATTCTTCCTTAAATATGAGCAAAAATCATCACACACTGGACATTTAACCCAAACATAAATTAAACCAGAATGAACAGAGACTAAAATGTGTAGAACTTAGTGAAACAAGCACTGATTTAAAAGTCTAACTATAAATGTTCTTGATTGTATCTGAAGTTTATATCCACGATCATGAAGTGGAAAAATAAACGTAGCTCCTCTCCGTAGCGTAATTGGTCGCTGTATTTAAGCCTCTTTCACAGTGACACCTCTATTGCTCTGTCTCGCCTCATTGTCTCATTCTCTTTCTGCCCTTTTTAACCATTTTTATTCAATACCAACCTTTACAATTTCACATTCACACCAATTTGCCATTCACAACTCTCTCGCTAATAACTCCGGCCTTTTTCATTATTGCATTACCAATTCAGCGCTCGCCCGTGGAAGTCATAGCCCGACGCCGCGGCCGCTAACGCACTAGCCTCTTTTGATTTCCAGTTGCATATATCAAGCCGCAATTACAGGAGCCGGTCTGGAAACTGTCGAGCATGACCGCAGAGGTATTGGAGTTATTGCAATTACAGCCAGGTAATTGAGCTGCCATGGGTGAAGATGTTAAACGCTGTGTCTGTAGTGGGAGTCCGTGTCGCCACTGTCTCATCCCATTTCACTCGTTTTCGGTGTGAAATGCAACTTTTTTTCTCCGATAGATAGTAAATTACAAAACACAGCTTCGGTTACGAGTCGGTGGGAGATACATTTAGACGAAGAAATGCATTATGAGAAGCTGCTTTGTTGTTTAATTGGCTTTTATGGCAGACAGACTTATCGGCTCAAGACGGAGAGGTTTGTTTGTGTTCTGCTATTGTTGGTAAAAAAATGACAAAAACAGTTGATCTGAAGTGACAATAAAGTGTCGTAATAAAGTGTTTGTCCATCAATTAAAGAACTCAAAGCTCCAGTCCCTGATTTTCTTTTTTTGTCCCTGTCTCAGACTCCACTCTTCTTCTGCTTCTCTTTAATTAAAAAATAAAACCAGACCAATTTTTCCTCCAAAATACTAATACATTTCACCAAACTGAAGTTTAGAGTTTAGCGTTAGCTTAGCTCCTTCTCGTTAAAGTAAATAAATAAATATAGGTACAGTCTGTTTACACTGCAGTCTTTTTTTCAAAGGTTACACTGGATTTAGTTTTGATTCCCATGAATAATGAAATAACAAAAGTCAAAAAATGGGATTAAATTGGTATGTTTTTTGCAAACCCATTAACATTGAGGAATAAAGTGCTCCTTTGATGTCTATAAAGAATAAAAAGAAGCACTGACTAATCACACAATTGGTTCAGGTATTATCAGAGAACAGGGCTCTTTCCATGTCTTTCCTAACCCTACGTACCCACTCTGGACTGTTTTGAAATCCAGAGACACTTAATACTGCAGTAAGAATGGGACAACGTGGTTCAAAAGCTTCAGAAGAGGATCTAGATTGGCCTGAAGAGTGGCTGCAGTGGAGAATGGAGGAAATAGCCATATGTTAATGTACTGTAATTATATTCTCTTATCACTCTGTATGTTTACATTTGTTCAAAAGCCTGACATGTAAACTTCTTAGGCTTTAAAAGTCGATCGAAAGACACTCCACAGACTCCACTCTCCTCCAAAAGCAGCCGAGGGACCTCTCCTGCTTCTCTTTTATTAAAAAAACACAAAATACTAATCCATTTGACCAAACTGAAGTTTAGAGTTTAGCGTTAGCTTAGCTGTGACTTCAGCGTCAGGACGACAATTATCTCCTCCTCGTTAAACATTACGTGATTGAATTGACAGTATTTATCTGTGTTTTACGTTGCCTCCCTTTTCTCTGTTGATGCTTTTCTTTTTTCAGCTGTTTCTCTGTTAAAAGACATATTCAGCTGAAAATACACTTTATCTGCAGCTATTAAACTTCCTGGAACGTCATGTGACAAGTGTCAACCAATGGGAGCGCTCCTTTTTGGAGCATGTGATTGTCCAAGGTTCTCTGTTCCTGAATAGAGGTTCTCATCTATTACAATCCCTTACAATAAACAGGAGATGGATCAGAAAGATGATTGATTTTACAATAAACTATTTGGAGTTTAAACCATTTTCCAACAAGAAGAAAAAATAATAGTCTGGTTAATAATTGTCCCATTTGCAACAACAAGCTTTAGTTTAAGCTTTGATTTGTTCTGATTAAAGTTTAGTGAAACAAAAATAGCTTAAACCCAAGAGAAGTTGTTGAAGTTGAAGTTGCCTCCTCACTTTTCATCTGAATCTTTCACTGTGCTTCTTAGTTTTGTGTTTCACCACAGTTTAAACCTTTTCCCCATAAAAGCTTCATTGGATTTAGCAGCGATACGTCTCAGTCTTTTAGTGTTTGCTTGGTTTTTAGCCACAATTGGATTGAGTACACGGCACAATCCTACAACATCAACAAAACCAGTGGTTCCTACGTAGCGTGTCTTTGTATTTTCTCCCAACAGCTGTCTTTATAATTTAGATTTTCACTGCTTCGGTCAAGTTTTCTTTGGGCCTTGTATTTGACGTTACAACAAACTCTGGCTCCTGATTGACGGACGGCTGCGGTGCCATGCGCGACTGCTCTGTATAAAAATCAGTAAATGTTCCATCAAAGGGACCACACTTAGCGCTACCACTGCACTTTCATGTGGTCTCAGGGAAACCGGAGACGGAGCGCGGTTTAGCCAGCCGAGCTAAGGGCTTTGTGCGCTTCCAGCATTCCTCCATATGTGTCGGGACGGGCCCAAACCGCAGGCCCTGACACGAGCGGCGCGTTTCCAAAGCCCAGCGCCAACATCGACTGTGAGGAATATTCCTGCTCTTCGTCCAAAAACTGCTCCGTTAGGATTTATAGCAGGGGAACATAAAGTACTCAGAGATGGGGGAAAAAAAAACCCAGTAGTGCTGACCGAAACGTCTCAGAAAAGCTGGTTACTGACAAAGTGTTTATCATAACAGTCCGACCAAAGAAGTGTCAAATGTGTTAAGGCTCAAGGAGGGAGTCCATTTCTGGAGAGTTCATTAAGAAGCACTCAGGGTTTGTCTGCACAGTGGTCACAGCCAGATGGAGCCGTTCTCTCTAAAAACGGGCTTATTTCTCATTTAAACTCAGTGCTTCTTAGATTTTCAGCTTGCGTTCTTGTGACAAAGTGATGTCATCAAGTAACAGAAGTGAATTTTAGGCACATAAAGAAAGGCAGAAAGCTGTAAATCCAGTTAAACGTCACATTAAGAACTTGATACGGCGCCAAAAGATGCTGTTTTAGTAGAAAAAATGAATAAACACACCAGTGTATGACTTTTTAATTTTAATACGGAGTTACTAAAACAGCTTTGAATTCTAGGAAATGTTTGGTTGCAGGAGGCTTGTGCAAAACAACTGTGTTTCTATCGTATTTTTAAACCACATTTTTAAGGTTTGTCTGTGTTTTTTGTTGTTTTTCTGCCCCTCAGTCCAGAGGCCTTCAGCTCAATAAAAAGCAGATCCTTTTGTGTCCTCGCAATGTCTAGACCACTTCTGCTCTTGTCATTTTCCTTCGATCAATCTGTTAAGTACCTTTATTCGCTCTTTTTAAATGATAGACTTTCTTTTCCATGACTTTCTGGATTAGGAAAACTCTTTTATTTAAAAAAAAGGTAAAAACAGACCAATTTTTCACCACAAAATACTAATACGTTACATTAAATCACAGTTTAGAGCTGAACTGAAAGCATTACCAACATTTATCCATGTTTCATTTGCTCCTGTTTCTCTATTTTTATCTTTTTTGAGCTGTTTCTCTGTAAAATAAGACGTATTTTCAACAGAATAACCCATTTCCTTGGTTTATTTCCTTGTTCCTTCGTTGTTGACATCAGTGTCGACCAATGGGAGCGCTCCTTTTTACCTGAAGTGAGCTGTGATTGGACAAAATCCTGCTGTGGACTGATCATTCTCATCTATTAAAATCCTTCATTATAAAGACTAGATCACGTCTTAAGGTCTCATTTTTTCAGATGATTCCTGTTACAATAAACTTTAGGAGAGTACACTGAAAAACTAAATGCAACAGGAAACCTCCCTTTAAAGACTGAGTTATTTCTCTAATAGCTGCACAAGGATCTTATAGAAATGGTCATGAATTTGGACGCCTAACCACAAAACACACTCTGAGTCCTGGCCTTTAGATAAAACCACTACAGATGTGTCCACAAAACTTCGAGTGAAGAAGGTCTGTGCAGAAACACACACAGCTGTGACCTAATTGCACAGGCCAATAATTGTTACCGATACAGAAGCCTCAAGTACCATCACGGACAATCTAATCACACGAGAGCGATGGCGACGCGATTACACCTCGGCCTCACGGCAGCAGCAGAGTCTAAACTCCTACTTACAGCACAGCCCTTCACACTGCGCCAATTACACTTCCTTTAAACAGAGCCGGCGCGAGGAAGAGCTGTTGGCCGAGGAGCTAATAGGCCCGCGATGATGACGGATATCATGGAGTGGACACCTCACGATGACTGCGAGAGGAATTAATAAGCGGCAATAGGGTTAACAGGGCATTAAGAGCCAGCAGGAGAACGGCAGAGAGGCTCGAGAAGTCAGCTGTGAGTAATCAGCCCACGGCGAGCCTCCGACGATTACCATAACAGAGCAATTGGACGTGAAAAATGGATAATAGTATGGACATACAGGAAGACTGGAGATGTGTGTGTTCAGTGAAAGAGGGAGGAGGACCAGGCTGGAATCCTACTGGCTGGAAGGAAATGTGAGGTGGTACGTTCAAAAACAATAGAAGAAACTAACATAAATACATCTACTGACTGTATTTTGTGCACAGATACTGTCCAGTTTGTTTTAATGCAGCATACTTTTGAGTCATGCTGTCATTTGTCAAATTAAGAGACAAAATGTGCAAGATATCCACCATTTTTATAAAGACACTAGTCGTGTTTTCATGAATATTAAGTGAATTTATTTGTTTTTATAAATATGGAGTGAGACAGAGAGACATCGAGCATTGACCCAAGAATATGACTCTACAACCACAACAGGTGTCTTGGAATCAAACTATTTTAAATGTCTATTAAAAGTCAATTACCTGATTTTCTGTTTCATTTAGTTTTTCAGTGTAATCTCCTAAAGTTTATTGTAACAGGAATCATCTGAAAAAATGAGACCTTAAGACGTGATCTAGTCTTTATAATGAAGGATTTTAATAGATGAGAATGATCAGTCCACAGCAGGATTTTGTCCAATCACAGCTCACTTCAGGTAAAAAGGAGCGCTCCCATTGGTCGACACTGATGTCAACAACGAAGGAACAAGGAAATAAACCAAGGAAATGGATTATTCTGTTGGAAATACGTCTTATTTTACAGAGAAACAGCTCAAAAAAGATAAAAATAGAGAAACAGCAGCAAATGAAACATGGATAAATGTTGGTAATGCTTTGATGCAATAAAAAAAGTTTCAGATCAGCTCTAAACTGTGATTTAATGTAATGTATTAATAGTTTGTTAAATCAGGAACTGGATCTTTAAGTTGGCAGTGTTTTATTTGTTTGTCTGACTTTTTCAATGTTAAAAATACTTCACAAAACAATCAAAACATTCCTCCACTATGACTTGCAGGAATGAACATCTTTTGGACTAAATCGGTTGTTTATTCTGTCATTAATGATGAAAATAACATATAATGGACACTATTTGGACTTGACCCTCCACAGTTTAACTTTAACTGTTCACAAATTAGGGCTATTGCATTGTCCCAGGGCTTCGTTTAAAGCCACAGCGTCTCTTCTGAGCCTCATCCGTTCTGACAAGGCCACTTGTGTTTCCACTCTCACTATCTGCCCACTTCCTTATCTGGCGTTTGTCCAAAGAATATGGAACTGGAAGACATTTCACAGCTATGGGGCAAGAAAAATACTGCGAAACGGGGCTGAAAATCGATACGCCCTTGGCTTTACACCATTTACCTCCAGCGTGCGGCGGAGAAGCATGAGACGTTTCATTTTCCGAGCTGATTCCTCTGGTTCGGGCTATTATCCCCCGGATCGGTCCGCACAGCCCCTCTAATCAAATGGACATTCAGCGCTGGGACGGGGCGTATCCAGTGAACACAGCGCTGTCTTTATGTGAGAGCTCTATCGTGATGTTAATTTTATAGGGATATTATTGTTCGGACGGAGACGGTAACTGAATACGAGCAGAAAGAAGAGCAGCAGAGTTTATTCACAGGGATTACACTAAAGATAAAACACTAATGATGGGTAATAGAACACATATGAGTAACTGAGCATTTAATATGAGAGATAAAATGAAAGAAAACTGTCCATTTGATCTACTTGATTTGTTTTTAAATGAAGAAAAAAATTAATTCAGAGCTGGATCTCAGAGGCTGGTCTTTACGGTTGATGTCTGTAGTTTTCAATGATTTAGAGGAAAGTGTGGACACAGTTTAACAGACTATACCTGATATTTTTACTTCTAAAGGTTTAAATCCCAAATAGTTTATTGTAAAAACAGTCTTTCTGATCCATCTACTGTTTATTGTAAGGGATTGTAATAGATGAGAACCTCTATTCAGGAACAGAAAACCTTGGACAATCACATGCTCCAAAAAGGAGCGCTCCCATTGGTCGACACTTGTCACATGACGTTCCAGGAAGTTTAATAGCTGCAGATAAAGTGTATTTTCAGCTGAATATGTCTTTTAACAGAGAAACAGCTGAAAAAAGAAAAGCATCAACAGAGAAAAGGGAGGCAACGTAAAACACAGATAAATACTGTCAATTCAATCACGTAATGTTTAACGAGGAGGAGATAATTGTCGTCCTGACGCTGAAGTCACAGCTAAGCTAACGCTAAACTCTAAACTTCAGTTTGGTTTTTATTTCTTTAATAAAAGAAAAGCAGGAGAGGTCCCTAGACTGCTTTTGGAGGAGAGTGGAGTCTGAGACAGAGACAAAAAAAGAACATCAGGGACTGGAGCTTTAAATGTTGCTTTTAACTTTAATTTCAGACATATTTGATGATGTGTAGACAGGTTTACTTACTTCTGCATTCATGCTTTTTATCTGAAATACAGAGTAAACCTTTTTAGACCAAAAACAATGCCCCAGCGACTGGAAACAGACTCTTTTAGCCAGACTTTCTTGTGTGGTTCAGTTTTAAAACGCAGCTACAGAAATAGAGCTGGAATTCTCGACGAACAGTATTCCCCTTTTGGATTATTATGCCCTCCATCCAGAGAAGAGGAGAGTTTTCAGGCTGTGAGATCATGAGTAACCATCTGTGAGTCGCTGAGTAGGAATCGCCTGCTTAAGAACAAGTGCATCATGGGAAAACTGAACAACGCTAAGATCTTGAAAGTAAAAGAGTCAGCCAAAAGTCAGTGTATTTGTACAACCTTACGCCCTGTTGTGGTGCTAAATAACTTTATACGCAGTGGCTGCCAAAACAAAGACTTTTAAACAACAAACAGAAGTGAAAAGACAAAAGCAGAGGAACAAAAGAAGAAGGAATATTACACATGTGCAGATCATTACAGAGATGGTTTTCAATACGAGAAATATTCAGAAATAGTCTCAAAATAATGTCAAAGGAACTGGAAAGGTTTATTTAGTCAGAGTCAGGAGCAAACTCACAGAGACTGAAGAGTTAAAGGGCAACAAACTGAAAGATTTGCTTCAATTACAAAAGTAGATGAAGAAGAACATGGCAAAGCAACGCTGAGTCAAGAAAATAATGTGCACGATGGGAACAGAACCTGATTTCAAATTCCAGTTTTCATTATCTTAAAGAACACACACTCAAAATTAGTTTGTGTCTTAGACCTTTAAAGGCTCTTTACTCTGTAGGGCGTATATTTGTGTATTATATTTTGTCACTCTCATATTTAGAGTCTTGTTTACTGATCTGTACAGTTTTCTGTAAAAAGTTTGTGCATTTGTTTGGCACATTTACTAAAACTGCACAGATCTGGGGACAGACAGCTCCATTCAATCCCATTAATACATAATGGAGAGCAGCTGTCGTGTCTCAGGTCAGTCCCAGTTCTCTTTTACAGGTGAGGCCTGGCTGAGACCCACAGAAGCAGAAAGTTTCACAAAAATCACATGAAATCACATAAAAGTCCAGGATTTAGAAGTTTTCAGTGAAACAGCTCCTGCTTTGAGCTGCTTCCCTTTTAGAGCTAAGTTTTCCTTTGTCCGACAAGAAATTAAACTGTTAAACGGTCTCTGTAAAGTCAGCTGGTCCTTTCTGTTGTATTTCTGATTATTGTTTTTCTTTAGTGCTTGTTTTTTTGTTGTTGTTTTTTGCATTTTTTTTCTTTTCTTTCGTTTTCTCTGGTGATATCACTTCAAATCATTTCTCACAGGGACAAATAAAGCTGTCTGGTGTTTATTTGTATGTATTTACAATGAGTTAAGTCAAGAAGAAGGTCTCAGAAACGTCATCTGGACAAAGCAGACCAATACCTTCCTCTGAGGGAGATAAAACTCAGCTTTTATCAGTTTAACTTAGACGTCCTTTGAATTACAGACTAAACATTTCACATTTAAACCTACGTCCAGATGCCTTCTTTGAAACCTTCTTCTTGAATATTTCCTGTAACTGAGAACCTCCACAGACTATGAGTTATACATAATTCATTCTATTCATTTAGAACAATTCAGGAAAATAATGTAATGGGATGATGTTTGTTCTGTGCTTTTGTGTGAATATAGAAGAAGATAATTGAATACAGCAAAAAGTGGTCAGTAATAGAGGGAAAAGTTCAATTTATTCCAAATATTACGGTGAAATCAACAGAGAATAAGTCTGTATTCTACTGGAAACCTCACATGTGTAAGCAGCTCATTAGCCACTTACATAAAGCACTCTTATTTTCAATTATTTCCTCTCAAATGGTGTTTTTGAAGCTGGGTGAGTCAGTGTCCAGTGTCGCCCACGCGTTCGGCACCGAGACCCCGACTCACCAACACGAGCAGGTGGCGCAGAACATTAGGTTCCCGCGGATCACAAACAGCGCCGCGCATTTTCATAAATTACAGAAGGATATGGACAATGCAGCGAACAGAGGCCACGGAGACGATCTGTCTGTCTCTGCAGCACGGCTCTGTTTATCAGAGATGGATTTATTATGTTCATATTCATAGATTTCATAGAAGGAGGAAAATAGAAAGGTTTTCAGAGACAGAAAGTGGGGATGATCTCGGAAAGTGCTGTAACACAAACCGTTATCTTTGTAAATGATCTATTTAGCTTTTGGCTCAGAACTAAACCATTAATTTCTGGGCCTTTTGAATGTGAGGAATCAAAACCTGCAGCTCAAATAAGCCTCAAACAATCCCAAAAATGTGGAATCATCAGAATATCGTTGATAGATCAATGAAGTGTGGCTGAACAGACTCAAAGCTGCACAAAACAGCTGCTTAACAATAAAAAACTACAAGCTGTTTAAAAGAGAACAGCACAAGTGACTGTAGCTATTGTTTTCCAGTCAGAAAATCCTAATTTGTGAACAAAATACTGTCTTGAATACTCTTTTCAATGAATTACTTTTACTCAAGTGGAATTTTTGTACACTGCTTTTAGCTTTGAGTTATTCCTTGGTTGTGCTTTGTTATTCTGGTATTTAGTTTTCCCTAAATTTAACTTTGTGTCTTCATACATCACAGTTGGAACGGGAACAGCAGACACAAGCCCAGATTTACTTTATTCCATTAATATTTTGGACTCGTCAGGCTCAACATAACCACATTTACAGAATCATTTTACCGACATAAACCTGTACATTTATCACGTTAATAAAAGACACATTTTCCACCAGAAAACCGACTCTTCATCACAGCTTTTTAGTAAAACCGAGCTGAGTCCTGTGAGTCTTCTCTGGCCCCTCTCTGCGTCCCCTCTCGTCCCAGTTTGTGTGGGGCCTGTAAATATCTGTGGCAGCTGCAGAGCTACTGTACTGCTATGTTTGGTCCTGGAGGGGCCACACGACCAGATGGCCACCTCTCTTTCTGCCAAAACACAGCTCCGCGGCGGGACCCGGGCCTGGTTTGGGGCCGGGGCCACCGGGTAGAGCCTCTCTGCAGCACAAACAAACCTCCTGTGTGGCCCCTCTTCCTTCAGGCGACACATGCTCACATCGTCGCTCCGCAGAGACTTTCAGACATCGAAGTTGTGAAGTTGTAACTGGAAGCATATTGGAGACAAAAGCGTGTTGTTAGCCAAGAAAAAAGTTCAAAGCCGGAGAGTGTCCATCTGTGTGAGTTTGTGTTAGCGTGAACAGATGTCGAGAACACGGCGCTCCTCTGAGGACGGGTCTGCGAGCGCTGTCTTACCTGAGGCTGCCGTACAGATGTCCCGAGCTCAGCACTGTCCCGGCTCAGGCTCCGGCTCGGAAACAGGGACGAGAGACGGCTTCACATCTTCAACTCGTCTTTTATTATTCTGTATTTGATATTAGTTTGTTTTACCTTTTCTTTCTGTTGAGCACGTTATTGTTGAATGTCCAGGGCATTTATGAACTACATTTATTTAGTTTTTAAATTTTCAAAAGTGAAATAAAAATCAGCCTTTTTTTTCACTAGGTTTGTCCATAGATTACAGTATGACTCGCATTTTTATTAAGTTACAAATACATACAGTCAGATTCTTTTGCAAAAAGCTCATGGTTTTAATGAGTTCACAAAATGAAAACATTTGCCTTAAAGCTCCAGTCCCTGATTTTTTTTTTTCCCCCTCTCCGACCCCCCCCCAAAAAATTCTTGGGGGGTCTCCCCCCCTCCCCCTCAAAAAAAAACCCCCAAAAATTTTTGTCGTCCTGACCAAACTGAAGTTTAGAGTTTAGCGTTAGCTTAGCTGTGACTTCAGCGTCAGGACGACAATTATCTCCTCCTCGTTAAACATTACGTGATTGAATTGACAGTATTTATCTGTGTTTTACGTTGCCTCCCTTTTCTCTGTTGATGCTTTTCTTTTTTCAGCTGTTTCTCTGTTAAAAGACATATTCAGCTGAAAATACACTTTATCTGCAGCTATTAAACTTCCTGGAACGTCATGTGACAAGTGTCGACCAATGGGAGCGCTCCTTTTTGGAGCATGTGATTGTCCAAGGTTTTCTGTTCCTGAATAGAGGTTCTCATCTATTACAATCCCTTACAATAAACAGTAGATGGATCAGAAAGACTGTTTTTTTCATATATATGCAATTAGCCTTTATAAAAATGAGATGAACTGGGAATAATGATCATTTAGTTGTGATTGATAATGTACGACTAATGCTTTATAAATTATACATTTTAGGTTCAGGTACTACATGGTAAGTGTAAAGAGTAATTTTATTGTATTTTTGCACAAATAAAGTCATAATTTCCACAGAAACAGCAGTGCTTCAGCTGAATTACAGAGAAATGCAAAAGAAGGATGAAACCTCGGCGTGTTTCCTGAGAGGTGATCCTGGAGAAGTGATCCGGTTTGAAGAGTGGCAGCCCCCCTTTACCTCCCCTTCACAGCAGCACAGATAATATTCAGGGGAAAAAAAAAAACGTCCTAAAACGCGACATGCCGTTGGATTTGGAGGCTGGCTATCGCTCCGGTGCGAGACGGCGTGACAGGTGTACGTTTCAGCAACTTAAACAGGACGGATTAAAGCACTAGTGGCTGCTCTTCATATGCATTCCTTATGGGAGTTAAGGCCATTTGAAATGCAAGGCCAAAGGCAAGATTAGCGGCTCATGGGCCCGTGGAGAGAGGTGTGCTGCAACTAAAAGCCTGGATTTGAATAATTGTGGCAGGGCTTAGCGTTTGGAATCAGCCCTGAACAGAACCAATGGATTATTACAGAGTGAGACTCGAGGAGGATGGTGACTCAGTAAGTCCACGGCTCGTACTGTTGTCGTTTTAGGGCCGGGCTCGTGTCATTTCTGTCTGAATAAAGCCAACACATGTGAAGGATGTTCCCTGAGTCTGAGTGAGCAAAAAAAAAAAAAAAAAAACTGTGGAAGAATGGCAGGGTTTGGTCTGTAGCAACTTTTGAGCCAGAATTAAAATCAACAGCAGTACATCAACAAGAATTATTTAACGTACTGTACATTTTGGGCTTCCACTTGGACAAATAAAGTAGTAGAGTGACTAAAAGCTGGAGCTAAACATTCCCATCTGTTGATTACAATGTTTAGAATCAAACAACAACAAGACGAGAGACTGCGTAAAGGTTTTCTAAAGCAATTCAAACGACTTATCTGGTGTTTCTTGTTTTAAAATGAGTTTCCTTTAAAACAGGAGCTTTTAAAACATTACATTTTCGGTCTATTTGCCTTAAACATGAAAAAATGGCTCCCACAAATGACTTTTTTGAGCTGAAAAAGCCACTGGTTGTTGTCACATGGGAAAAAGAAAGAGTCAAGACTTTTAACCAGATTAAGATACATTACAACAGCAGAGATCTCAGAGAATAGTTATAAAAACAAAACATCCAAGTCCAGTCTAAACTAAAATGGACAAAAAAGGGGCAAGTTTTCATCTAAAAAAACAAGAATGAAGTGGAGAAATGAGTCATCCCGCCTTAAATACAGTCTCGACTCGGATGAAGAGTCATAATAATCATATTCAAGGTACAGACTAAAGATATAGGTACATACATATGTTTATAAGAGTAAGAAAGTACAACAAAATCAATTGATGAGTATTTTTGCACAGACTTATTTACTTTAGTTCACAAAGAGCTTCTTCAAAATCAATTTCAGTCTTCATTCTTTGTATTAAATGTCACTTTCTTTATGTAAAAAGGACAGAAATGAAATTAAAAATAGTTAATGCTGCTCACTATTGACTTGAATTTAAAAGGTCTTACAGATAGAATGCCCTTTTCTGTTCTGTCTAAAAACGCTGAGGCCTGTTTTTTTCTCTCTCGAAGTGCTTCCACCTAAACTCATCTGGGACGCCTCCTCCTTCATTATCCATTATTCACTCCACGCCCCGCTCTGCCTCTCGTCTGTCGGTCTGACACCTCCAGACGATCGCTGCCTCAAACAAATACAGTCAGATACAGTCGAGGCAGAGACACAAAGGAAAATAAAAAGACTGTAAACGAGGAAGGATGCAAAAACGGAGCTTTATTAGTAACTATAACTGAATAATGCTTAAAAGACCGACTTAAAACACACTTAAGCCTTTTCCCGTGTGCTTTACAACTTTGAAAGTGAATATTTAAATTGTTGAATGACCCTTTACTGCGCCGTGTCTCGTTTGTTGATCAGAAACGTCGGCTTCAGGGGCGTGTTTTATGTAAATTGGACGGAGAGTGTTAGGTTGTTGTTTGGCCTCTCGTCGTCGGTCGAGGCTCGGAGGCAGGTGTTGATGTCGTTTCTGTTCAAAGTGTGGCTCACACCATTTAAAACGTGAGGACACACTGGCTGCTCTGCATACGGGGGCCTCCGGGGGTCTCAGGGGCCCCGGTCCCTCGCTCTGACGGGATTCGGGCGTTGACACTTCAAATTGACTTTATCACAGTTGCTCTTTTTTACCACGTTTGATTTTTGGCATATTTTGGCAACCATTTACATTTCTTTGTCCATTTCTTTGTCTTGCCTGGTTTTAGTGAAGAATTATTACATTAGGACATAAAGACTGGCTATTTTTAGTACAGATAATTGTAATTTAATTGAGTAATAGGCAGTAAAATAACCATTTAAAGACTCACGATCTCTGCTGCTAGACTTTTACCTTCCTATTCTTGTTTTAGCATTTTATTTAAACAGCATCTTATTATATAATCCACTAAAATCCATCTCTTTTTAGCCATTTCCTCTCGTTAGAAATTTAATGAATTGTGTAAAACTGTACATTCAAAATGGGACCGGCTTTAAGCAGCGTTTTGTTTCTCTAAAAGCTGTAAGTATATACTACTAGCACAACCTGTTATCAAATGTATTTTACCCGATGAAGTCCTTGTGTCTGAATCTTTTTGATACATGTTTTTAAATTGGTTTGCTTATGTGCATTTGTACAGCAAAAAACTGAAAAATGCTGGAAAGTGTTGCTGTTGGGCAAAACTAATGCTGTAAATTAGTTTTGCCCTTTTCCAGCCACTGTTTATAACAACTAAATACTTTCTGCTGAGCCTTATTCTATTAACAATCTGATGTGAACAGAAGGCTGTCAATCATAATAACATGATTCTATCAAAAACGTCCAAACCTACCAAAGCCTGCTGAGTTCTCGTAGTCTGCACAGAAGACTTTCTCCAGCTCCGTCGAGTAAACATCAGTGTCGTTTGCTTTTGTGAAAACTTCAGCCCCGTCCATACTGTTCCCATTATCCTTTGAGAAGTGTTGATGCCATGTCCATTCACAGATCACATGCTGCTACGTGTTAAGACTCTGATGTGTGCTTCTTCCTCTGAATTAACTTATTTTACCTCAAACATTGTCTTCAGAGCGAGAGGAAACGTTAAAGACTGGCTCAAGGGGCTGAGGGTTAAATAAAAGCATGTCCAGAACATTTATCTGTGGCCTTTCATATGTTTCTCATTCGTTCATGAGACTTTAGTGAAAGTGAGTTTGACACCAGTGGATTTGAGAACACACTTTCATCCACATCAAATAATCTAAAGGCCTTTGGTTAAGATTAACTCGTTAAACTTACCCAGTTTAACTAGTCCTGAATGCTCTCAGCGGCACAAAGGCATCTAAACTCATTGTGTCTGAATTACTTCTTGTTCCTGAAACGAGAAAAGCCTCTTTCTGCTTCGAGCCGTAATAACGCCACAAATAGTCCCAGTGTCGCTGTGTGTCACCGCTTTTTTTCAGCCTTTCAAGACAATGTATTACACTCCAGCAAATTCATAAAGTCTGTAATGACGGGCGGACGGCGATACGTGAATGGAAGTGACACGATTTGAGATTGAAATGAGACCAAAAAGCCGGATCCTTCATTGGTTTTCTCCCTCGACGGATGAGCTCAAGGGGGTCTTTGATGAGAAGGGCTATTTTCAATTCGACAATGGCAAAGATGGAGACTTATTGTGTGAAGTATGAAGAGCTTCCCCCTTTTCCAAAAAAGAGAGGTTTTTATTAGTGTGACTGTCTGGGACTTTTGTGATGTCTTCTCAAGTCCCTCGACAGAGTCATGTAAATCTATCAGGCTTCGGGGCGCGATAATGACTGGGCGACCGTCGGGGAATGGGCCCACACCTCTCTATTCGCAGACCCTCTCCTGTGGTCGTCCCACATACTGTGCCAGGCTCAGATGAAGGTGGCAGACTCCGTACCCGCCTCCAGTCCCGGTCTCTGTGGGTAGCAGCGGGGAACGGGCCGGCCCAGGGTGGTAATAGACTAAATAACTCAAATGAGCCGGAGTGTGAATTACTTGTCTGATGGGCTGGACGGACCCCCGCTGCGAGTCCGACCGGGGGTCCGCGCGGGAAGAGCTTTAAAAAATGCGAATGGGAAATGGGTCTGAGATGTGGGATGTCAGGGAGGACAGGAGTGAGAGAGAGTTAATACAGGTGGAGATGGAAGGAGACGCAGCGGGACTGGACAATAAAACCTCCGAAAAGACTGGACGGAGGAACAGGGGACTGCTTCTTCACTGGCTTTGACTCAAAAATAATATATAGATATATTTCTTCCAGACAAAACAGTCAGTGTGTAACTGTACTCTTTATTAAAAGTCCTTTACCTGATTTCTTTACTGTTGCATTTGATTTTTCAGTGTAATCTCCTAAAGCTTAATGTAAAATGAGACCTTAAGACGTGATCTAGTCTTTATAATTAAGGATTTTATTAGTTTTTGTCCAATCACAGCTCACTTCAGGTAAAAAGGAGCACTCCCATTGGTCGACACTGATGTCAACAATGAAGGACCAAGGAAATAAACCAAGGAAATGGGTTATTCTGTTGGAAATACATCTTATTTTTATAGATAATTCCAGGATCACTACAGTCTACAACAAGAAACTCTAAAGATAAAAGTTTCAGCTGAGCTTTAAACTTTAATTTAATGTCACATATTAGTATTTTGTGGTGAAAAATTGGTCCAGTTTTACTTTTTTTTTTTAAATAAAAGAAGCAGGAAAGGTTAAAACACTGCTGTTGTAGGAGAATTTTGAGGGGACTGGAGCTTTAATGACTCTAATCTAAATGTGTTAATGTTCATGCCTTGATTGTGACACGTTGAGCCTTTGTTGACGTCAAGACACTGGGTAAAGTTTTAAAGCTGGCAAAGTTCATATTTTAAGGTCATCTTCTTCCATCTGTTCCAGCTCACTTTTTCCCTTCAGCATCAGAGGAGCTGTTTTCCTCCACATTTGTGCTCACAGTGACTCTACAGCCTCTTTTACACATTCTCCGCCTAAACACGGATTAAAGACTCTCCCGTTGACAGTTCTCCGCTGCCCGACATCCATTTTGTGTTCAACTTTTTACAAACCTTCAACATTGGATGCATAATGGATGAAGGTCACAAACAGGAAGTCACAAAAGAAAAGCGGCGACGGACGGTTCGTGTTTGGGTTTGCGCGACCTCCGTGTCGGACCGGACTTTTCTGTAGCCCTGTCCGTGGCTGCGCTCGCTCAGGTGAAGAGGCCTGTCCCTTTGAAATGATAAGCAGAGTCTTCCCGACGCCGCGCTGCCGTTATTGAAGTCTTTGTTTGCCCGTCACTGGCTTCGGGGCGGCTGTGAACCTCGAGGGTCGGCGCAGAATAGAAATGACCATGTAACCTACGCCGAGGTCGCCTAATGAAGGAAAATGTATTCATATATTTTCCTGCTTGTATTACTTGGTGCAGTATGCTCTCCCTTTGAAGCCCAAGGTTGCAGGTTCATTTTTGAAGTGGTTTTCAATCATCCCTTGGCATTGAAGTTTGCTTTTGTTGCTGGGAGTATGGGCGCTGTGGGGCGACAGGTCCTGAGCGCGCTCGGAATATCTACATATGGACCACAGCTCACAGTCAGTGGTATAGACTGTAGCGGCGGGAGCATTTTAAAAAATAGGTCAAGGGAAAGTTAGCCCAGAACCATGTCAGTCTTGTCCTGTTACTTTAAAACTGGTAAAAATGGAAGTTTGTCTAAAATATGTTGATTTGCAAGAATCTTGGTCACACTGAGAAAGATCAACCCTGAGTAGATAAACCCTGGATGTTACATAGTTGTGGCTAAAAGTGTTAGCATTAAACTAAACAGTTCAATGATGGAATGTAACAAAAAAAACAGCTCTTACTAAAGCCTAACGCAATACTTTTTTTTTTTTCAAGACAGTTTAACTCAAGAAAACAATGTGTAGGACAAAAAGAGAACACATTGGTCTTTATTAAATAGTATTATATATATATATATATATATTATATTGGACTGATTCTGTTTCCACTATACTACAATAATAATAATTTTCCCATCTTTAATTGAATTTTTCCATCTTTTAATGATTTTTACTTGTGTTTTTGCTGTCTAACACTGTGCCAATGATTATACTAATTACTAGAATTAAATTTCAGCACAAAGACAGAATTTATATGTTGAAATGGTAAGTTACAAGCAGGCTTTACATAAGGCTTGTTTAACACACAATGGCAGCATTATAGTCCTCCATTCAAAGGTTTATAGAGTATCTTGTGGAGCTTTATCAAAAAGTGACAAATAGGTGCAGTTACTTTTCACTGCACGACCCTCACTATTGAACCCCGAATGTCATCACACAGTTCCCTTTAAAAAGTAAAAAAGCTGCCAGTGACTAAAGTCTGTATCAGAATCACATGAACAACATCTGAAAAGCCCTACTTTTACTTTAGAAACTTTTTTGGCTCCAACTTTTCTCTCCTAAACAGCAGAAACTTTCACCCCACAGAGAAACTGGCAGCAAAACACAGCTGGACAAGACAGCAAAGGCTCCTGGGATAAAAAAGACGGTCTACAGAATCCACTCTCAGCCGAAAACACCAGGTACCGTCCTCAAAGTGACGTCTCCTCGGCCTCGTTTCACATCTCCAGGTCTCAAAATGAATTTCTACTTTGGAAGTTTGCTTAAATGGAGCTCAGCTGGTGGTTTGCGGAGCCTGCGGAAAGAGACAGCCCTAACCAGGGAATAGTTTTCTTTGTTTGGTTGGATTTGAGGTGGATAGGCGGTAAGCCGTGTAGTGCGCAGGTATATCCGGAAGATATGAGTCTGAGAAAGTCCCAGCTGACGCGGTTCTGCGGCTGGGTTTGGTTTGGTGTAAGTTGAATTTGAATGCAGCGAGCGGTGGAGAGTCATGCTAATTCTCCAAACAACGGGGAGCGATCTGTGGGCGTTCGGGGCTTTCTCGGAGACGGCGAGGGACGAGGGATAAAAATACTGCTCACTCGGAAAAGCACTATTTATTGCTTTGCTTTGGAACATCTGTAAAAGCTCTGCACAAATCTGAGAGAAAAGGAGGACGGGCAAGAGACTGGAGAGGAATACCAACAGGAGGAGGTGGAAATGAGTGAATGTTTGAAAAAATACAGAGATTTGTTTACATTTTTAGCTCCAGTTTTTGTAGTTTAACCTATAGACTCTAACACATAATTCAATTTTATTTATATAGTTCTGTATCTCAATAACAATTACCTTAAAGACAGTGGATTTGTGGCTATTTTTGAACAGTTCATAATAATAATTTAAAAAAATAGTCCAACCCGATATATTTTTATTCACTGTTCTTTGATTAGATTATAATTTTTAAATTAGACAAACTCAACATGTCAATGTATACCACTTTCACATTATTAGAAAAAATAGACTGTCAAACTAAGCACATGGAAGCCCTGTTATCAAAGAGATGCAGAATAAATAAATGACATTGAACATAAAATATTAACCTGTCAAACCTTCAACAGAAAGTGTTTCCAATGATAGGTTCTTTAACAAAAACCTGGAGGTGAATGGACAAACAAACAGGTCATTTTATCAAAGAGCACAGAACAAACATGTTATTTAAGACTGTATTTAATCTTTAATGTTTTAATCAAACTCTGGTTCATCTGGGGAAGTGTGAATGTGTGTGATCCAGAATCTAACTCTGGTGCAGAAAACAAAAAAATTAAACTGTTTCTGCCTAAAAACACAGCTCTCGGTTCACTTCAAAGTAAACTACAACGAATAAACGGAGAACCAAAGACAGGAAGTGGAACCTGGCTCAAGGTATTGTGGGTAAATGCAATCAAAACAAACAAATGTGAAGAGAAATATGTGGAAAAGTGGCTCGTAATGTGTGAAGAGGAGGTAAAGGAGCAGATGGAGATATGGTCAAATTAAAACGTATCATAGTTGCTTGTGACTGTAAAAACAACTTTACAACTAATAATGGTAAAATTGAATCACACTGATACTGTTAATGTGAATTTAGGTTCAGTCAAGGTCAGTTATCCAGATCATAATCCGACAAAAGGTTAAGAAGAAGGCACCTGGACGCTTAAAAGTAAAAGATGTTTCAACTTCTTATCGAAGGGCCACAAAACACCACTCTCAGATGCCTTTTTCTTAACTTTTTCATGCTTTAGGAATCTGCTCATTCATTCATACCTAAATGTAATGTTGTCTGAATGCTTCTTCATGTATAAATGGTCTGGCCTACAGTTAGAGTTGTTCAAATCATAAATGAATGCAAATAAAAGTCAAAATGAATGGCTAAAAACAGTTCTGGCTCTGTCTTCACTCTTAACATAAGATTTCACTCTTTTTTGGATTAATTTATTTACTCTCTCGTATATTTACTTAGTGCTGGAACACAAAACTTTTCTATTTGAACAGATACGTCTGAAGCAAAAGGACATGAACAAGGACACCGGTTTTCGACAGATATAAGGGTCAGCTGTGGACTATATTTACCTCTGTGCACTCACCGCAAAATGGCCGCCGCTCCCGTTCTAATGTAATTACAGTTGTTTGTGTCGTTTGTCGCCGGCGTTTCTTTTTCTCTCCGTTCAAATCTAACGCCGAACATCCCCCGCTTAATGGTGATTGAAATACGGGTGCCGTCTGTCTCGGAAACCACTTAATGTCAACATGTCGGAGGTATCAGGGGGGAACTAAGTCCAAAACTACTGGACTGTCAAATCATCGACGCGGCGGGGAACAGATTTGGCGGCGATGAAAAGAACCAACCCAGGTTTTGACAAGGATTTCATTTGGCATCGCTCATGTCTCCAAATTAATCCTGCTGCAAAATTATGGCTCCCTTTTATCCCCCCCAAAGTCACATTACCATCTCTGCAGCTCTGGATGAAGAGAAAGGCAAATTGTTCCTCTTTGATTTGATTTAACGTTTCAACTTAGACAAGAAAAAAAGGCGTGGATCTAATCTTTACAAAGAGCAAATTATATTTTTAACAGGGGTCTTATTGTTTCGGGGAAAAAGGGGAAGAAAGACGTGCACTGACAAAGAGATTCATTGGCCGCCTGGTAATTAAGCTGTGAGTTAAGACATTTTAATTAGTCCTGTTTTTGTGGTCGATTCAGCCTCAGATGAAGATGGTGCAGCAGTGAACAGAGAACAGAGCGAGAAGTGCGCTCGAGTTGAGAAAGAACAGTGTGGAAAAGTGTGATAACTTGAATTTGGAATGTACTTTTGCTAAATTTCCTCCAAAATAAGTTACATTAACACCGTTTTTTAAGCAAAACTGCCATTGTAAAAGGAAAAATGAATATGGAAAGTGTGGGATGCGCAGCCAACAATCAACTGTATGAATTTTTTTTTCTTTTAGTTTAGGAAAATGGTTTAAACCCTGAACAGTACTTTGTAAAAGCAATCATATTCAGGAACGGAAAACCGATAAAGGAGAGCTCTCATTCGTTAAGCTGAATATGTCTTTTAACAGAGAAACAGCTGAAAAAAGAAAAGCATCAACAGAGAAAAGGGAGACAACGTAAAACACAGGTAAATACTGTCAATTCAATCACGTAATGTTTAACGAGGAGGAGATAATTGTCGTCCTGACGCTGAAGTCACAGCTAAGCTAACGCTAAACTCTAAACTTCAGTTTGGTCAAATGGATTAGTATTTTGGAGGAAAAACTGGTCTGGTTTTATTTTTTAATAAAAGAGAAGCAGGAGAGGTCCCTAGGCTGATTTTGGAGGAGAGTCTGAGACAGGGACAAAAAAAGAAAATCAGGGAGTGAGCGTTAATGTTACAGTGTGATGTCATAAAGGAACACAATGGGGCTCTTGGAAGAGACTGTAGCTGATGATCTTGATGGAGATAATTACAGAACTCATATTTTCAATCCCATAGTCTCTAAAACTCCTGAGTTACTCACCATTCTGGACGACCTTTAGGACACCACAGAAGACCTGGCAATTACTTTCCTCCATCTTTGTCTGTCTTTTCAGTGACACAGAAGCTATTTTAGTGAAAATAAATCCACTTTTCTCCAGAGTGAGTCCTGGAGACACTTCCCATGTTCCTGTGGTCCTCTGTGTTCACCACTAAGACTCACACTGACCACGGCTCAAGGCTCGGACCGACCGTCTGTGGTTCCAGTCCTGTTTTTATTGGACTGAGCACAAAACCAGGGCAGACGCTGGACCGCAGCTGAACCCAGCGGCGACACAACAACAGCTCCATAAAACGCAGAGAAATTATAGTTTATGGATTCTTTATGTTGTGTTTTTGTTGTAAATGTTAAAGGAATATCTCACAAACACTTCGACATTTGACATTTATTTGAATTTATCAACTTCTTTTTGAGTCAGGCCTAGACTACTCATATTTTTTCATATTTTTTGCCCAAAACAAAAGGATTCTGTTGTATTTGGGCTGTTCATTTACACAAGGATGGCATTCTCTTCAAGAAAAAGAAAAGAGACAACATTTGGCATTGTTTGGTTAAATTTTACTTTAAATTTCCTTCATATTTGACAAAAAAACACCACTTTCCAAACAGAAGAGGGACCATGTGCTGCACAAACATCCTCTCAGCGCAGTTCACTCCAAAGGGACATGTTTTCAATTCACTCGTTATGGAGAGGTCACAGGGGTCAAGTTCAGAGCCCACCTCCCACTCACTCACGCTCTGTGACAGTGAACGCACCACGAGCAGAAGAGCCACAAGAGGCTTGGGGTAAATTCACCAAAACTACACTCATGGTCTTGTTTGAATTTAGAGACTCAGAGGGAGATAAAATAAAAAAGATGAAAGCAGTGAACAGAAGTGAGGCATTTAAAGACCTGCTCAAACATGAATTATATTTAGCAATACATTTAAAAGAGCCGTATAACTCTATTTGTATTGCTTGGTGATTTAGTTTATTGTAGTGTATTGAAAACATATTAATCCCAATGTAGTGTACAACTCATACTATTTCTCCATTTAATACAGTCATTTAATTTCATGATACATTTACAGTTTCAAAAGTTTGGCTCAAAATTTGGTCCAAAATATATAAATGACTAAAAGTTATGTGTAAACTATTTTTTATGAGCTATGACTTTGAGACATTATAGTCTTAACTTATTTATTTTTTTCATGAGGGATTGAACTATTTTATATAACACTGAACTATTACAGCCATTTTCTTTCTTTCTTAATTATTATTATTATTAGAATTATTGTTGTTGTTGTTGTTATTCAATTATTTATTTATTTATTTATTCCTCTCCTGTCAGTGAGCGTTCCTGTCAGACCAAACTCAGGGAATAGACAGTGTAAAGTTTCAACAGAAGTGAAAGTAGTGCCACGTTTTAAATCCTGTGACGACTTTTTTGGATTTGACGATGAGGGTATGAGGGTATTTTCAGTGTTAGTGTTAAAAATTAAAGTTACACTCCTCAAATTTTCCTGAAATACTGTAAAACCTATGAGTAGCTTACATTTTCCTCCCTGAGCGTGTTATTTTTTTGAGCGTGTGTGGTCAGAGGCGTCCCTGAAGCTGACGCGTTTGATCTTAATCCTGATCCGTCGGCCGCTGAGACTGTCCCCATCCATCAGCTCAGGGGGAGGGGCCTGAGTGGACAGAGCTGTCATGTGACGTGAGGAAGAGGAGGAAGAGGAGGAGGAGGGTTCATGAATAATAAAGAGAGAGGTCCAGGTACGGCTCAGTCCTCCCCCACAAACATAACCCCGCTCTGCTCCATGTTTATGCATCGACGCCTGCTCCGTATGTATCCGCCCCAATCATTCGCTGTTGTCACGGCGACTGATGACACGGGCCGCATTAAGAGAGATGACCCGCCTCCATTTTACCTCGGAGCTCACAAACAGAGACACTGATGTTGGACACGATTCCCAGAGGACCTCCACCGACGCACGAGAATTCCAGGGGCTTCACTTCATTTGTTTATGTTTTTATTCTCAGTTTGGTGCAAAAAACAGACATTACTAACTTCATTATTAGTTTAATTACTGAGAAAGTGAGTAATTAGTTCCTGACTTTATATACTGTATATAACCAGGTGATATGAGACTTTTTGAATGAGGAAAACTGTAGGAAAAACTAATACATTTCTTGAATGGCCAGAGAAGATATTAGGAAAAAATAAAATTAATTGTTGTTTAAGAGTTGCCAAATACATATACAAAGATATTTTTAACAAACGCAGACATAAACGAGTTAACATGTGCCTACTTCTACACTACACATTATATTATCACCAACGTAATTATGAACGCTCATGAACAGATGCAGTCTTACTCCAGATCAGACTTTGAATATTTATTTAAAGCAGATAATTTAAAAGTCCATTATCTGATTTTTTACTGTTGCATTTACTTTTTCAGTGTAATCTCCTAAAGTTTATTGTAACAGGAATCATTTGAAAAAATGAGACCTTAAGACGTGATCTAGTCTTTATAATGAAGGATTTTAATAGATGAGAATGATCAGTCCACAGCAGGATTTTGTCCAATCACAGCTCACTTCAGGTAAAAAGGAGCGCTCCCATTGGTCGACACTGATGTCAACAACGAAGGAACAAGGAAATAAACCAAGGAAATGGGTTATTCTGTTGGAAATACGTCTTATTTTACAGAGAAACAGCTCAAAAAAGTAAAAAAAAGAGAAAAAGTTGCAGATGAACGGAAAATTTGAAGCTTCGGAGATAATTCCGGATCACTACAGTCTACAACGGTAAACTCCAAAGAAAAAATACTTTGATTTAATGTAATGTATTAGTATTTTGTGGTGAAAAATTGGTCTGGTTTGACTTTTTTTTAAATAAAAGAAGCAGGAGAGGTTACTGCTGCTGTTGGAGGAGAGTGGAGTCCGGGACAAAACATATTTAAACTCTTACATCTTTGCAAACCTTTTAATCACTTTTCTTCATGATACAAAGCATAAAGCATAAACATCATTACCTTTACCCTTTTCCAGGTGATGTTCTGCCTTAAAACCAGATGATGACCCTCCAACACATCACCATAGTTCACAGTTCCACACACAAACACATACACTATTGATGTTGGAGCTGTTCCCGAAGGACCAGCCGCTGCCGATAACAGTCTTCATCAAAAACACAGGGAAATGGGAAATGTATGCGAAAAGCAGTGGCCAGTCAAAGCAGCCTCCACAAACGTAACCCAGCGCTGACCCTGGAGTAGAGCCTTTATGTAACGCCTTCACTGACGCTTCGCTTTAGAGCAGCTCCGAGGACGAGGAGCCGTATCGATCCGTGTTGACGGGAATAAACAGATTTACAGGATGAGTATTTAAAACAGAACAGGGTCAGAGGTCAGCTTCGGTCAGAGGAAAATACAGGCTGCTTTATTAGATTTACTAAAATAACATGGACATGGTGAGAATTTTCCATTTGTTTAGTCATGACTAAACCAGTCTCTTAAGTTTGACACATAATACTTTTTTTTTCTCTTAATTTTCTTCTGTTACGGCGCACAATTCAACGTCTTACTTATTGTCATGTATTGAGATCTCACTCAAACCATTTTTGTATTGTGGCAGAACAATTTTATTCCTCTTTTTTTGTCTCTCAAACTGGTGGCCTCTCTCTGGACATTCATCTATTAATAACAGCATTTATAAAAGTTCATAGAATAAGTTTCCCTGTTTTAATTTTCCTCCAAAAGACTTTTTCAAAGCTTGAACCCTCAATGTCCAGAGTCCTCAGTCCTTTCTCTAAGCCACAGGATTCAAACTCAGGGCAACTCTTTAATGTTTTATGAGGCCCTCCAATACATTTAGTAGGATATCTCTGGTTGTATGTTTTATAGGTTAGGCCAGTTTTTGCTTCAAAGATACATAAAACCTGTTGAAATCCACATTAAACCTTTTCAAATCCATCTAAAACCTTTTGAAAACTACATAAAACATGTTGAAATTCAACTAAAACCTGTTCAAAACCAGCTAAAACTTGTTCAAATCCATGAAAAAACTGTTCAAATCCAGCAAAAACCTGTTGAAATCCAACTAAAACCTGTTTCCATAAAAGAAGGAAAGATAACGTTACGGATAACTTTTGTAAGACTCAAACAGATAGATTAGATTCAAAATTTAATAAAAGCTTCCAAGTGCCACAGTCTTCAGTCTCTCACCATTTTGAGTTTGACGCTACTGTTCTCAGGTCAGTCCTCGGTGTCAGTTTGACCTTAATGAGACACTGACCTCTGACCTTCACCATGTCTCTTTATTAGGGCCTTACTATGACTCTATGTGTGACTTTGGGAGCATCTCGCAATAGGGTCACTTAATACTGCACTTACTAATTGTTTGTTGTTATTAAGTCATTATTAAATCAACACTGGTAAAAACACAGAACCAAGTGTGCACACACCTCGGTCAGACCCAGAATCAGTTTAAGAACTAGACTCTTGTACTTTTCTCAGTAATATTCACTGGAGGGTCTGCTCTGGTCCGTTATTCAGATCAACACTGATAATGTCCCAGTAAAGAGTCGCTCCTGGAGACAGTGAAGGCTCCAGACATCATTCATGAAGCGTGAGGTCACATTGAGTTCACAGAGTCCAAATATGTCTTTCTTTGTTTTGTTGCGACGTCTCGAACATGAAACAGAGTCAGGTTCTCATTGTGTCTGTATCTGTCGCCGCGCTTCACATTTTCTGTCACTCGTCCGTTTAATGAAGTTTTCATCCTTTTGTTGTGAGAGACAAGCCGCTCTTCCATTTTCCTCCTGTATCTCTTTCTTCTTGGCGTTTCAAAGATACGTCTGTCAGAGGAAGAGAATACATAATGTATATCACAGACGAGCCACCAAAAAACAAGACGAGATGAATAATTAATAAACCCACGATGCATATGTATAAACATTTCCATATCAAATAAACATCATATCTGCTTTTATGACTGTGGTTTTTCCTTTCTTTGAATTCTCTATTACCGTCAGACGTCTGATCGTTTGCAGCGGGACGGTGTGTTTCCAGGAGCACTGATCAAATAACGGTGAGTTTAGAATCGAAAAGAAGCAAGGTTTATGGAAAGTTCACAAACAATCAGCGCGGATTCAGTTCAAGGCAGGCACCGAGTATAAAAAAACAGATTTTGCTTGAAACAGTACAAAGATTGAATGGTCTGGTTTTGAAATTATATGTAAAATGTGGAGTTTACAATCAAAGCTGTGTTTTAATGGTGTATAACTGCATCAAACAAAATCACTTGGAGTTAGTCTTCATAGAAACCAGTGGAAAGAGCCGTTTGTTTCGTTTCTGTTTCATCAAATGACAGAACGAGGGTCTAATTCGGGAAAAGAGTGGTGCTCCTGCTTCAAGGAGTTCGAGTCTTTCAGGGTCTTGAACTATTCTGTTGTGACAAAGAAGGAGAGGGCTCTGGATTTAGACAGATCACACCTCGTTCTGAACAATCAATACTCTCTGATGAGGTGCAAAAACTTATTTAGTCATCAGTCGAGCTTATTAATAGAAAGATGGAGTACAAAAGGAAACACAGATGACTTGCTCCATGCGCTTTATCTGCTGCTGTTTCTGCATTTTTGTTGTAAATGTGTGATCTTATTGTTTGGATGTTTTTATCTGTTGTGATTTGAGAAGCTCTCCTGTCCCAAGACAAATTTAGAACCATAACGTTTTAACTTACTGTAATATTGTCCCATTTAAATTAAGTAAGCTAGACGTTAAATAGTGAGCTACTGTCACTTTTTACAGCTAATACAGCATTGATTTTTCCAGTAAAACATATTTAAAACTTTAGTGACTCCTTTGTGTCTGAGTGTCTCAGCATGGTTTGATTTCACTTTTGCTTGTGTTTGTACTAGATCCATTTGGTTTTTATTTGAATGGCTTTAATGAATAAGTACAACAACAAATGGAAATCATGTGTTGTTTTTTTGTTGTTTTTTTGCATCATCAGTTTTATCTGCCTAAACAACTCAAACACAACTCATCTCCATAGGTCAGCCATCTTAATGTGTATCATAATCATCCTAATGTGTCATATCATAGACTTATTTTAAAATGTATGTCTGCTTTTCAGTTCACAAAGTCATTCTGACACAGTTTAAGTCTAAAGATGAGCCTCATACACGTCCCACCAGCTTCAGAGAGTGAGCAGGAGCTGTAGACCTCATCCCGGAGCCTCCCTCGACGGCTGGAGGCCACAGATGTAACAGACTCTTCCAACATGTGGCTCCCATTACAGCGTCCAGGTGGCACTGAGGGGGCTTCACTCTAAAATAACTCCAAATAGTTCTCTACTGTTCTCTCTTCTTTATAGAGTCTCCAAAATCAAATCTGGGAACGCTCCAGAACAATCAGAAGAAGAGTGTTAAAGCTCCAGAAACCTTTCCTGCTTCTTTTATTAAAAAAAGCTTAAACTGGAACAAATTTTCACCATAAAATACTAATATGTTACATTAAAGTGAAAGTTTAGATCTGACCTGAAACTTTTATTTTTGGAGTTTCTCGTTGTAGACTGTAGTGATCCTGGAATTATGTCTGAAGCATCACCAACATTTATCCATGTTTAATTTGCTGCTGTTTCTCTATTTTTACCTTTTTTGAGCTGTTTCTCTGTAAATTAAGACATATTAACCCATTTCCTTGGTTTATTTCCTTGTTCCTTCGTTGTTGACATCAGTGTCGACCAATGGGAGCGCTCCTTTTTACCTGAAGTGAGCTGTGATTGGACATAATCCCGCTGATTTCTATTAAAATCCTTAATTATAAAGACTAGATCACGTCTTAAGGTCTCATTTTTTCAGATGATTCCTGTTACAATAAACTTTAGATGATTCAATGAAAAAATAAATGCTGTCTGTTCAGTAAAAATGTAAATCACACAAGAACTTAGATAACGTCTGTGTCCTATTTAACATTATTATTTGATGTGTACAGAAATCATCTCTCATTTTTGCTCTTGGCTTCAATCACTGTCCTCATTGCTTTTGTCTTTCAGCTCCTTCCCTGTTTTTTCTTTTTACATTTCCATCTAAAACGCCTTCATCCTCATCTGAAACTCTCCAATGTTTGAGCTTAGCCTCGATTGACCTCTTTTCTACTAATTTTTCATAAAACCCTCCAAATCCTGACCTGTTGTAGACCTCAGAACTGCCTTTCTTCTTGATTTCATTTCGTGTTTCCCTCTGTAACCTGTACCTATCCCTCCTTTGGCTTCGAGGCCTTAAAAACACACGTTGGCCCGATGCCCGTGCGCACATTTGGACCTGGCTTCGTGCTTTTTCAGCGTTTGAGGCTTGTTTCGAAGGAGGCCCGTTAAAAAGCGGGATTTGGCAGGACTCAGAGTGTGTGCTCTGCTCCGAACAGGACCCCAGACCTGCAGCGGGACAGGGTTATCATGTTCCCCCATCGCTGCCAGACTCTGTTTCCCCTCAGTCGACTGCTCTTAGAGGCTTGTGGATTTACATGAGTGTTTTTGGGGATGTGGAGGGGGATGGGGCAAACAGAAAGGATGCTACAACCCTGCCTTCTGCTGGTCACTGCAGAAACTAAGGTCACAGACTCTAGTGCATAAATAAATGTTAAAAACTGGGACTTTACTGGAGAAACATGATCAACTGCTGCTGATGCAATAAACCACACAAGTCAAACTCAAATGTGGCCCTTCAATACATTTAGTAGGTGATACTTTTGGGACTAGGTTTTAATTGGATTTGAACAGGTTTTAGATGGATTTCAATCAGATTAAATTTATTTGTTCATGAAATCCAATCCTTAAACCAGTTTTTGCCACAAAGATATATATAAACTGCTAAAAATTGAAATAAAACATGTTCAAATCGAAATAAAACATGTTGAAATCCAACTAAAAGCCGTTCAAATCCTAATAAAACCTGTTTAAATCCAACTAAAACCTCCACAAATCCTAATAAAACCTGTTAAAGTCCAACTAATACCAGTTTCCATAAAAGGAGATAATTATTGTTAAAGATAACTTTTGTAAAACTCAATTAAAATTAAATAAAAGCTTCCCAAGAGTCACCATCTTTAGCCTCTGAAATGATTCTTATTTACTCTTGTGGCCCCTCAACACATTGAGTTTGACATCACTGCAATAAACTAATGAGCCAAACCCAACACCAAGCATCAGAACGATAAAGAAAAGTTATTTAAGTGACTCTGAACCACAGATACTTTTTCACTTTTTACACTTTGGCTTTAAAATTAGAAAATGCGTTTCTAAGTGAAAAAAAAATACAATACCCATTAATTAATCCACACCATCACGACTATGTCTAGGGCAGTATATACTATATATGCTATTAGACTGTCAAATGAGAGTAAAAACGTAATTTTCTAATTAAGAGCCTAATGAATCCATCAATCTTCAACAGACTCTTGCTTCGAGTGGAAAACGTACAGTAGTAGTAGTGTTTTCTTTGTCTAATGAGATCAGAGAAAGAAAAACTGGACGTATTTGAGGAGAATGTGAGGCGTTGATGTGATACGGAGGTAAATAAAGCATTGATGAAGTGATAATAAGCTGGAATGAGGAGATGGTGCTGGGATATATTTAGCCTGAGACAGAGGCGAGAGGCTGGTTAGACCCGGCAAAGAGATGTCACTGTTAATTACCTCCCCCTCACCCACCTGCACCGAGTGTGTGGGCCGCACGCACACACATGCCTTAAATACACACCGACACACTGGACACACACACACAGGGCTCAAATACACACCAACGCACACACACAAGCCTTAAATACACACCGACACACACACATGGCTTGAATACACACCAACACACACACGGCTTGAATACACACCGACACACACACGGCTTGAATACACACCGACATATTGTACCTAAAGGCGTTAAATACACACTAATGCACCGGACACACAGGCATTTAATAAACAAAGCAGATGGAGCCATAGAGTGATTAAAAACAGAAATAGAGAATGGGTTAAATATGTGATGTACAACACTGATGTATTTCTCTGGCGTTGAAAGACTGTATGATATAATAGTAAATATTGTTTGTGTCGGTGCAGTAGCTGTTCCCTCTCAGAGAGTTGAGACCACAGCTCCTTTAACACTGTCCACTGGGGGATATGTCAGTAGTTTAGTCTCGTTGTTCTGGAGAGGTACAGCTGAGTGTTCCTACTACACATTCAACTGTTTCATAGCTGCAGCAGTTTCCTCTCATTTAGACTCAATATTTGAGTTTGTACAGGTTCTGCTTGTGTTTAATGCAGTGTAAACGATAAATACAATGATTAAATTCATGAAGCTGGAGCCGTACGACACTTTAACTCTGACTTAAATAGTGTTGCTAATGCTAAATGCTTGATTAATGCTAATTGCTAAATGCTAGCTGCTAACTAGCTTTGATGTTGAATAAAAAATACACTTTTCATGTTTTCTGTTGGAAAACACAAAAACAATGTGTCATTTATTTGTATTTTTACTTCAGCTGACTACAATGTTTAACTATGCTCCTCCTCCCAAAGCCGTACCTGTTGGGACCCCAACCCAAGACGTCCCTGAAGTAGTAACGCTTTTTGGGGACAATTTGGACCTGTTTTGGTGAAAGAAATGAGCCAGATCCCAGAGGAAATTGGGCTTATGTATTATGTTTTTGTAATAAGAGCTGAGACTGTCCCACCAACACATTGTGATTATAGACAGTTGTGTTTAAGAAGTGAGTAAAGCTCCAAATCCTTGTAATAGCTTTTATTTTCAAACAAAAAAATTTGGACACTGGACAATCCATTTCAAAACAAAACATGGAAAAAGTGATGAAATGTTATTCCTTTAAAGAAAGTGAAGAAAAAGGAATATTAGGCTGTTTTTTTCTTTTTAAACTCAAACGTTTACTGAATAAAAATGCTTCAGATGAATCTTTCCTGTGAATCTCTAATATTTCATGTAGAAGCAGAGTTTTTGAGAAGCTTCTGGCTCCTATGAACAGCCCTGGACTGCACCACAGTCACCGTTCATCTGTTTTTATGGGTTTTGTCTCAGAAACAGCATTTTTGACGTCACCCACAAGTTTTCTATTGGACTAAAGTCTGGACCTTTCTGCTGTGTTTGGGCTCGTCGTCCTGTCAGACTCATATTACCTTTTCTTCACTTTCTGGAAAGGATTAACAAATTTGACCATTTATTGTTCATGTTTTGATCTGAAATAGAATGTGCAGTGTTCTCAGTGCTTTTGTATGAAAATAAAAGCTATTATAAAGATTTTGAGCTTTACTCACTTTAAACACACTGTGTCCATTTAGCATCAGATTGGTTTTACTCAGCTTTCTCCGTCTTTGTTTGATATATTTTAGAAACCTGTCAATACTCTTCTCTGATTGGAGAGGATCTGTTGAGGCACAGATGAAGCCTTCAGCCTTTAGAGACAGTAATTAGCACACACTGGTCATTAGTGAACAAACCCAGCTGTTTGGTTAGCATCACGTAAAGAGTTGAGAACCGTTTCGCTGCAGATGTGTGTTTTACATGTAATAAATGACTTTAAACGTGGCCTGTGGCGTTGAGGGTCCCATAAAGAGGTCCCGCAGCGAGTCTCTTAAATGAAAGATTAGAGCGCGGCAGAAAGCCCCCTCCTTCCGATAATCCCTCTCTCTTCTAATAGTCACCGTTTGCCGTTCATTAGGCTCAGAACGCCGTGTTGCGTCGGGACAAAGTGAGAAGCTATTGGCGTCGCAGCGTGAGCACGAGTCCACGCTCAGCCGCCATCGACGGGACGTTTGAGTCACGAGACGATGGGGTAAAGGTAAATGTACTGGAATGAAACGAAGGGGGAGGACAAAAGTACAGCTGTGATGATTCCAAATTCAAATGTATAAATATAATAGTCGTATAATGATATAGTTAGGATTTGTGTCATGGCCTGGGGCGGTGTCCTAACTGTGAGAAAAAATATTATGGTTTTAAATGCTTTTAATTTCCTGGTGCAATGGACAGAGGCAAATGTTTGGGTTGTTAAAATGGTTAAGTAAATTTAAGCCATTTTTCTTTGTGCCAAACCAATAAAAGGCAGATGTACAATAAAAATACATTTATACATACAAATACATCATTTTGGTCCACTGTATTTGAATCAATTTATGCACTTTTTTTTAAACAAAAGTCGAGCCCTCTACACCACAAAAAACAAAAAAACAGAGAAAGTACAAGAAAAGTGACCATATATTTTCGTAATCAGACATTTATGTTAGTTTTTCCGGGGTTAAGTGGACATATTTTAGGATGTTTTGTGTTTCTTTGTGGTCTCAATTTTGTTACAAAAGTGCTGACATTGACTCAAAAAAATACAACGGACCAAAATGATCAATTTTAGTCTGGACGCGAAAATAAGAAACACGAATAATCTGCTCTGAGGATTTGAGTTGAATTTCCAGGGGACAGTACCATTGGACACAGAATGGACTCAATTGGAAAAGCATTGCATAAAGCCTGCCCTTTTGTTGTAGGTAAATAGTTAGGATTTGTTAACTGGAAATAGCTGTGAATTTAAGGGATCACAAATGTGTCAATCGGTAAAACACTGAACACTAGAAATGCTTTTAGATGTACTCACTTCTTGTGGTTGGTTTGTTTTTACGTCACCGTCGCTCATTTTCCTGCCGCATCCTGCACCACAGACTGTTTCATGAGTAAGAACCAGACCAAAATAAACTTTAAGGATCACATTTTAGCATTGGCAGCACAGCGTTCACAGTGTGGCTCATCCAACCTCGGGACATTTACTGTCGTATCACAGTCTGGCTCCGAGCTAAGATTTGTCCTTCCTATTTTTTTTTCTTCCGATGAGACAAGCGTTGAAACATGGGCTTTTGGATATTTGCATCAAAATGACTCTGACTAAACCTGGATTTTTAGAAAAAGCGGCGTCTCGTTGTCATGTTTGTCATATCGGTTTATTGTGACAGCGCTGAATAATCTGCAACATTAACATGACTTATGCACGGACGCCGCAGGAAAATAAGCCTCTATAGATAAATACAGGCTATGAATATGTATATGTTTTATACAGAGCGTGTTCGAGCTGCTGTTTGGATTTGTTCACACAATAGGATGTAGAAAAAGGTGGACAAAGTGGTGACGCAAAAGTAAAAGCTGGATTCAAGAAGCCTGGCTCCCACTGAGTTTCACATCAGTGTAACAGCCTTTATTTGAGCAGACTTTTGTGCTTTTGAAGGTCTATTAAACAATATATGAACTTTCCAATAAACTGCAGTTTACAGGCACTTTAGTATCACACATTTGTTCAGGTATTTTAAACAGACTGTACCTGATATTTATTTATTCTAGTTGGAAAATGGTTTAAACCTTGTCCAGTCACATGCTCCAAAAAGGAGCGCTCCCATTGGTCGACACTTGTCACATGACGTTCCAGGAAGTTTAATAGCTGCAGATAAAGTGTATTTTCAGCTGAATATGTCTTTTAACAGAGAAACAGCTGAAAAAAGAAAAGCATCAACAGAGAAAAGGGAGGCAACGTAAAACACAGATAAATACTGTCAATTCAATCACGTAATGTTTAACGAGGAGGAGATAATTGTCGTCCTGACGCTGAAGTCACAGCTAAGCTAACGCTAAACGCTAAACTTCAGTTTGGTCAAATGGATTAGTATTTTGGAGGAAACATTGGTCTGGTTTTATTTTTAAATAAAAGAGAAGCTGGAGAGGTCCCTAGGCTGATTTTGGAGGAGAGTGGAGTCTGAGACAGAGATGAAAAAAGAAAACCAGGGACTGGAGGTTTCATTTAAGCTTTTTCTCCAAGGTGTTTTTACTTCAGATCTAAAACCAAAACAATCCTTAAACATGTTAGCCATCATTATACTACTGTAAAAAAGTCTCTTTGTGTTTGTCTTTGGTTGGCCTTGCTGCTTTGTTCCATGAAAAGGAAAGATAAAAGTTTGGCGGCTTATTCTTTTGTATTATAGTAACTTTCTCTTGTGGGAATTTAAATAATAAAGATGGCGTCTGGTCACAGATACCTGGCCAAAGACCTTCAGGATGCATGGCTAGAATACCTTGGCGCAGCATCCATTTTTCTTTGCCTTGTTTCTGGTCAGGGGAACAGCTGTGAAGCCACTTTACCTCCAGCTCTTTGTAAATGCTCTGACCCTCGACTCATATTGGACTCATAGCTGTTTGTTTGCACAGCTATAGTTTGTCCTGAGGATATTTGTCAGAGGTCTGCAGCCTTTTACGCAGCGCCCTTTGAACATCGTGTAGTATTCTTCCTCATCTCCTTTCTCCGTTTGATGTTTACTGGACATTTTGTTCGACAAACAGCGGCTGGAGAAAACCACACAGCCTTTTGACCAGTAGCGCACACCGAGGGCGAGCGCTTTTATGACCGTCCGTGTGATTTATCAAAAACCTCCTCGAAGAAGGAGAGTGAATGGGAGATAAGGGGAGATGAAGAGGCAGACAGAGCAGTGGAGAGTGTTCCCTTCGGCGCCGGCGCTGCTCCGTCTTTCATCTATGTGTTTCTTGGATCCGTGGCTCGACTCCCAGCTGGGCCTGGTGTGAATGTGAGCAGCTAAGTACTGGCTAATTTCCCTCTGGATCTCGGGGCCTGGCTCGGTCTTGGATTCCCCCAAAACTGCACCAAAATACCAACAATTCAGCCTCCATTTCTGCTCTGTGTTGTGTATGTTCAGTAAAAAAGGAACGGACAAAAAGTGTGATGCTGACCGCTGCAGAGATGTATTTATGCATCAACAGAAATACTCAGATCTTTAAAATCAATTCCTTTATGAGGTTTTGAATAGCTCTAATTCAAAGGGATGTGTTTGTGTGCAGCATTATTGGCAGATTGCTGTTTGAATCCTCACTTACTTCCTTTTCTGCAGCCTGTGAGCACCTTCAGGACATACTGGCACTGTCTGGGATTACATGGTCTGGTTTAGTCCAGTTTGGTCTGGTTTTGTCTGGGATTACATGGTCTGGTTTAGTCCAGTCTGGTCTGGTTTTGTCTGGGATTACATGGTCTGGTTTAGTCCAGTTTGGTCTGGTTTAGTCTGGGATTACATGGTCTGGTTTAGTCCAGAGAAACTGCTCAAACTGTTTCTGTTTTGAGACAAACTCAGGCCAAATATTGATTTAATTTATTGTCTTCTGTTTTTTCACTTTTCATTTTGAGAAATAATAAACTTTAACATTTTTTACAGTTTACTTTTCGTTTTAATTCCACACCTGTAAAAGCTGTAATAGTCCATTTCCATATGACCCTGCAACACTACACTGAGCCTTTGGGAAGACAACACATGATATATTTATTTCTAATGACATTTAGTCCCAGGCTTTCGTCGGTAGCACTGCTCCGTCTCATTTCTTCTTCTTGTGTTTCAGCGAGGCGCTCTCCCTCCGAGCGCGAGCCCACGGCCCAGCAGTAATTCTGTGTTTATCAACTCTTTATTACAGCCTCTCGCATCATCATTTACAATGGTAGCATCTGCTCATTGCCGAGACCGGGCATGGGGCAAATTGCTTTTATAGGGAAAGGGACACACACATCTATCGAACAAACACACTGCAGCCTCCACGTCAGGACTCCAGCTCCGGCCTATTTACAACCGCTCTCCTGGCAACGTCTTCTAACGGGATCAAATGATTAGTCGGCCACCGTCGGCGAATCCAAATGAGTTCCCAATCCAATGAGCTTTTGATTTCTCCCTTATTTTTTTAACATCTACCTGACGCCGCAGTGCGATAAACAGATATCACATCTGGCCTCGGCTTCCTAATTTCTGCATTTGGCTGGGTCTAATTTAGCCGCCGCCGAGTTGTGGGGAGAACAGTAGGGAAGCGGAAAATGGCAAGACATCCAGGCTTTTGTTGTGGGCATTTAACACATTAGCGCTGTCTAAATGACGACGCTGAGGTGGGAAGAGGTATAAACGAACGCTCTGTTTGTTAAGCCATATCCGTCCAATTATGAAAGACACCGATGCTCTCTGGTTTCCTACAGATGCTTCTATATAATTGGCTTCACAACAGAGACACAAAATGGGACTAAACTGAAGGAAGTAAGGCTCAGAAATGCAGCTAATGGAGTATTTAGCCCAAAATGAGAAAGAGGTGAAAGAAAAATGCAATGTTTATGTACTGCTTGACAGCCATTTTGTACAAAACTATGAACTTGTGACAATATATTCCAGTGTTGAATTCTGCAGTCCAAGAGTAAACAAAGACACATTCCCTTGTCTCGGTGAAATGGGTCTGTTATCCCTTTCTTTCACAGCCACTTTTACTCTGTGGAAATCCATAACTCGCTGAAGTGTGAGTCTTAGTCCTCACAAGTCCTGATTCTAGTCAAGGATTAACCTGAAGAAGGAGTCCAAGTAAAAGTTTAAATATTATGATTTGTAGTTTCCTGTCTGTTTAGTTTTCATATTTGACCAGAGAGAGGAAAAAACACAACAGGAGAGCTTTGTCCGATCACGTTTACACACACAATGGTCTGTTCATATTTAAATAAGGGACTCTCTCATTGGCTGTAGGTCTGCACCGCTCGTTGAATCAATGGCAATCAATGGAAAATCCTACAGAGAAAGTGTTGGTATGCCAGCTATGGCTACGTCTGCTTCGACAAAGAAAAACAGAAATAAAGAAAGGGAATTATTGGCAATGCATTATTATATTAATTAACATTGAGAGTTAGCATCAAAGATAGGTCTTTTTTAGAGCAACAAACTGAACAACTTCAGCGTCAGGACGACAATTATCTCCTCCTCGTTAAACATTACGTGATTGAATTGACAGTATTTATCTGTGTTTTACGTTGCCTCCCTTTTCTCTGTTGATGCTTTTCTTTTTTCAGCTGTTTCTCTGTTAAAAGACATATTCAGCTGAAAATACACTTTATCTGCAGCTATTAAACTTCCTGGAACGTCATGTGACAAGTGTCGACCAATGGGAGCGAGCATATGACTTCATTGTCTATTTTCTATCATCTATTACAATCCCTTATAATAAACAGTAGATGGCATCATAAAGACTGGTTTTTTTTACAACTTTTTGGGCTTTAAACCATTTTCACAACTAGAAGAACAAATATCAGGTACAGTCTGCTTAATTCCTCAAATATATTCCAGAATTCTGCCACTTTTTTTTAAGCAAAAGTATAAAAGTCGAGGTACAACTGAGTCCTCGCCAAAATGGCTGCATAATGTTGCAGATAAATTGCAAACGATTGAATTATTTACGACACAAAGGCTCCTTAAACCACATTTGTGTTACTATATTCAACGTGAGAGACATTTGCTCTTGAAATATTTGTTCAATCAGAGCTTCAAATACAGCTGTAATGCAATAGACGTAACGGTAAATGGCTCCAGTGTGAATAAGTTGTCTTTATGTATTTAAATTCAATTAAAATCCTACTGTAAATGTGAGAGAGAGGTCATCTAGTCCTAACATTTCATTTCTTTTCTTCAGACTGATGCAGCAGACCTCTCAGTGTTATTCAACAGGACTTATGTCTATATTCAACGACATTTCACTGAGCTTCTGTTGACATTCACATCAGCGTAAATAAGGTGTAAAAGTCGAAGGCCACAGTGGCTTTGGGACTTCACCAATACCAGACCTTTCTTACACCTATTTGTCATGTCATTTCACAAACATATCTCTGGTATATCTGTGTTTTATGAAGCCCTTAAGACTCTAGCTTTGAAATTAGCTTCGTAACGCAGTCGTATTATTTGGACGCATCGCCGTCCTCCATCTTGTTTTTAACGTTTTTGATTTACAGCGAAACCAAAGCAGTGTCACATCCAGCGCATTAACGTAGAGTCGGACGGAGTCATCTTCATAAAAACAGTGATAGAGGAGTGTATATTTTCATACGAGGCTCACCTTTACGGCACGAGGCTGAGAGCCGGGGATATTAGGTTTGGGACTCCCCCCTGTTGTAACCCTCTCTGCTGGGACTCACCTCATTTTCTGTGAATCTATAAAAAGAAGACAGAAAAACAAATACAAGGCAGATATATTATTGTACAGAGTCAGAACGGAACGAAACAGAATATAATTAGGGCAAGGATTTACCGGATAATGCTGTTTTCATGATTTGTAGAAGTCATTTGTGTTAAATTTAGCTTTTGTTATAGTTATTATATACCATACTATTGTAAATAAATAAATAAATAAATAAATAACTTTTCTCAATAAACATAATCTCATTTTATAATTGTGTTTGAGCAATGAGTAAATTACAAGCACAGAAATTTAAACTTAAAATGTTTTATTTTTATGGCATCTGGTCGGAAAGTTGGCCAATTATTTTAAAGTTTGTGTAACTTTTCTCCACTAGAGGGCGCAGACCCCTCTTTGTGTTGTTACGACACGGCGCAATATTTACGGACGTTGTTTATTTTTTAACGGAAGCCACCAAAACTACCAAAACTAGTTTGCCAAAATAAAATAAAAAAACAGTTTTTACACTAATATGACTCTGTAGGGTCCAGTGTTTTGATCTATTTCTAATCTAAGAACCATTAAATAATTATGAGAATATATTTTGGGGCTAAAAGATTACCCAGGGGGGGCTTTAGGCGTAACTTTCCTTGTTCTGTCGTTTTCTTTGCATGACATGGTTCTTATAGTCACTGAGCACTACATTAAAAAGCGTCATGAAAAATATAGAAAAGGACCAGTACACTGGCAGAATAAATATACATTACATAGTAACACAGACAAAGTAGAAATCTTTAACGTATTCTCAACATATTTTATCAACAGCTGATCCTCTTTTTGCCTCACATCTTTTATTTGTGGACATTTTTACATTAGATGAGGTTTTGTTTTGTGTTTTTAGCCAAACCAAACCAAACCAGACAGATTTCCACCAGAATCAAACGTTGTAATTTGAATAAAAGCGGAGCAAACAGAGCTGGAGTAAATGCATCCTTCAAAAACCCAGAAACCCACAAACTATTAACCTCGAGTCCATATAAACACAGTCCCTGATGAAGAAAGGCACTTGATTTGTTGTTGAAGTTTCTGGAGTTCGTTCTGATGTTAGTTTCTTATCTTTAGATCAATTTAATTTCATTTTTGATAAATACACAGACAGTCTTTCCTTATTTCCCAAATCCCAACGCCTCATAACTACATTAAATGTTACTGTTAAAGTTTAGGAAAATGACATTTAGTTTTGGATGACCCCTGATTTTTATTTCCACATAAAATCGTCACCTTTAAAACAAAGTACAGGCAGTCGGGGGATTCAAAGGCCACAGTGAACTTCAGGTAGAGTCAAAACAAGCAGAAAAACAGTACGAGGGTTGATTTTGGCGAGCGTGGAGGCTGTGTGTGCTGCCTCAGTGATACGCCAGTGTCACTCAGCGCTGGATAGGTTCGCTGGGTCTTCGAAGGTGGGAAAGTTCAGTCCAAACAGCGTCGGATGCAGCTTGTTTACTCCCAAACTTGTTTCTGTGTCGGCTCTGAGGCTGACAGTGTTTCCCTTGTGGCCGGCAGACAACAAACAAGGTCCCGGGAGGTTTGTGGAGTTCGAGTGAGAGCGGAGCACGCAGCAGTGAAGGAAGAGGCTTAGATGTCGCAGCCGCGGCCGTGTGCTTTATGGAACCCACTCCAGAGCTGTACGTTTGACCCTTTCTGCAAACAACCCAGCGTCAGGCTGAGAAGCACCGGCAGAAGTGTCCCTTAAACTCCATCCCTCCTCCTCACTCCACTCACTCTGTCATTGTATTATTAGGATGAATCACTTTGAATACATGCAAACTTAAACACTAGATCTCCTGAGTGAATGTGCTCTTCATTCAAAATTATTCTTCAGTTTTTTTGTTTTTTGAAATGGTGCAGTATGTCAGAGAAAAAAAATGTAGATTCTTTTTTAGAGGTTTTGTAAAGAAAAGTGCTATAAAGATTTTTTCTAAAGGAGGATTACGAGGTTCTTGATTCTTTTTTGTGCTATTTCTCTGTAAAATAAGTATTTCCAACAGAATAACCCATTTCCTTGGTTTATTTCCTTGTTCCTTCGTTGTTGACATCAGTGTCGACCAATGGGAGCGCTCCTTTTTACCTGAAGTGAGCTGTGATTGGACAAAATCCTGCTGTGGACTGATCATTCTCATCTATTAAAATCCTTCATTATAAAGACTAGATCACGTCTTAAGGTCTCATTTTTTCAGATGATTCCTGTTACAATAAACTTTAGGAGATTACACTGAAAAACTAAATGAAACAGTAAAATAAATCCGGTAATGGACTTGTAAGAGCCAGAATCTTTTATCTTCTGGCTCTTAAAAGATAAAGTTAATGTACAATCCATTCATTTCTACAAACATTATCCTAAATACTGCTGTATATTGTATAATCTTTATCAAACTGACAAAGGCCTCTGCCATTTACTACAGTTCATAGGATCGCCAATAATAAAGTTGCCAGCTTTATGTCAAAAACAAAATATGACACAGAAAAGAATGCAGGGTCATGCTTTAGGTTTATTCATTCTGACTAAATCTAAAGACTTGCTGCCAACACATTATATCTGTGCCAACATATAGTGAACATCTCTTGACCACATCTAAGCTCAAAATGCACATGAAAAACAAAAGCGCTGCCAGTCTCCCACATTCCTCTGCCCTCGATGGATCTGTCTCTGGAGTTAATCACAAATTTGGTTCTCCTTTGCGTGCCAGTGGGAAGGGGATATATCCATCCGGGCATTAGCATTAGAAAGGCTGGAAACCAGAGGAGAGCAGAGATTGTTTGGCTGCCATCTTAACGGAGCGTGCCTAGCCAAAGCCCGGCCAGGAGAAAATATAAACCCTGGAGAATAAGGCTTATTTTGACTTGTGGCCAGTCGGGGATAAGACGCTCGGATCGCTCGGCGTAAAAGTAGCCAGCCGTTCTGCGTCTCAGGTGTATACGCGTGTCCAAATTTGAATCTGAAGCCGTCTCCTCCTCCTGCATTTCCATAAGGATAAATGTCATTAGCGAGGCGGCTAGCTCCAACTCCAAACTGTGAGGGGTGACTTTGTCCCAGAGTCTGATACATGCACCAGACAAATCCTCTTAACCAAAAGAAGGGAAAAAAATATAGTGGCTTTTGGGTGGCGGCTTAAGTCGGCCATTGTGGCTCCGCTCTAAGACTTCCTCTGATGCCGCTCTGACCGGTGCTAATGTAAATAAATGGGCCTCTGAAGGAAACTGAGGAGGAAGTGAGGGCAGAGGGGGCAGTGGGATCGGATGGCTTTGGTTTGGATACGACACACACTCACACACACACACACGGTCTGAAGATACCGTTCAGAGCTGGAGGCTGCTTGTTCCTTCTGAAAATGAGCCATCTCCCAAAGTAAAGGTTCATTCTGTTAAATACATTTAAAAACATATCAGTGGAGAGGACTTAAAGCTACAGAACCTGATTTAGTTTTTTTGTCCTGGTCTCAGTTCCATCTCCAACAGCAGCAGTAACCTTTCCTGCTTCTTTGTTTTTAAAAAAAAGGTAAACAGGACTAATTTTTCACCATAAAAAACTAATACATTGCATTAAATCAAAGTTTAGAGCAGATCTGAAACGTTTATCTTTGGAGTTTATCGTTGTAGGCTGTAGTGATCCTGTAATTATCTCTGTCTCATTAAACACTGAAGCATCACCAACATTTATCCATGTTTCATTTGCTGCTGTTTCTCTATTTTTATCTTTCTTGAGCTGTATCTCTGTAAAATAAGACATTTCCAACAGAATAACCCATTCCCTTGGTTTATTTCCTTGTTCCTTCGTTGTTGACATCAGTGTCGACCAATGGGAGCGCTCCTTTTTACCTGAAGTGAGCTGTGATTGGACAAAATCCTGCTGTGGGCTGATCATTCTCACAAAAATAAACTTTTTGTGTGTGTTTCTTTTTTTTTTCTAAAGACTTTATTCACTGAAACAGGCATTTAAGGGGTTAAAAATTCAGAAAATTCATAAATATTATTTAAAAAAATTGGAAAACAAGCATAAAACATCTTTAAAAGAGCATTTTTGTTTGTCCAAGGGACTCAGTGGAGCTCAAAATGAAGGGACCTCCAAGGGTTAAGTTTGTAAAAATGTTCAGTCCATGCTTAAATCATTCTTAGCCAAGACTTTTAAAGCCCTTATGGCAGAGACTTTATCCAATAAATCCAAAATGGAGACGGTATTGTCCTGCTTCGTTCCCACGCTAACGTCTCTTCTGCTGCTGATTGTCCATCTGGGATTGTTTTGTGTCACTTTGCATTAACTCCACAGATCGTCCCTGCGTCTGCGGCGTGTGGTGGATAAATATATGTTTGTAATATGAATATGTCAGTGGTTTGATTACAGCTCTCATGATGCAGACCCTCGAGCGGAAGGTAAATGTTTATGTAGCAAAAGGAAAAGCAGAGTGGTTTTAATGAGTGAAGATGTGAAGTCATGAGGTCACGGCCGAGGACAGAGGTTTGGAGACGTCTTCAGTGAACGTACGAGTGTTTATCGTTAGCTTAGCTTAGCTTCTGGAGATGAATATGTGGCAGTGTTCCTCTTAAAGCACACATCAAGGTTTTATATGGACTTTAATACATTTGGTAAGTAATATTTTTGAGACTAACAAACTATTCTAAAGATATGTAACAGGAAACAATAGTTTGTAGTTGGATTTATACATGTTTTAGTTGGATTTGATTAGATTTCAGTTGGATTTGAGCAGGTTTTAGTTTGATTTAAACAGGTTTTAGTTGGATTTGAATAGTTTTTGATTGGATTTGAGCAGGTTTTGGTTGGATTTGAAAAGGTTTTATACTGACTTCAACAGGTTTCGATTGGATTTGAAGAGAATAGTTTTTGATTCGATTCAAACAGGTTTTAGTTGGATTTAAACAAGTTTCAGATGGATTCAATCTGGTTTTAGTTGGATTTGAACAGGTTTTAGATGGATTTAAACAGGTTTAAGATGGATTCAATCTGGTTTTAGTTGGATTTCAAAAGGTTTTAGATGGATTCAATCTGGTTTTAGTCAAATTTGAACAGGTTTTAGTTGGATTTAAACAGTTTTTAGCTGGATGTGTCACAGTCGTCAGCTCCTGAAATGATTCTTATTCATATTGCGGCCCCTCACTCTCAAACTGCACTAGTTCCTGATCGTCTAGACTTTCAGACGACAACAAAATACTATAATCATCATAAAGTGACCAGTGAGTGCTTTGTTTTCCCTCTCGTTGCTTTATTATAATATTAATATAAGGCAGACTGTTGGGCTTTAAAATCACACCGAGTTGATTTTAGTTTTGTATTTACGTCTCTGTCGTTAACATTCGTCTGGAGCCTAACTCTCAGATGATTATTCATTCATCCTGTTTGGACAGCTCCCATCAGCCACGAGGACTCGTCCCATCAACACTTCCCCTCCTCCTCGTCTCCGTCTCCTCTCTCCAACATCTCTCTCCTGGGCTATTACCGTGAGTGTTATGTTTACTATAACCTGCATGCTTGTTAATTATAAATCACCGGCTCCTTCTATTAATTGGTGCCTCCTCTCTGTTCGCGGTCCGTGCGGAAGAGACGGCAAATAAATTCAGGTACGGCTTCATTAAGTGGCACTTTCACAACACGTCTTGACACAGCGACGGAGGCAATAAAACAAGGGGGAGGAGAGGGCTGAACAACTGTAATCAGCACTTTACAGTAGTCGGCGGCGTGTTTCGGCGACGGAACTGCGGCGTAAATGAACATGTTGAGGTTCACGGCAGTGTGAAGGTAGGTAGTGTATGGTTTGACTTAATTGACTTCAAAAGGCCGTGGTTTCTGAGCCAATGGTAATGCATCAAAAACATGACTCTTTAATTAAAAATCTATTTAAAGGAGTCCTGTGTGTTACGTTAAACTAGTCCTCATCTATAATCTCACTTTTTAAAATGTATTTAAACTTCTAAATCTGTTCAGAAATTAAAGTCCATTTCCTGATTTCTTTAATGTTACATTTAGTTTTTCAGTGTAATCTCCTAAAGTTTATTGTAAAATGAGACCTTAAGACGTGATCTAGTCTTTATAATTAAGGATTTTAATAGATGAGAATGATCAGTCCACAGCAGGATTTTGTCCAATCACAGCTCACTTCAGGTAAAAAGGAGCGCTCCCATTGGTCGACACTGATGTCAACAACGAAGGAACAAGGAAATAAACCAAGGAAATGGGTTATTCTGTTGAAAATACGTCTTATTTTACAGAGAAACAGCTCAAAAAAGATAAAAATAGAGAAACAGCAGCAAATAAAACATGGATAAATGTTGGTGATGCTTCAGTGTTTAACGAGACAGAGATAATTACAGGATCACTACAGTCTACAACGAGAAACTACAAAGATAAAGGTTTCACGTAAACATCCATTTAATGTAACTTATTGTAATTTTTTTGCGAAGAATTGGTCCGGTTTTACCTTTTTTAAATAAATAAAGCAAAAAAAGTAAAGCTCAGAGATAATGTGATTTACTGTCAGGCTAATACTGGAAAAATATGTTAAACTTTATTGTGCCAAATGTGTCTGAATCCTCTATTTATGTAAACTAGGGCAAAGCTATGCTACTTTTGTCACTTTAATGAAAAAAAGCAAACTGAACAGGTTCATGTGATGCGTTCTGTAAATGTGTGTTACCCTGTGCCATTATATAAATTATATAAATCTACTTTTACAGCTCAGCAGCTACATGTTAACATAACCATTTTTCTGCAATAATGTAGTGTATGCAAATATTATAGGTTTGCTAATGCCTTATTATGAATTAAAATGATAAGTAAATTGGTCATGTGACATGCTCCGTGTGTCGTGTGAAGAACAAAGCTCAGAAACACCGAGGTCTGCTCACGGACCTGAAACGAGCTGCAGTATCACGCTGCAGTGCTCCATTAGTGGTAATTGGATGGATTTCATATTAATATATGCTCTGTCATTTAGCTCTGCACACAGGCTTAACCTCTGTGTGTGGCTCCAGCCCCAGCCTCGTCCTGCAATCACACTCTTCAGACGGAGAAGGATCCACAGTGTAACCTCTTAATTATAGTCACATACCTACAGCTTATGGTGGAAATTTAGGGAATTAATTACAATAAATTCAACATGTTCATGCACTGTTTGCCTTGTTGCTTCACACAAAAATAAAGCAGTTATTGTGGAATGACACTTAAATAATCAGAAAACAAAGAATTATTAAAAAAGGGTTTGTAGAAGATTGTGTTTTATACTTTAACATAAGAAATAAAACAAAAATAAACATGCGTAGTGAAGAAACTGGTTTGAGTGAGCAGCTGTGGTATTAGATTAGGACACTGTGTAGAGTGTGTATATATGTTTCTGTATTTTACTTTTATAACCCCTTAATCTGGAAATAAAAAGTGCTTTAAGTTATATCTACAACCCTTCAGTGCACCTCTCTGATATTTACCTGAGTCCGTTGTCTGTTCGTTATAGTTTAGCTTTGGTGTAAATATCCTGCTGTATGTCCAAAAAAATATATGAAACATAAAGAATATTCCTAGTTCAGGTGTAATGTTTTCAGCTGCAAAAAAGGAGAAAGAAAGTCGTATTAACCAAATCAGAAATGTGCAGCTGCTACTTTTCACCAGACTTTTTCAGGATTTCTCACTGACCTCTGGACGACCGGACCCTGCTGCTATTTTAACATTACTCCATCACAAATAAACCTCTTACTTCCCCTTTAAGGTCATTAAAATCTTGACTTTAAGAGTTTAACACATATTTTACCTGTTCATTTTGTTATTAGTCCTCTTCAGACCCAGATAAGTGCTGGGACATTAACTCATTTCCACTTCAACGTCCAAATGAACAGACTAAACACTTTTCACAGTCTTTTTAGGACTTGCCAAATCACCCTTAAGCAAAACATGATAAAATCCTCCAACAATTAAACCTAACGTTGCCAACTGTGGATTTGAAAAGGCCCCAAATTACTCCAAGCCACTGCAGAAGAATTTAATTTTCTTTGATTACCTTTGATGTATCTGGAGAACACTCTTCAAATGCTTATTAAATCCATTCAAATGATGTGCTATACAGGTAAGTCAGGTTAATTGAACTGGCGTTACCTTGAAACTGTCTCTCAAATCTTGTTTTTTCCAACCTTTTGACATAAATCACGAGCAGCTTTGTTAGATTTATCTGAAGCCAATACTTTTACAGATAAAAGAATGACTTGAAAACACAACAAAGTTAAAATACGGAGCATAATTATAATGGCTTTCCTCTTTAGCTCTGTCCATCTCAGTGACAGTAGCCTCTTTGAGTGGCATTACCTGCTAAATTGGCCCGTTTCTCGCAGCGAAGCGACGTGTTTGGTGTCAGATAATACGCGCCGCAGAGTCCGCGAAGACTCTGATTAAAGCCGAGCCAGCGGTAATTATGTCAAACTCCGCAGTCGTCCTAAAACGGCGGCGTCTAGTTGAAAGAGATTTCGCTGCGATGAGCCAAACCTGGAGGAAGGATGTGGAGAGGCGGCCGGGATTTTTTTTATTTGAAGAAGTAGGGTTTCCATTACGGCGCGGCCCCTCGTGAACCTGCCAATTTAGGCCGAGCTGACGGAGACTTCCCGGTGAAGTACGGTCGAGGATGGGTTCAGAAGAGAGGCCAAGTGGCTGTCGGCCGAGAGGAGGACCCAAAAGCAAAGGAAAAGTGAGAAAAGTGAGACGCAGAGAATTAACCCACAGGAGACGAGCATCAAAGAAAATATACTTCCATGAACTCTACCTTTGTCGGGAAAATGGACACTTCAGTTTTACAATATCACACACTCAACGACTCTTTGTGGGTTTACTTGTCTCAAGGATACACATTATTTTTCTTTTTATACTCAAAACTGACCAGTGTTTAAGTACTTTCATGTCTTTCTTACACTATCAGTATTATTTTTGAACTTTTGAACAGTTTTTTTTTTTCTTCTAGTTGTGGAAATGGTTTAAACCCCAAATAGTTTATTGTAGAATCTATAATTTGAGGAAAAAACAGTCTTTATGATCCATCTCCTGTTTATTCTAAGTGATTGTAATAGATGAGAACCTCTATTCAGGAACAGAAAACCTTGGACAATCACATGCTCCAAAAAGGAGCGCTCCCATTGGTCGACACTTGTCACATGACGTTCCAGGAAGTTTAATAGCTGCAGATAAAGTGTATTTTCAGCTGAATATGTCTTTTAACAGAGAAACAGCTGAAAAAAGAAAAGCATCAACAGAGAAAAGGACGTAAAACACAGATAAATACTGTCAATTCAATCACGTAATGTTTAACGAGGAGGAGATAATTGTCGTCCTGACGCTGAAGTCACAGCTAAGCTAACGCTAAACTCTAAACTTCAGTTTGGTCAAATGGATTAGTATTTTGGGGGAAAAATTGGTTTTATTTTTTAGTAAAAGAGAAGCAGGAGAGGTCCCTAGGCTGATTTTAGAGGAGAGTGGAGTCTGAAAAGGGGACAAAAAAAAAGAAAATCAGGGACTGGAGCTTTAACTCTAGCTTTAATACTTAATTTGAACAGATCTGTAACTGCTTCATTCGTCTGTGCTACTTTTTTCCAGGAAAGTGAAGTGACATGACAGTTTGGGCCAGTCTCAGGTCAAAGCTCTTCACTTTATGCCAGGTTTTGCTCATTGGAAAATGTCTCTCCTGATTTTCAATGAGTCAAAACGGAAAAAACACAAAGATTTCAACTCAAATACCAATGACAAGGCCTCACAGACATCTCAGACTCTGCTGACAAATTGTTGCTTTGTTACTAAAAACCGAGTCCATGCTCTTTAGTGTATTATCCATCTGTTATTGCCTTTTCTGAGTCAAAATCGAACAGACTAAACTCATATAAAGTTACTGTTATGGGTTATATTTTGCCAAGGACCAACAGTTCCTTTCTTCATCTTTGCCAGGTACAAGACGGGGATAGTGCTACGTATGTGCGAACATTGCTGACATTTTAGTGCTTCTGACACAAATTTCTTACATTACTAGAGAAGATCAAGGCAGCATTCTGTTGTTATTCAAAGCAGCAACAAAGAAAATGTATTCGCTGCAAACCAGAACATTCACAAAATCAGCCACTGACAACAAACCTTACCTTCTCTGCTATTTTTTTTTCTTTTTTGGATTAAAAAACATGCTCCTGCTTCACGTCTTGATCCACCAAACTGTATTTTTCTCAGTTCAACACATTTCTTTCTACACTTAGCAGTAGGACAAAGGCATATCTATGAGTTTGTGCCTTTGATTATATTTAATTGTTTAAATTTGTCCCCTGCCACCAGTTTCCTCTGCACTTTTGCCCCATTGATTAAAAACCTACTGTAAACAGGGCTTTACCTTAAACAAACCACGTCTATTTTGCCTAAATCCATATCTTTCATCTGCTTTTTGTGCTCAGATGCAAAGATAAGAAGGGAATACCAGTTCTCCGAGGTGGAAGAGTTAGAGCAGAACTTCAAAGTGTTGAAACATGGAAGGATCAGGACAGTAACGCTCGCTAATGTGCTCCCAGGATGCTCCGTCCGAACCCAGCGCCCGGACCTTTGAAGCTAACAGACCATCGCCGAGAAAATGAGAAGGAAAAGTAAAAAGAGGAGCTATCAGCCGCCATCAACAGCACTCTGTGGAGAAATGTCTTTAGGCCAATAACCGTCGAGTCCAGACCAGGTCCTGACCTCAGAGCTGCTTAAGGGAGGATAATGGTTTGTGAGAGAAATGGTGGAACATGAGCTGAAGTCAGACTGGAGCCAAGTGGGAAAATAAACCATTTAAGAGCAATTAAATGGTGTAGCATTTTAATAACAGTGAAAAATTACACTTCAGGTTCAGTATTTACAGCTTATTTTGGTAAAGTGTGTTAGTATTAAACAAATCTCATTTCATTCTTAAGGCATTTTTACATCTGATGATTTATTATGCAAACTTTTTTGGCCAAATGTTTCTATTTGAAAGGATCTACCCAGTTTTAAACACCTTTCCTTTTGAATAAATGCAAAAAGCTGCAGAGAGTTTGAGGTTTATGAGGCAGGGGCAAGTGGACTGTGGTAAATACAACGTGCAGGTATCATTTATTTAAAAGTTGAGCTATTCAGATGCTGCTGAGTTGTTCATGTGAAGTGGAATAGTGTGTTCATTGCCATTATATACTAATATTGTTCAGAAATGGTTTTGTTGATTGTGTGTAACATCATTTAATGATTAGTTGAAACAAATGAGAGCTCTATTTTGAAGGTTTATAAAGTAGTTATTGAATCCAGCTTCTTTTGATTCAGCTGAAGTGCTCTACAGGAGTTTTGATGATTCTCAATCATGTTTTATACAAATACAACTCCTTAATATTTATAGTTTTGCCACAGCATCTTGGTCTGAGTCTGGTTTAGTTGAATATTATCTTTTTTCTTTATGAATATATCAACAGGTAGATGCTTTCTTCCTCATTTCTTCTTTTCCAGTGAGATTTATTTAGATAAGTAGTGGATTTCTAAAGCGTTAATCCTTCCAGCTCAGGTTAGAGTCTCTGCAGAAAAAGCAGGAAAAGGGAAATGTCATGTGAGCAGTGAGCGGCCGGTTTAGCTCCAGCGCGGTGGCAGCAGTGACCGCTCTGCCAGCCCCGAGCCGCATCAGTTTGAGGAGGTCGAGTCAGCGTCTGGCAGCTGAGCTCGGCCTGGTCTCAATGCACAGGAAGCCCACCGTCTGAAAGGGCCAAAAACTGCACTGCGACTCGCTGGGGGCAAGTCAGGGAGCCGCTGGGGCGTGGGGCTCTTAAACCCTTAGAGAGGAAGACGAGGAAGAGGAGGAGGTGGGGGCTAACCTTGACCGGTGTTGTACTGAGTTCTGCCTGACGAGATTTGCATCGTCTCTCTTAAAGCTGCAACACCTTCTAGATATTTAATGATTTTAGCTAAAACATTATCGATCAAACACAGTGTATTTATTATTTTAGGCTAAAATGCATCAACTCTCGAGAGAAAAACTACAATAAAACATGTTCATGAAAAATGTCTTTAATGGCAATGCTCTACTTTTGCACTAAAGCCAGATAAATACATAAGGATGGTTCGTATACATTTGGATGGCTCTAATATTCCTGATAAAAAAGTGATTTATCCAAAGAAACGTGTGTCAACATCACTAATTATTTTAAAGATTTGATGACTGACGAGTGTGATGACCCGCTCCACTGAATTACACAACACTGGACTTTATTCAGGACAAAGCCTTGAATTTGGGTGAATAATAGAGACAGCGTAACAGGACTTTACTTTGACAGAGACAATGTTATGTTATTAGCATTAGCATCAAAAAGGTCATAGGTAAGAGCTACACTTGAAATCATCTGTGGCCAAGTCTTAAACTAACACCTAGCTAAAAGAAATTACTCGGTGCATCATCTTATTCTTTAAAGTCCTTACTTTTCCAATCTTTTCTAAATAATGACACCTACAGCCATGTTTAAACTCTCTTAAACTCCTCTACATTAGATTATTAGGATGGAAAGGTAGCTTAACATCTGTCATGGATAAAAAAAAACAAAAGAAAAAACATGCTGCAAATACACACAACTTAAAAATGCTACACAAGAAAGAAATAAAACATACTTCACAGCAACATTCACATCATAGAAACCAACAATGATGTCAATATTAATGCACTTGGGTTTGTTTATGTTCTCACCAAATATGAACCTCTTCTGTGTGGGCTTTATTTAAACTGTTTTGGCTTTTGTGGTGTGGAAGTTAAAGTTTGTATGTGTGGTTTACATCACTCCAAGTTTTTGGTATTTACATACAACATAAACTGTGCACACATTTTGGCACCAAAAACAAACACAACAAATCACTGAAGGCTTAGACTACGTTCTGTTGGATTTGGACAGAACGACGCGATTCAAGATTCCTACGCCATTTATAAGTCGTCTGTGTGGCAACAGTTTGGTTTTCCAGTGGAATTAAGGAATGACGAAAGCGTGACAGACAAGACACAAACAATATGTAAACAATGAAATAAAAACAAAGCACACTGAGGCTAACGTTAGCCGTACGTAAAGACACAGAACCAAAACTTTTAAAAACCACGACTCGAAATGGTGTCAAAATCTCATCTTCATCGACAACTTTTCCACCTCCTAAAACCTGTCTAATGTAATGATTTATAGCTTGAGCTCTAACATAAATAAATGTAAAACGGCAGCCTTTTGTTGCTTTTGGATGACATAGTTTGTAGTCAACAAACCGTAGACTCTTAAAGGGCCAAACACAGCAACTTAAGAGCCACTTTTACCATTGAAAAGAAGATTATTAAGTTTTGACTCCAATAAAAGTGTCTAATTTATTGATTTAAACTTTTCTGCTCTTATAAATTAATGGAAAATCCTGTTGCATAGACTCTTAAAGTGCCTAATAGACCAATCAAACATCCACTTTTACCATTCAACATTTATTGTGCATCAATTACTCAAAAATAACCCTTCTTTTCAGCTCTGTTTGTGACCTGTTAGCGTTTAATTGCGTCTCGTTCTAACAGTTCTTCAGATGTGCTGAGATGCAGACATGAAAACACAAAAGGGGCCGTTATTACACTATATTATTTAACATGTAGCACATAAACAGAGTTATCCTAGAGGGGATTGTGGCCTGAACGCTGGCGGAGAGTGTGTTTGTGTGTTAGCGCTCGGGGCCGGCGGTGGTGGCCTGTTATTGAGCCTTTGAGAGTCGAGGCAGCTCTCTGATAAATTCCAACTCTTTGTGTAATTGTCTTTCGCATCTGAATACAAATCCCCGCTGCTTATGATTCATCATATTTATTTTTTTATTTCCTCCGGCAACGTCTTTTATTAGTTGTGCACTCAGCGGCGAGATTTAATTTCGGCGGGAGGGGACAACAGCGCCGGCTTGATGATGATTATTGAGAATGCGATACAACAGAGGCTGAAATAAAATCTATAGTGCATTAAAGTGACAGATTAGGAGGGGCGCAGGGTTCATTTACAAGTGTTAAGACATCAGACGCTAATGCCCCGCAACGCCACTGCACACTGGGCCTCGACTGAAGAGGCAGGAGGGGGACGGGAGAGGGGTCTGAGAGTGAATCATTCAGTAAGTAGCCTCTAGTGGAGACAAATGAGCACTGCTGCCACAGAGAAGGAGCTCTATACGAGGATCTACACTGAATCTACAAATAAATATGGGTGGGATTGTGATGGATCTTCGTAAATAATCTGAAGCACTCAGAAAATGAACTAGTGTCGTTTTCAAAAGGACTCAAGTGAATAGCAAAATCTAGGTTTTAAATAGATTAGTGGTAGAAACCCAGAGAAAAAGAGGTAGGAACTTGTAGGATAGTGTCTCTATATTGTGGCTTGTGTCCTTTATTTTCATTATATATTTTTGAAATTTAATTTAATTTAATTTAATTTAATTTAATTTAATTATTTTTTTGGTTAATTTCATTTTTTCCATTAAGGAAGGCATATATTAAATCAGGCCATGAGGTTCATACCACAGCAGCAGGACCCATACAACTGTGTGCGAAGCAGTGGCATTTATCTTGTGTTTTCCATCAAATATTGTTATCATACCTGTGTCTTATATTTGACGCAGGAATAGTTTTGTACAAATATGTGTTAACAGATATTACTATGAGTCCAGAAACAGAATAAATATGACTTTCTGACCTTTTTGTCCATGCAATCAAAATTAACAAATATTTTAACTGAAAACTTCCTTATACTCCTTTTTTTAAGAAACAAGGATGTTGTCTTCTACTTCCTGTTCTTTTTTCATTCATTATAATCTGGATGCTGGCTGCTTTTTTTATGTTTTTGTTTATTATTTTGTTTTGTGGCTAAATTGATGTCAATAATAAAATGGCAGGAAAGAAATAAAGAAAATAAACTTCTTTGTCAAATGATAAAAACTGTGTCAACTGTAAGACTTTAGGCCCATTGTGTTACATATCTACCTCATCATGTAACAGGAAGTCAAGCTGAACATCCAAATTAAAAGACTTAATTTAGATTTTTTGAACATATAAGTAGTTAATGCGGCTTAACTCTGAATTATTTTAAAGGTTGGGGACTGATCAACGACCAAAGGTAAACAACACCACTGTATCTCATTGTAAATATGCAGAGTGTGTGTTTTACTCTGAATATTACCACTTCTCTCATATTGTTTCATCCTCCATATAATATTACTCTATAATAATACTACTCACTAAACTGCCAATCATCTCGAGACACTCTATTTCATAAATTGCATTGAATAAGTCCCTCCAATTGTCATTTCTCATCTCCTCCACCGACTCTCTTCTTGTAAAAAAAGACTGCGACCTGCCACAAGGTTCTGAACTCTCCAAAAGAGGAAATTATCATCATCATAATCCGCACACATGCAAAAAAGCACACGCTCCGACAATTGAACCGAGCGTTTGAAGCTGCTTGAGCCTGATGACAATGGACAGTCCTGAATCATCTTCGCGAACGCCGGCGCTAAACGACGGAGTAACAATGGAGACACAAGAAAGGGGAGATGAAATTAGCTGTAATGATATAATGGCCGCTCTCTTCGGATCTGACATGTTGAGTCACTCCGCGACCGGTCAAGTCGCATCGATTTTCATCAAGGCCCGAAACCAGATACGACGGCCCGGTCCTCGTCTCTCTCCGCGATGCCCCCAGATATTTACGTCTACGTCTCATTCTGCCGAGCGAGGGCTTAATCACATCCAGCGCCATCAGTATTCGAGCCAGCTGCTGCCAGAACGGACTCACAAAGAGAGGAGGAGGAAGAGCGAGTGGAAAAAGATGTACACGGCTGACAATGAGTACGATGCACTCCCAGAATATCTTCATAAAGACGTGAGGCCCACTCCGGGACATGTCTTCGTCTACTGAAGCCCTCATGTGATGTTGGTTGACATATAATACAAAGAAAGTTAAGGTTTGAGTAAAAACAGGGTAACATCACTTGATTTTGTGTCATCTCTGTGTGAACTGATGTCAACCACTTCATCCATGTCCACAACAGAAGAACCAGGCTCTGAACAATAGAAATTAAAGACTAATCTGTGTTTTTTATGATAACTGTAGGTGTTTGTGTGTGTCAATGAACAGATCTGGTTAAATGTCTTCAGATAATTATTACAGTTCTGTCAGAATCACTATATTAGGATATACTCTCATCTTCTACAGTGACTTAATAGAGATTCTCGGAGCCGTTCATTATTTTGTAAAAAGGGTCTTTGAGATATTTACAGATAGGAATCAGGTTTGGGAGGCAGCTAACTCAGCTCAATGCTCACATCAACAAAGAAATTAAAAGCTCTGTTTCATCTAAATACAAATCTCTGCTGTATCAAGACTTTTTTTAAAAATCTTTTCTTTGGAAGGCATTATTTTTAAATCTCCATTTCAGAGCCTGAAAATTGTAAAATGTTTGTGTGAACAAGAGGCACAAACGCAACAAAGGTGCGTTTATAAAAGTATCTGTGTAGCTAGGCCATAAGATTCTGAAAATAACATCGCAAATTATTTATGGAAACTAAATTTCACAAAAATTAGCCTTCTATCTTAAATAAATCAGCACGGTCACATGGCACCAGAGAAATTCCTAGTTTTGTCTTTGTTTGACTTTATTTTGTGCTTCTAAAAGTCATGTTAACATCTGAATCCAACGAAAATGAAAGTATGAAAGTAAAGACCAAAATACCTACAAAATGTAACTGTGTACAGCTTACTAATACTGGACAAATGTCAAAAACAGCAGCGAAGAGTAAGAATTCACTGATGATAGAAGTTAAAGTGTTGGGCATAGTCTGCCTTTAAGATTTCTCTTCTAAAATCTACATTTCTGATCGAACACTTCTTCCTTCAGTGTTTTTTTCCAGGTTTGAAGCGGCCACCTGTTCCTCACTCATCCACAGAGTAATTGTCAGATCTGATTGGGATTTTTTTAACCACGTTTGTCCCTCTGAACCTTCGCTGATCCGTATCAAATGCAGGGTCAGTCGGGCTTTTACACGACTCCCCAGTGACAAAGTCCAGTCTCACAGATGTGTTCGATACGAATTACACCTGATTCACTGAACAAAAGAGAGTGCAACTGACTCACTGAACAGAAGAGCAGGAGAAAGGACCACAGAGACGTCATTTCTAGTCTCTCTTTATCTTTTTTGAGCTGTTTCTCTGTAAAATAAGACGTATTTCCAACAGAATAACCCATTTCCTTGGTTTATTTCCTTGTTCCTTCGTTGTTGACATCAGTGTCGACCAATGGGAGCGCTCCTTTTTACCTGAAGTGAGCTGTGATTGGACAAAATCCTGCTGTGGACTGATCATTCTCATCTATTAAAATCCTTCATTATAAAGACTAGATCATGTCTTAAGGTCTCATTTTTTCGTATGATTCTTGTTACAATAAACTTTAGGAGATTACACTGAAAAACTAAATGAAACAGTAAAAAAAAAAAAAAGGTAATGAATCAGAAAACCACTACTTTGCTCTATTTTGACGACTCTTGACCTCATTTAAAAAAGCCGAGTATCATATTTTGGTCCATTTTTATTGAAAACGAGTTTATCTGCAGAACATAATACACAATAAGCAGCTAAATGCTAATCGTATGATGTTGTGAGTCATTAGTGTCAATGTTACAAAGGTTAGACTTAAAGAAACAGAGGCTAGAACATTTAGTCTGCAATAATTCAGTTACAACTGTACCCAGCATCTACTGGCCATCAGTGGTATTACACACCATGACTTTGATTATCGCCACACTTCTTTTTTTTTTCCTCTCTAGTTCCTGCCTGATTCATGCTCCTCTTAAAGAAGTCGGAGTGAGCTGCCGTCGTGTGAAGCCCTCGGTGCATTAACAGCAGCAGCAGGCCCCGGCTCTCACATCTGATCACAGTAAATCAGACAAATGTGGACGCGAGGTGAAGGGAGGGAGCGGCCGGTCTGGAGGGATCTGAACAGATGAGCTGACTGCCAATGTCTGGGCGGGACCGAATAATACACATCACTCGGGCTCTTTGTCTTTGATAGACTTTAATACACACTTCAAATGTGTTTGTGTATTTGTGCTCTGAGATATAAACACATAAGCAATTATTTTACTCGATATGTGCCAAATAAAATACTGACTTTTTTGGGATGTGCTAGCCCTTAAAGCTGGCTGGAAGTGTGCACCTTCAGGTTTAAGTGGGTAGTTTTGTTCTATGATGACTGTTCTATGTATATTGCTGCATCGAGATACTGTATTGTCTAAATGTTTGCTGTATTGGACTCATCTTTGTTTGTTTTTTTTCTATGTCTGGGACTAAGGATTGAAATTAGCATTGTGCTAAATCTGGATTTACAACAATATGCATTGTACGTTTATTAATATGCACTGTTCCAACCAAATAAATGAAATAAAGCCCGGTACATACTCCGCGAGAACAGAAAAATTTATTCTTTTTCTTGATGTGGCCAGAAAAAGAACAAAGTTAGTACTTCAAATTTCTGACCAGTCACAGAATAGTTCTCAGACACCCACAAGAAAAAAGTTCTGTCTGGACAAAGTGTCAAGAACAAGCTGCAAGTATCAGCCTTTATACTGAATATATTGACCAGGGTCCAATCTCAATAAATGCATTCTTTATTCTCATCATTTCTTGTCTTTCTTTCAGTTTAAACCTCCTCTTTCACATTTACATGCTTCTTTTTCAGCCCCAGAGCAGACTCACAAACCACTGTTCAGCCACAATCAAATTAGCTTCACTGATGAGGTCTGAGCTCTGCGACCTCCTCAGGCCCAGCGGATTTTCTCCTGCAGCACCGACAGAGCAGTGATTTCTGATGGTGTCGGCTTGATTTTATTTATATATTTACTCTCTAGATGTAACTGAAATGAGGTGTGGACTTGTCACGTTTAAAGCACAGAACGACACGGAAGATAGTTAAGATTATATTACAAATTAGATGCAGTCTCTTCATCTTATCTCTTTATGGGATTGCACCAAAAAAGATTGTTGAACACGTTGACTCTTTATAAGTGTGTCTTGTTGTTGTATCTTATTGTTGTAGGTCTGTTCACAGGAAAAAGTGCTGCTCCACGACCAGCTTGGGGGATGTGCAGACTTTTTAAATAAGCAAAAGGGAAAAAAATGATGTGACAATGGACAGATCTGTCAAAAAAAAGAGACCTTGAGATGTCACATAGGCTTTCTTATAAACAAACAAATGAATAAAGATGTCCTGAATACTGTTTGTCCAAAAGAGACAAGACCAAGACAAAAATACAATAGATTGAATGAAATTTCTTGTGCTGTGCCTTCAAGGACGTCACACACACTCCCCACATTCACGTATCGTTAAATATATAGTTATGAATAAATAACCTGTTTGCCTGTATTAATATTTCACTTTTCTTCTTGTTCTAGTTAGTACATTATAAAAGCAATAATTTGTGTAGAAACAGTCTTTCTGATCCATCTACTGTTTATTCTAAGGGATTGTAATAGATGAGAACCTCTACTCAGGAACAGAAAACCTTGGACAATCACATGCTCCAAAAAGGAGCGCTCCCATTGGTCGACACTTGTCACATGACGTTCCAGGAAGTTTAATAGCTGCAGATAAAGTGTATTTTCAGCTGAATATGTCTTTTAACAGAGAAACAGCTGAAAAAAGAAAAGCATCAACAGAGAAAAGGGAGGCAACGTAAAACACAGATAAATACTGTCAATTCAATCACGTAATGTTTAACGAGGAGGAGATAATTGTCGTCCTGACGCTGAAGTCACAGCTAAGCTAACGCTAAACTCTAAACTTCAGTTTGGTCAAATGGATTAGTATTTTGGAGGAAACACTGGTCTGGTTTTATTTTTTAATAAAAGAGAAGCAGGAGAGGTCTCTAGGCTGCTTTTGGAGGAGAGTCTGAGACAGGGACAAAAAAAAGAAAATCACAGAAAAAACTTCAACTGTGTTTGGAGTTCACTGTGGTTTTAACTGGTGTGAAGTACCTCAACACAAGTTAAAACCAGTGGAGTAAGGATTTTATGTAAATGCAGAAACACGAGGAAGAATGGTTCGTATGTTGAGAGTCAGCGGCGTGAGAAATGAGGGTTTTCTGTTTCGTTTCAGGAGGCGACAAAAGCCCATTTATCAGGCCTCAGACTCCGTCCTGTGTTGGAGAGGAGTGTGCCGGCCCCCTCCCGTCCCGTCCCGACTCCCCCTGTGGGCCCAGACTCACGGGGAGATCCTAACACCAGGTAATTATCCAGCTGTGGGCCACCCGCTGCGTCCTACCTGTGTCCACTGCACTGGGGGGAAGGACGGACCGGGACTGAGGGGACGGGTGGGCTTCTGGGACTGAGGGCGGAGGAAGGGGCTGTTAAAGTAGAAGGGCAGTGGGGTAAAAATGTTGGTAAAAGGGAGCACTGTGAAAAATGTAATATTCTCTGGGTTTTTACCATAAGAAATAAAAAAAGCGTTAAAAAAAAAAACAAGAATAACAGGAGCCTCAGATGACTCCTGTTCATTGATTATTTGATTAATTGATCCTATTCCACATCAGATCAACTGAATAAATAAATATATAGATAAATATTTTTCACTTTAAGCTTTGTTTTAGTTGCCCTGTTTGGTCCACTTTAACTGAACTCTGGTTTGATTCTTTGGAAAATGGAGTTAAAGAGGTGTCAGTGCAATTAAACTCAAGAAAACAGAGGTCTTAGTGAAACCCGGTGAGGTTTGATCGAAGTGAGACACAAAACAGATCAAACAATGATCTAAAGGTAAGACGCTCAACAAAAGAAACGTCAGACGAGGAGCAAAAGGTGGTCAGCTGTTAATAATACTGAGGTCATCATTTATAAAAGTCTGCTGAAAGATAATATAGGCTTGCTGCTTTCTTTTCCTCTCTTTCTTTTGTGTTGTATGTCTTCTTTATTCAAAAAGTTTGGAGCTCAAAGAGAAACAGAACCAGACCAAATAAAACCAAAGCAATGTTGTAGCTTTAGTGCAAAATCAAACTAATTCTTTTCTATTAGGAATGAAAACAACCTCAAATTTAACTCTATCAGTAATATAAACTATATCAAATGGATTCAAGGTACTTTAAATGTGGATTTTAAGTTTGGTGAACTGTAAACAAGTTCTGAGATACTTGAGGCTGGTGACGCTGGGCTTTATACTAAATATATTTCATTCACTAAACCAGGGCTGTCAAACTGAATGTTTTGAGAGGCCACAATAGTAGATAAGAATCCAAGATTGTGACACTTGGGTATTTTATTAAGTTTACAGTGTTTGAATGTAAGGTTTCATCTTCATTTCAGTTAGTTTCCTTCTTTTATGCCTCATTTTGTGAATTCACTTAAATATGTGCTATTTGCCCCTTATTTGAAGCCTCATTTTGACCCCTTTAAATGGTTATCCCAGTTAAATGCAATTTTATCATATCATATTACATATCTTTAGAATAGTTTAGTGCTTTTTGTCTCTTATTAATGAGCAAAGTCCCCTTCCTAATGTACAGCAGGGCCAAATAAAACATAGCAAAGGGCCATGAGTTAAGACCTTAATTAACAAATATGTGGGCTACTTTAACCAATTTAACATCATATTATCACAACATAAAACAGATGTAAACCCTGTGACCTTAGTATTCTCCAAAAGACCAAAGAGGAAGCGGCATTAAGTCACTATGAATCATATAACTTCTGTTAATATTTATGCATTTCCCTCTTAAACATATACGCTTCTTGTCTATCTTTCTGTAAACTCCATGTAGCTCATTTGTTCTGAATGATACCTTTATTATACCCACAGTTTGTCCTTAACAGAACAGAAAAGCACCTGTTTAAAAGCCCATCGTCTGCTGCTCTTAAACTAAAAATACTCCATTAAAGTGTCACGGAGTAAAAGCTGCAGCGAGGTGGATAAAACAGCCCTACCCTCGCGGCTCACCCCGTTAAAGTGTCTTTATTAGGAGTCAGGGACTGATCACACCGCTAAGTGACCCGCCAAGGTCAGCGCGAAGGGCAGCGGGGGTAATTAGTATGCTCTGGTGCAGCGGGCCGCTCTGGCTGGGCTGACATTAGTATGCGCCGCTGCGGGACCCTCGGCGGGGTTATGCTAAGCCACACCGGCCATTAGTATGCTCACTTCTCTCACAAGACACTCCGGCAGACTCAGTTCATCATTAGTCTGCCCCGTCCAGGAACAGAGCGGGGGTAAACACTGGGAGACGGTTACAATGAAGGGAGGACTGAGTTTAATTCAGGTACAAGATAAATCAGAAACGCCAAGACTCCTATAAAGAAGAATATCGGTAAAATCTGTTCTAGTTTTTAAAATATCTTTATTTGGCAGCAATAAAACAGACTGACTTTGACACTGGACACGTGATGGTGGCTCATATTCAGGACTGAAAATGGTGCATTGATGAAACATATTTAATGCAAAAATGTAGACATTACCTTTTAATTCTTTTCCAGACACGTGACCAGATCAACATGTAACTTCTGTATTAGTCTCCAGCCTCATGTGCAAATGTTTCTACTGTCTGTATTTAACTTTATTTTTACTGAACAAGTCCAACATTTCTCATTCTTTCTTTTTGGAATATAAAACGTGTATCACAAGAACAAGACAAGCTTCATTTGAGGAAACGTGTTGCAGTGTTTAGCTCCACCTTTTGGAAAGTGGTCCACAGGAAGAACCAAAGGAAACTGACCCGGACTGAGCAGAGTGAACAGCAAACATTAAAAGAATAAAACCAATCAGCAGTGAACTATTAATAGATTATAATGAATCGTTAAAATCATTGTCAACTAATTTAATAATGGATTAATCTCTGTCTGTGGTATTAATACACTCTGAGAGAAGAGGTTTTATTAAAGACAGCAGTAAATCCACAGAAACAGTAAAAGAGATGTAGATTTAATGTCTCTATCCTCAGTTTAGTCAAAATGTATGTGATTATTTTGTTGTATTATCATCTGTTTTAAAAAGCAACAATAAAACACCAAGTTTTGACACTTGTCTTTGTTTGTGCAACAAGTCCCAGTCTTCACTATCAGATTAATCGAAAAAATAACCGTCAGATTAATCAATTATAGAAATAATCATTAGTTGACATAATTAAACTAGAACTGAACAAACAGATAAACTTGATTGTAGTATAATGCAATATAATATTAGTATAATCTAGTTTCATTGTTATAGAGTTTTAATAGGGCTGTGTAAGGTGCATAAAGAAGTCTGACTAAAAAGTGTTTATTATTATTACATTCTTCTCATTTCAGTCCAGTTTTTCCCTCTGAAACACACGAAAACCCCGCCACAGGGTTTTAATTTCTCTGTTCAAGTGTCTCCTTTGCATCTTTACACAATTCCTCCACACTGCTTCTTTTGTCGTAACCGTGTCTTTTACCCTCAGTCTGTCTGCGGAGCGTTCAGGTCCGGAGCCAGCACCCGGCCCCGAACGCTCCGGGCTCCATTAGCCTCCGAGCGCCTTCACAGTCAGAGATTATCCCGCTTTTCCGTCCTCATCCAAGCCCCCTCCTCGTCCCTCTCTAAACCCCAGCCAAGGCCCCTGCGACTGGGCTCAGACGCCGGCCAGAGCCCCTCGTGTCGCTCTCGGTTTGAGCCGCAGCTGCTGGAGATGTTGTCCCTAATTAACGAGGGATTAAGCCATCATCGCGGCTTGTATTACAATCCCAATATGGATTCACAAACGGGGGGAGCGCGGGGGGCTTGGACCGGGCAGAGAAACGGGGGAAAAAAGAGGAACTAGCGGCGTTTAGCAGCTCAGTAAATTACTCTTGACCCGGACGACTGAGGGGAGTCTATCGGCACGGCGAACCGGCTGCCAATTACCCCGACGCAGCGCTGCCAAAAGTTTTATTGGGCGAAGGCGGGGGCAGGACTGGGGGCTGCTTTTTAATGGCCTTTTCACCATATTACTTTCTGTCAGGATTGGAAGTGTTTGCATTGGGAGGATATTGACATAATGATGATGAGGATTTGGTGGAGGTTGGAAATAGAAGTTATTTTAAGACTCAGAAAAAGCCACAGTGTTTTATTACATTGTTGGAGATATTTTATATTGGGTTTTGTCACCGACACATTTCTGTCTATATTATTAATAACTGTCTGGGCTAGTGTTTTCCTATAGGCTCTAAACATACCTTGCTTTTAATATATGGTTGTAGGCAAACTTTAGATCAATAAAGATTAAGGGAAAAGCACTGATGGGACTAAGGTTAAATAGTTTTTGGTCTGGTTTAATAAACTGGTCACTTTCTTCATGATGTTCAGGTAGATAAGAGTGCACCAAACATGCACCGAGACCTCTCTGTCAAAAATTGAAATGAAAATAAAACTGTGTACACGGACAAAGTCATGGCTTAAGTTCAAATAAAGTTTCAGATTAAAATTTATTTATTTTATAGTGGGTTTTCCCTTCAGACTGAGGTTTTCTGTTGCACCAAATTTAACTTAACATAAGAAAAGGTTTAATTTTTAGATTGGCTGTTGTTTTAGAAAGGTCCTGAAATAAAAAATAAATAAATAAATAAATAAAATGAAATATTAAAAGTTGTAGGGGAGTAAGAGTAAGAGCTTGAAATAAAAACAAAGAAAAAAAAAATGTGTGTAGTTTTGTAGCATCACCTTCCTCCATTTTAGTGAATATTAGTTTTATTTTAACAAGATCTTGACACTGTTTTCAACACTTTAAATGTAGACTAAAACACTAGCTATGTTTTTTTTTTTTTTATTGGTTTCAGACTGGTCTTGGACTCATATACCATACTGGCCTTGTCCTTGTCTCTTATTTTTCCATTTGTTTTTGGAGATATCACCCTTCTTCCAGTTTCACATCATTGCTGTTCATTTTTCCTCCTCAGTCCAGAGTCAGTCCAGTTCAGACGAGGTTAAACCCTCCACTTTAGGATCTGAACTGTGATCTGTGGCTCCTGTTTCGCAGCTAAAGAGGGTCCGGCTCGACGCTGCGTTGGCGCTGACGTAAACTGATGCAACCCTCTCCCAACACAAAGCAACCCTAAAGAACCATAACGGAGCGGGCTCGGTGTCCGGCGCCGAGCCTCGTTCGGTGACGAGTTGCACCGAGGTTTCATAAAGCACGGCTAATAATTGATGACGGTGTTGGATAACGATCAAGCGGAGTGAAGGCTGGAGACTGAACGGTGACAGAGGCGCTGTTTGTGAGCGATAAGTGAACGAGACAGAGGAAAGATGAGTGGGAGAGATGCAAGTGAGACAAACAAGAAGAAACAAGGGAAAGACAGAGGAGCGATTGGTGCCAATAGTTCAACTCTGAGATATTATAAACACAGTCTGAGCTTTATTCTTTCAACTTGTGCAGCAACAGTTCTACTCAGAAACAAGGTGGGTTTAAATCAACACAAATACAGTACATTTCTGGTTATTATTATAAGGATGGTACTTTTCCACTGGTGTTGTGCAAATTTAAGCATCCCACGAAATGTTCATTTGTCTTACTATTTTATTGAAGTCAAATTACCATCAGACCTTTTTACACTGGGTTTGTTCATAAACAGCATGTCCCTGCAGGGCTGCCATAGCTGTTCACATGTTCTTAAAAGGAGCAGTGTGAGGCTGCACTTTTACCACTTTCATGAAACAGGTCAGTAGTGTCACGTCTGCGTCTTCTCTGTGTTTCCGTGTGTTATCTCCAGCTTCCTCCCATCGTCCATCGTCCAGAGAAATGCATATATCAGGAAAAACTGAATGCAAAGCGCCCCCAGTGAATGGATATCTTTAAGTGTTAACCCTGCGACTAACGGGACATTGTTCAAACCAGTTTTTCTCAAAGTCCTCGAGAATCTCTGAGATATTTTATCATGACATAATTATTATTCAGATTATTACAAAATGTAGGACTATTCATTTTTGGCTTTTCAATATTATTCTAAGCCATAAAAGCAGTACTTTGAGGAACAAATCTTTTCTTTTTTTATTATTTTTGTTTTTTTCTGGCCTTTATTGATAGTTGAAAGTAGCTGGACAGGAAACAGTGTGAGAGAGTTGGAAATGACATCAGGCAAATGACCCGATCCAGACTCGAACCCGGGTCTCCTGCTGCTGGGATACACTCCAGTCACATGACGGGAGATAATGGGTAAATAAAGGATGATTTTATGAACAACTGGCTCTTAACCTTGTCTTTCATAAAGGCTGGAGGTGTTTGGGTTGATTACAGTAAGACCCAATCTCCAATAAGATTAAGATGAACAGTTGTTTGTCAAACCTAAAACTATTCTACTGCTGCACGATTGGTCTGAATTAACAGAGATGATGGAAACTGTACATTTATCTGATGAAATGTAGTAATGGAGTTTATATTCCTCTGGTGGAGTGGTTTAACCAGGTTTATTTTACCCAACGAGATCAGGACTAGTATCAGTGAGGAGTAAAAATATGAAATGTTATGTCATCATCATAAACATACAACTATCTCTACTATATCTACTACATCTACTACATCTACTACATGTACTACATCTACTACAACTGGGCAGAATGTTTTATTTGTAGGTGTCTGAGAACAACTGTGTGGTTGATTAGAAATAAGTCCTGTTCAGAACCAACTGTGTTCCTGTTCTTGACCAAATTATTCTGTTCTTGCAGCGTATTTACCAGACTTTAGTTCTCTTCCAACTCAGTTTGGGATGAGTTTGATTGAAAGATTACAAACATCTCATCAGAACAAAAACAGGACGATCATGAAAAGATATAATGTGTAAGTCACATGATGTCTTCCCAAAAGAAGAAAGTGCAAAATAAAGGCCAACTGCAGTAAAAAGGTAAAATGTCATAATTGTTTCTTCTGTGACAAAATTAACATAACTCAATCTGTTTTCTGTTTCTGTAGAAAGGTCCAGAGCTGAAAATGTGAACAAAAGGACATTTTACTTTCAAAATGAACCAAATGAATCATTTTCTGTAAAAAGAAAATGAACTGCCGAGCGAGTAAAAGTACATTACAGCCCATTTTCATCCGTTCTCATAAATTTACAACAGTGAATAGTCAAAGAAGACATTAAAACACGGCCACTTCTTTAAAACGCTGCACATTTAAATATAGCCCGACATCAGAAACATCATAAGCACTGAGCTGTCTCTGGTGTATTCTCTGCTGAATCCATGCCCCCAGTCACTCACTCAGCGCCGCACACCTCTTTATGGAAGTGTTTGTGCGGTATCGCCGTGTTTTTTTTTTTTTTTCCCAGCACCTCTCTGCCATAAACGCCCTCTCTATCTCTGCCGTCTCTCTCCGTCTGATATACATAGCAATGACCCCTGTCTCAGTCGCGGCGGCACCACGCTGCGAATCCCATCTAAGCAGAAAAACAAGCCGAGATTGTTATGCAAATGGCCGTGTGTGGTTCGAGAGGAAAAATAGCTGTTTGTGTCCTAATGCTGGGAGGCAGTGAGACGAGGGAATCAAAAAAGGGGAGAGAAGAAACAAAAACGCAAGAAGAAAAGAGAAAAAAAAAAGAGAGAGAGGGGAAAGGAGTGGACAATAAAGATGCAGGAGACGTACAGTGGATGCCTCGACGAGTGTGTGTTTACAGCAATAATGCGGCATAAGCAGGCGGTCGGTACCTGCTGCATGTGTTTACTGCAGCCTCACTGATCTGACAGCAGAAAGCAACTGTGTTTTATGCAAAATACAATGCCTTCGTAAGGATTTGTGGCTGCATACGTTTATAGAAAGCAAATACTGAGGCTATGCTTTGACATGTGCAAATATGTGGAGTTAAAATGTTAATTGTTAAAAAAAAAAGGAGGATATCATTATTTTGGAAGATATTGTAGGATTTTTCATTATGCAGGGTTCGTGTGTCGATGTCAGATCATTCTTCTCTGTTTGGGTTAAACTACAGTAGCCTCAGAGGGTCAAAACTCACTCTTACATGTCATCAAAGAATAAGGATAAACAATACACAGTGGACATGAATGACATGATGCAGTAAAAAACATAAATGGGGAAAATAAAAAGAAGGATTAGAGACAGAACAAGAAATTAAAGATGAGTAGAATATACTTACATTTTTATATTTTCAGTGTGAGTTTAACTTAGTAGGTTTTTAAATCTTGTTACATTTTGTTAAAAATGGTTTAGACCTGGTTCATTCCTATATTTAGACCAGTTTAGTCTTGATTTAGACCTTTTTAGTCCTGATTTAGACCTGTTTAGTCCTGATTTAGACCTGTTTAGTCCTGATTTAGACCTGTTTAGTCCTGGTTTAGACCTGTTTAGTCCTGATTTAGACCTTTTTAGTCCTGATTTAGACCTGTTTAGTCCTGATTTAGACCTGTTTAGTCCTGATTTAGACCTGTTTAGTCCTGGTTTAGACTTGTTTAGTCCTGGTTTAGTCCTGGTTTAGACCTGTTTACTCCTGGTTTAGTCCTGATTTAGACCTGTTTAGTTCTGGTTTAGTCCTGGTTTAGTCCTGGTTTAGACTTGTTTAGTCCTGGTTTAGTCCTGGTTTAGTCCTGGTTTAGACCTAGTTTAGACCTGGTTTAGACCTGGTTTAGACCTGTTTAGTTCTGGTTTAGACTTGTTTAGTCCTGGTTTAGTCCTGGTTTAGACCTGTTTAGTCCTAGTTTAGACCTGGTTTAGACCTGTTTAGTCCTGGTTTATACCTGTTTAGTCCTGGTTTAGACCTGTTTAGTTCTGATTTAGACCTGTTTAGTTCTGGTTTAGTCCTGGTTTAGTCCTGGTTTAGACTTGTTTAGTCCTGGTTTAGTCCTGGTTTAGTCCTGGTTTAGACCTAGTTTAGACCTGGTTTAGACCTGTTTAGTCCTGGTTTAGACCTGTTTAGTCCTGGTTTAGACCTGTTTAGTCCTGGTTCAGTCTTTATTATTGATTTAGCTGCTGCTTTAACAAGTGGAAGTTAGTCCAGAACCTTGTATTATTTCTGTATATTTTCTGTTAAACATTTTTCTTGCAAAACTAAACAACACAGAGACTCAACCTCAAGCTTTCTTTGAACTGACCCCAAGTTGTTTCCAAATCAGTTCACTTTCTGTTCCTATGTTTTTCACACATGACTCCAGTCAGATTATTGCTCACTGAGAGTCTGAATAGAATATAAAACATATGTATAAAAATAATAATAAAAGGTTAGTTTTAGTGTTTTTTTTTCTTTACTCTGGTTCTTTTATGACCTTTTATCCCTTTGTAAATGGGTTTTTGTTGTGAATTGGCAGGTTTTCCAGCAATAAGAACATGGACACTTCACTAAAACAGGCCTCAGACGTTTTTCTCTTGAGAAACAGTGTATATTTCCCATTGAGACGGGTCTAATGTATTTCCATCGATGCGTTACACTAATCCTGTTGTCCAAACCCCCAACAGCGCGCATTAGCCACGTGCACGGACATCTCCCAAAATTAATGGCTTCCATTTATGAGCAATGTTAGCTAACAATTTAATGCTATGTGGGCAGCAGCCAGACTGATTAAAATATAATTATTACTTTATTCCAACAGAGCGCTGGATTAGAGGAAACAAAGAATGGACTTTCACGGTTTGTAGCTTGTAATATGATCACAAAAGACTGTCCACAATTCATATTGATTCCACAAGGGTTGAAATACTGCCATTATACTTGTGGTTTTATTTACCAAGAATAGATTTTAATAGATGTTGTAGCCTGAAGTGTCACCACCAAAATTAAAGCATCTTTTCTTAAAGCTCTACTCCTTGATTTTCTTTTCTTGTCCCTGTCTCAGACTCTCCTCCAAAAGCAGCCTAGGGACCTCTCCTGCTTCTCTTTTATTAAAAAATAAAACCAGAGCATTTTTTCCTCCAAAATACTAATCCATTTGACCAAACTGAAGTTTAGAGTTTAGCGTTAGCTTAGCTGTGACTTCAGCGTCAGGACGACAATTATCTCCTCCTCGTTAAACATTACGTGATTGAATTGACAGTATTTATCTGTGTTTTACGTTGCCTCCCTTTTCTCTGTTGATGCTTTTCTTTTTTCAGCTGTTTCTCTGTTAAAAGACATATTCAGCTGAAAATACACTTTATCTGCAGCTATTAAACTTCCTGGAACGTCATGTGACAAGTGTCGACCAATGGGAGCGCTCCTTTTTGGAGCATGTGATTGTCCAAGGTTTTCTGTTCCTGAATAGAGGTTCTCATCTGTTACAATCCCTTAAATAATTATTTGAAAGAGTTGTCTTTTAAGTGATTTGAATTAAAAATGTACTATTTTCCTCCAGTTACATCAGGGTTTGTCACCTGCATCTAGTTTAAATCCCATTTTTCAGTTTATTTTGACTCAAAATTTGGCCTATTTTACAATTTTTTGAGCAAATATTTACAAAGTTGTAGAGTATTGTGCATGCTATGTCAAATTGCAGCTCAGTTTAGATTAGTCTGACAGTCAAAAAACCACAAACGGTGAGAACACAAGCCTCACTTTCCAAGAAGAGGTGCTCCTAATATTTGAATGGACTGAATAAACGGACCGTAGCCGTTGGTCGTAGGAGGCGGCTGTAAAAGCAACTATAGATCTGTAATAACTAGAACGGCCGCTGAGACTCCTGCGAGTTTTAATTTCCCTAAAAAAGCAGCTCCGAGGGGAACGGAAAAGGTCTTTTAACACCCACAGCTGATTACAGGTCATTACGTCGCCGCGGGGACGGCCAGAGCAGTAACGGCAAAGATCATAAACTGTTGGACTCACAGAGAAGATGGGACTCCCCGGTGAAGACGCTTTACAATCCACACCGTCTTTATGATTATAACATCACACGGCGGAGTTTGTTTAAGAAGCCATTAGAATCAAAAGCCCCACAATCGTCTTAATCAAGTGTAATTTATTAAAACATCAGCGGAGGTTATTAGCATTAAGAGAACGAGGCGGGAAGGAGACGGTGGGAGGGACGAGGAGGAGGCACAGAGAGGCTTAGGACGAATAAAAGAGAAAAATGACATTATTCTGGTTCATAAGTAATAATTCATAATAAGAATCAAGATGGTGGCAGTGAGTTCAGGGGCTGGAAGAGCTGCTTGACACCTTTTTTGTTTATTTGTAGTTAAATACAAGGCTCTCCTGCAGACACACTTCAGTTTCCTATTAGACTGTGACATTTAGATTTTTTAAAGGAGAACTGTGTAATTTTTATCCAGTAGAGGGTGCAGGACCCTCTACAGAGTCTCTGTGTCATCTGTTTACAAGTAGAGACTATCCAAGCGGCAAGTTTGGACGAAAAAACATGTCTTAGGGTCATTTTTGTCTATTTTGTACAAATACGACTCTGTAGGGTCCAGTGTATTGGTCTATTTCTGCTCTTTCTGCTTAAAGCTTACTCACTAACCTCTGGAAAGTTATACTGGAGGCTTCTGTCCAGAGTCCTGATTCTACTGAGATCATGTCTAATGTATATTTATATTGTAAATTTTGTAACCTAGTGTTTTGTATTGATTGTAATGTCTTCCTTGTGTCTCAATGAGTCTGACCTGTATAAATAAAGGAATAATAAATCTGGTTTCTTTTGCTGATGGGAATACTTCATAAACAAAATGATTATTCCAACAATCTGGGTGTTTGTCCATTTATAATGTGATGTCACAGATCACACTTTAATGTATAAAGACCCTAATGTGTGCTTATTGGATGATTTCTGTGTGATTATTTCCCCTCAGATTAGATCTTCAGAGTGAAAACTAGTGTTATTGTTGTATTGTGTTGCAGTAGGACACATTAATTGAGTCCAAGTGGCTGACACAAGTCTTCTTCTCTGGGACGGGCTGCAGAGTGGGACGAATCAGTCAAAATCAGAGACAATGAAGGCTGTTGTACAAAGCTTCTTATTTTGACACAGACCTTGAGTGAGACGTTTAGCGTCTGAAAGCCTCAGGCCACAGCTTCACTGACAGAAATAAAGATATTTTACTTCAACCAAATGACTCTCTCTCCCTTAAATCTCTTGACTTACTTCTATTAGTTCTAATGTTAATCCTGAGCGACCACACGACCATGAGAGACCACCATCGTAAACCAGTTTCCCTCCAGACGTCTTCATCGTCCATGCCTTTCTGGCGCTAACGCCGCTATCGACGTACACCGCTGACGAGTCAATTCAATTTACCTTCGGAAAATGGTTAGTGTTTTTATTAGGTTAATTAGCCGGCCCCCTGCGGGAAACCGGGATGAGCCAGATAAGAGAGGAACGCTCTGGTGCGACGGCCGACGGGATAAAGACGGTCGGGGAATGGTAATTTGTCATCACAGAGCAGCCATCAGACGCTGTTTTTTTCTCCAAAGGAACGACGTGATGCAAAATGCTTAAAGCTATTCAAGATGGATCCTTCAGATTCTGATCTTGTGACTTGTCTGGGATAAAACAAAACAGGTTTAGCCATGTTTAAGTTAAAAACAGCTTTGAGATTTCAAATATTGGACCTTTGCAAAAAATAAATAAATGAAATAACTGTAAGTATGTTTCTTAAAAAAAGCTGGGATTCATTTGAAGTTTAATCCCACACATTTTTCTAAAGTACTTAAACATGCATAAATATATATATATATAGGTTTGATACTGGAGTACTTTGGTGACAAGGCTCAAGTAGGATTTAAACAAACAAATAAAAACACTCCAACTTTCACAGCGACGCACACTTGAACCTGAAGAGACACAGGCTCAGATTAACACAAGAGAAACATACTCTTCTCTGATTAGTGCCAAGAGTCAAAGGAAAAATAGCTTCTGAATTAGAAACGGTTCATGGAGGATAACATTTTGTTCCAGAAACGAGGTCAGGGTTCATCCAATCAGAAAATAAAGAGACATGAAGGAACGGAGATAAAGAATGAGATCAGAAAGTACAGGTTTTGGTTTGTCTCTATTTTACTGATACTTGCTTTGATATTTATTAATGTCACATATTAAAAAGGTGATTATCCATTTAGTTCAACAGTGTAATCTCCTAAAGTTTATTGTAACAGGAATCATCTGAAAAAATGAGACCTTAAGACGTGATCTAGTCTTTATAATGAAGGATTTTAATAGATGAGAATGATCAGTCCACAGCAGGATTTTGTCCAATCACAGCTCACTTCAGGTAAAAAGGAGCGCTCCCATTGGTCGACACTGATGTCAACAACGAAGGAACAAGGAAATAAACCAAGGAAATGGGTTATTCTGTTGGAAATACGTCTTATTTTACAGAGAAACAGCTCAAAAAAGATAAAAAAAAATAGAGAAACATGAATGAATGTTGGTGATGCTTCAATGCAGTGGCTTGTCTGCTCTGGACCCTCTCTGGACCCTCTCCGTCAGCCCTGGACCCTCTCTGTCGGTGCGGGGGGCGACAGGTGGAAGCGTCCCCGGTGGAAACCCCTATTGATCGGGGTATAGGTCTTTTGATGAGGCAGATTGCTCATCAGGCTGGAACGACATGCTTCTCGGACGTGACGCCTTTTCAGACCAGCTCTGGGACTAAAACACGGGACGAGACGGCATCGATCGGAGGGACGGCCGTGGACGGAGCCGTCGTGTCCTGCGTTATGGGACGGGACGGGGGGCAGTGAACTTCATGGTCAGACACGCAGCAGGTAAAGACAAATGATGACGGTTTAAACGCTCAAATGAATCCTTCATCGACAGCAAACACAGAGTAAGAGTTTCACGGGTTTGATCATTTAATTTAATTTAAACAATACCATAAAACATCTTTTAGAGGAGTTAGTTAATTTCAGTTAGCAGCTTTCCGTCTCTGTGTTTTTACATTTTATTGAAAGCATCTTACAGTATCACAGTAAACAAGAATCTCCTGTGATTTATGTACTTATACCACTTACATCTTATAAAAGTTGCTTGAAATACTGACAGGCAGTTTAATATTGTTTTGCAAATGCCACTTAACCCTTTTTTTTTTTAGGTTGTTGTACTAAGAATTTCCTATTTTGGAAAATACGTACATCTTACAATTTAACCATTCATACTTCCCTTTGTTTGTTTGTTTGTAATGTCATATACTCCTGCACAAAATCAAACACAGCAAATAGTGTCAGCCATTGTCCAGGGTGAACCCCGCTCTATTATTATTATTATTTCTTTTTTCAGACAGGTCTCATTTTCAAGAGAGACCTGTTTTACACATTAAATTTTACACATTATACAATCAAAACAAAACAAAAAAATACATTATAAATATCCAAGCACTACAATGTTAATATATACGTGTTAATATATGTACATCATGTAATGGTTATAGAGGTCTTCTCCAAATCATTGGTTTAGTGCTTTTTCCAAGAAAATACAAATAATATGGACAAAAACACTGACAATGTTGTATTGTTTGCTTTGGTTTTCTAGTTTTCACAGCAGCCAAAGACATTTAAGTTAAAGGTAGCTACAGGCTAAAGGCTAATGACATGAAAAAAACAAACAAACTGGTAGAGCTCTGCATTTTGGATAAAATACTGTTTTATGATGTGTCACTGGAGCAAGAACAGATTATTCTTAGTGAACATTAGCCATGTGTTTCCAAGAAAACTGGTATTTACCACTGACTTAACTAAGAACGGTTTAATATGAGTTAAGAAAAGGGAAGCAACCGGTTCCTTCTTGTTTACCAAAGCTCTTAATAATTGATTAGAATTGATTTTGAGTCTGACCCGAGTCTGAACGGACATTCAGCGTTATCCAACACACAATAAATCAGTTTGTGTGTAAGGTTTACCCAAATACATTCACTACTATAACCATTTTTATCCTTAAACCTTTACATTGTACTTTTACATTTCCAGAATCTCTACATATGTTTTGGATTTTATTTTAGGATTTTAAGGTTGAAAACTGTTCGAGCCTGACAGGACAAAAGAGAGCGGTGTGTTGTGTCTGACGAGTTCCCAGGATAAAATATTTAGGCGGCTGAAGCCTTGACCTCGGCGCGCTCCGCTCTCTCCCGGTTCCCATTGATTTCTGACAACACAACTGGGACGCCATTACAGCAAAACGCACTATAGGCTGCCCCCGACTCAGACGCCAGATTAACCCCCCGTTTCTACCTCCTCACGTCGACGTTATATCCACAAATCACCGAGATGGACACGGCTCAAGGTCTGCAGCGTTCACAACTGATTTCTCTCAGAACGCTGACCAGAACAGGATCAGGAGAGTCCGACACACGAGCACAGGAGAATTTTACCGGTAAATCAATCCACAAAATGAAAGAAAACTAAATAAAAGAAAAGTCAGTTGGTATAAGTTTGCATTGTTTGTAAAGCTTTCGACAAAACGTTCAAGTCCAACACTGTATTTTGGATTTTATAAAGGTATTTCTTTAGTTAATTCATCATTTTTGTTCCATTTTTCTAAACCAAAGTTTGACAAATGCAAATATGGAAGCTATGTCCACACCGAAAAATAAATTAATAAAAAGTTTTTTTTTGTGTAAAGCCGGGTAAACGCAGTACGATTTTGTGTAATAGTGAGAAAAATCATCCGCCGTAATTCAAAAGAAGAAAGAAAGAAAAAAGAAAACGGAAGATATTTAGATGTTCAATCCATACTTTTCCTTTTAAAAACATCAAGGTGGTGTATGAATATTTGTGAATGAGTGAAATCATGCTTTATGAGAGAGCTTTGAGTGTCACTGAAGGAAGAAAAGTTTTAACTGCAACCATTTACTTTTGCAAAGATTAATAACATCTATTAAAAAAAATGCATTGTGGAAAATGTTGTTGGAATAACTGGGGCTGCCAAGTTACAGAAAAAAAGTAATTCCTGAAAAAAACAATAAGTTTCTTCCAGCTGTTGGGCTCATCTTTGGTTTTCATTGATTTAAAATAAAAAAGACAAACATGTAAATAAATATATGACATAAAACTGAAGCAGAGGAAAGGTTTTTATTCACGAGAACTCACATAAACCTAAACTTTTTCCATTTTAAGAACAAATGCAGAAAAAAGCTTTGTGAATGAGAATTGATTTAATTTCATTGTTATTTCAGATATTTTAACACTTTTGGACGAATAAATGTTTATAAAACGGTGTTAAGGTCATTAGTGGATTCGCAAATGGCCCAATCTCATATTTTTGTCGCTTAAAAAGTATTTAAAAGAAACATTAAACCATGATTTGTTGCTGACAATTTAAAGCTCTTCCTTTACATTACATTAAAGAAGGACTGTTTCCTCGATTCAGGACTTAATACAATTTAAACATTTCTCGACAGATTTAGACAGATCCAGATTGAAAGCCATTTAGTGAAAGGATCATCTTTATATTGTCTCTAATCCTTTCCATTTAACTGGGCTTTAATGCATCAAATATTCAAATAAAAGGTGACAGAATGTGACGTATAGGATTTTAAAGGCTCATCTCTGGTTTAATGTATTAAATAGACTTTTTTTTTTCATATAATAGCAGTCGGTAAAAGTTTAGGTCAAACTGAAACGGTTGTGCTTTTAGTGAAATGTGTAATAAATGGATAATGTTTTAAATGCCAGGCAATATTCAACATTTAGAGTTAAATGCTTGACGTTAGGGTAGTTCTTCTCAGCGGGGTTTCTCTGTCAAAGTGGCTCTAATTTTTATGAATGTATTAATGAAATGTAATAAGATTTGTGCATATATTTCCAACATTTGGCAAAAACTGCATTAAAAAAGGTCACAAGTGCATTTATACCAGACTGAAAAACTGATTTTAAAAAAAAAAAAAGTCCAGGGCTTCTCACAGCAGATGGAACTAAATGGATCATTGTCTGTTTTTGTTCAAATTAAATAAAGCAGATACAAATGTGAACTCAACCTAAGATTTCAATAGATTTTAAATGCAGTCCAGTGCACGGCCCATGGAGGAAATATAAAAAGTCTTTCTGATCCATCTCCTGTTTATTCTGAGGGATTGTAATAGATGAGAACCTCTATTCAGGAACAGAAAACCTTGGACAATCACATGCTCCAAAAAGGAGCGCTCCCATTGGTCGACACTTGTCACATGACGTTCCAGGAAGTTTAATAGCTGCAGATAAAGTGTATTTTCAGCTGAATATGTCTTTTAACAGAGAAACAGCTGAAAAAAGAAAAGCATCAACAGAGAAAAGGGAGACAACGTAAAACACAGATAAATACTGTCAATTCAATCACGTAATGTTTAACGAGGAGGAGATAATTGTCGTCCTGACGCTGAAGTCACAGCTAAGCTAACGCTAAACTCTAAACTTCAGTTTGGTCAAATGGATTAGTATTTTGTGGTTTTATTTTTTAATAAAAGAGAAGCAGGAGAGGTCCCTAGGCTGATTTTGGAGGAGAGTGGAGTCTGAGACAGGGACAAAAAAAGAAAACCAGTGGAGCTTTAAGACTGAAAGATTATTTTATTTATCATTTACTGTTAACTTTATAAAACTGTAGTCTTGTTTTACTGGTTATTTAGTTTGGACTGACATATTTTCTTACTTTACTTTAATCTTATTAGTTTTTTGGAATACCTACAGTAATGGTTTACACTTTTATGTCATGTTATGCTTCTGTCAGGTTTATATCTGTTTTATTCCTGACTCGAGGACACCCAGAACACGAGGTCTCTGCACAGCTCGTCCCGGGGCAGGGTTAACTCCCGTCGGTTCAGGCTCCTGTGACCCGTCTCCTCTGTGGACACCATCATCAGATTAGACTAATGCACTCCTCGCTCATTTCTCCCTCATTTTTAAAATTAAAGCCCATGGTTGTTCCCGTCCCCGAGGCTGCCTCACGGCCACAGAGCTGCCACGGCTCGGGGTGGATTACCACGGCCCCAAAGTGCTGTGCCCTTTCATTAACCTTGCCTTTTAGCCGACTCATTTAATTCAAAACAAATGTCTAATCTGCAGTGCGCTAAACAGCTCTGCAGCCAGCTCCTGTTGCTCCGATTGCCTTGGGTCGCCTCCGCCTCGTCGTCTAATTACTCCGCAGAACCGTCCGGCGAGCTCCCTCTATCCGCGATCATCATTTTAAATTTATTTTGATTGATTTGTGTCAGCTTTAACTATGCTTTGGGCCCGGGTCGATAAATAAAGATCGATACTTTAATGTTTTCCTCTGAACCGTTATTAAAAAATAGATTGGCTATAAAGAGGGCTGAATTACGAGGAGGAGCGCCGACTTCCAATGCATGTCAACTGGAATTTAATTGAACAACATTGGACGGACGGAGATTAGACCGGGGAACGGGAGAGAAGTGAGGGAGGCTCAGAGCTGAAGAAAGTTTGGGTGGTTTACTGTGATTAGAACTGGAGCTTTTCACAATGGATAAATAGACCTCTGATAAGAAGAAGAAAATATTTAGTTTAACTCTTGGAGGTCCCTTCATTTTGTCTCCACCTCAGTGAAAAACAACAACAAAAATATTGTCGTAGAAATATCATGGAACATATTTTCCATTTTTCAATCAGCTTCAGTCTTCACCATATAAAATATTTTTTAAAGATTTTTCTGAATCTTTAAACCCTTAAAAAGGCAAGTTTTAGAGCTTTTTTTTTTTTTTTTTTTTTCATGTACGCACATTGGAATTTTTCGGGGGATATCACTTGAGTCTGAGTGTGTCAAAAAACATTGATTCTGATGATTTTTTAAATTTTTGAGCAAAGTCACTTCTAAATAAATTGCTCCTGGGTCCTAAAGTCACACAAAAATGTTTTGCTAATGGTTTGCCAGAGAAACATTACTAACATAACAACAACAAAAATAAAATTGTATATAACACAGACAAAGAAAAAAAAAAAAAAAGGGTTAAAGATTGAATAAAACAGGTGTCAGTTGTGGAAAAGGCTTTCTGTTTTAGGTTTTTTAGGTTCATGGAGTAACAGGTGAAATCTGGGGCAGGATGTGATTATTAAACAGAGACAGAACACTGTGTTCTCTGTGGCTTTAGTCTCTGTCATTAACCTCTGCACTGGCCACAGATTATAACCTGCACAAAAATACAGAGTCATGATTTCTGCAGCAGATTACAGCCTGAGACGGACCAGAAAATCTAGCTAAACATTACAGTTCCACAAAATAATGAGTTTGTGGCCAAGAACAATATATAAATACTAATCTACTGCTAAAATGTAATTAAATTCATCATATTTCTGCACAGCCCTTTACAGGAGCCTGATTAATCCACAAAAGACCTTTCTTTTACAGCCGTCTCATAAAACATTTTGTCAACAGTAGAACCATAGTTTTGGGGAAAATGTCAACACAAAGCAGTGGGATTGAAAATGCAAACAATTCATCATATGCTCCTCTATTTTTTCTCAGATTTTACATAATCTTATTCACGTTCACTGAAGCTGTGCAGTTGGTGGCTCTAGAGTCAAAAATGCTTCGTATTCCAGATTTAACACTGACATAAACATAAGCACAAGCTCATTGTGCACAAATACTGAAGATATTCCACATTGCAACAGGTTGTTTATTATAAAAAAGCGAGTTATTAATCATCTGTAAAATTCTCTTGACTTGTTTGAATTTCAGATCATCCACATTTCATCAGTTATTTAATTTTGGCCACATATTTCCATCTGTTTCAGAAACAATGACAATTTTTAAGACGATTCTGAAACATATGAAGCAGTAAAAGTAGTAAACTTAAGCAAGTAAGCAGTAAACTTTTTGTGTGAGTTTATTCCCTGAGTCAGACTCTGATGCCCTGAAGCCTATCAACAACTTCTGCAAACGGCTCATAAAATGACACTAAAATATGTGTGGAGTGTTGCCGAGCTGAGATTTATGTTATTATTCAAGTGAGAAGCTGTTAATTAAACCTATTGTGATTTTTGAGGCAGAAGTGACATGACGCCGCGAAAAATCCAGAAGGTGCTGGAGTTTCTGACACTTTCTTTGATAAATCCAGACTTTGACCTAAGAGTTGCACTTTAATGACTATATTCTTTGTATCACTCTTAACATAAACTATATTAGAGCTTTATATTAAATATTCAGGTAAAATATCTGGTTAAATCAACAGGTGGCATTGATATATTGATTGTAGGGCCCTGAATTGTACTGAATCGTATTGTGGGAGGCTTTTTGACATAAAAAATACACTGCACAGTTCCACTGAATCTTGCAAACCAGAGATGTGGACTTGAGACACAAATTTGATGACTTCTGACTTGAGTAAATGTAAAAAGACTTCACTTGGACTTGAGTCTCTGAAAAGACTCTGAAAAGAATGTTATTTGAAACTGTTCATTTTCTTCAATAGTTTGACAGATTACACAGAGTTAAGTGTTACTCTCATGACGCTGCCTTCAAATGCTCTCTGTAAAACTCAGCGCTACAGGGCTTTACAACCAAAGGACAAAAAGCAGCCACACATTGAACATCACTGACACCAAAGAATAGAAAACATCATTAGGACAATACTTTTTTGGCTAAATATTAAATACAAAGTTTAGAACATCTTTCGTCTTGCTTCTCCTTAAAAGGTCCAGACTGTGACTGACCTAAAACTGACTAAGACCAACGTTAACATCTTTAATAAACGCCTAAAGCAATGGCTTCAGTCTGGGTTCACCCTTGAACATGTGAAAATGTTTACACTGGTCTAATTCCTATGTTCCTACACTCAAACAATGCACCTTGTTCGGTCCAACGTATTTGTGTTGTCCATATTAGATAAACAAACAAATGAAAATTAATTTTAACTTATTATTACAGTTGTTGAAAAGACTCGAAAGGACTTAAAATGTTGAAGAATAGGACTTTGGACTTGAATTTGTGAGCATTGACTTGAGACTTTAGGACAAAGACTCGAGACTTGGTCCTAACTCTGTTGCAAACTTCTGTTTTATAAAAAAAAACCAAATTTTTCAGTCAGAAACATGCAGAATATAACTGAGAAATGTTGCAGATCTCTCGTTTTTTTTCCTCACTGTACAACGATTACGACTGAGATTCCTTTGTAAAACGTTGTAGTGAAACCCTGCAGCTCTCTGTGACCAACACCTCGCTGCATTGTTTTCTCCTTTTTATCTCTGCTGCTTTTATCTCTCCGTTCTTCGCCTCTGCACAAAAATCTGTCCGAGGAACCACCACCGTCGCCAGCGCCGCCGCTTCAGCCCGGGCTGGAGATATTAATGAGTTTACAAGGACCTTCCCGGTCTAATTATGTCGAGCAACCGCTGTCTCTTACTGGGCCACGGCTCCCGGGGGAGAACACAAATCTACCAGGCCAGCAAAACTCGCCTACTTTTGACAAAACACTCGACAAGCGGCGGTACAAATAACGCCGGGCATCCGTCATTACCACCGCAGCGACATCGCACTGAGATTAATTCTGCCGAGCCCAAATTTAACCTGAAAAATTTAACCTGACTGTGGCATTAAGACAACGGCCATTAGAGAAAAGAGAAGCAGAGGAAGGAGTTCTGCGAAAAGTGGAGGTACAATTAAAGTGATTGGACGTGACCTTTTGGGACAAACTGTTTAAGTTTCTCGCAGCTGTGTTTGACATTTGAGCAGTGACATCAGACACGGGACACACCGTAAAGGCACATGTTAAAGTTTGGAAAAAATAGAAGAGAATTTTGGAAACTCTTTTAAAATTGCTGCAAAAAGTTATCCTGACGTATCCTGTAATGTCAGAAAAAGTGGGTTATTTGGACATTTTTACACACATCCAAAGCCTTTCAATGAATTCTGTTCAGATCAGAAATATCAACCATGCATGAAAATCTTTTATATTGTGAACTAATTAAAAACCTGTGATTGTGGCCTTGGAAAAACGGAAAAGTTTGGTGGAGTTTAGATGAAGAAGCCTTGAAAAACTCAGATTCATTCATAACAGAAGGCTTTTATAAACTTCTTAATGAGCCCACAGCATTTATTAAAGACATTTTAATATGTTGTGTATCATGTATATATAACATTTTAATAATTACACACAAAGATACCTGCATATATACAAAATACATATAACAAAAAGTTCCAAATAATGTGTTAAAAGCTTAAGAATGTGTATTTATTTTAATTTTTTTATTAGATAGGGACAGTGCCCATTAATGAACACTTGTATTAAGACAACTACAAATGTAAATATGCCGGATTATAGCTAAAATACTACTTTGCAACACAACAGTTAAGACAACACATAAAGAAAGTTAACGATAATCACAAGACTGCTATTAATCAAGCTGCTATTCGCTCTGAACTATTATACATGACCTTAAAAATAATCCTTCCATGAACAGAACAGTCCTGAAGTTGTAGATAAAAGTTAGGCGTGAAGTGCTTGGATCTTGTTCCGAGAGCGTCCACTTTGCAAACAGCGAGTCGTCATTGAAATGGACCACATGACATCAGCTCCATCCCTTATGCAAATCTGCGTCCGGATACATTACCCCGCGGAGAGATAAGAGCGTCCAGAGCCCACTCACACTCAGCCCTCACCTCCTGCGCCGCGGATATTTTTACCCCGACACAAACCGGCGCTATCACATTAGCCGTACGTCCGCGCACTTATCTGGGCTCTGATACTGAAATAAGACACTTGACACCGCCGCGATGGCACTGACACGGCGCGCGGCGGAGGTGAGGCGCGATAATGGCCTTTTGAATTTGTATTCGCTCCCGACGAGAGATAGAGGTTAGCATTAGACTCATCTGCACTTTATTCTGTTCGGCACACACAGGGCATCAGAGCAAAAGGCTGTTTAGTGAAGAAAACAGGACCGGGAGCTCACTTTGAACATTCTGGATTCACTCAAACTTCTAGTTAGATTAAAAAAGTTGTGGAATTAAAGTTGAGCACACTCTGCACAAAGCATTATCATTATGGTCAAGGTTTTATTTTATGAAAATTATGTAATGTTTCTAGCTAAAAGTTCCAGACTCCACTCTCCTCCAACAGCAGCAGTAACCTTTCCTGCTTCTTTTACTTAAAAAAGGTAAAACCAGACCAATTTTTCACCACAAAATCCTAAATAAGAGTTTAGTGTTGTAGACTGTAGTGATCCTGGAATTATCTCTGCCTTGTTAAACAATTACCAACATTTATCCATGTTTCATTTGCTGCTGTTTCTCTATTTTTATCTTTTTTGAGCTGTTTCTCTGTAAAATAAGACATATTTCCAACAGAATAACCCATTTCCTTGGTTTATTTCCTTGTTCCTTCGTTGTTGACATCAGTGTCGACCAATGGGAGCGCTCCTTTTTACCTGAAGTGAGCTGTGATTGGACAAAATCCTGCTGTGGACTGATCATTCTCATCTATTAAAATCCTTCATTATAAAGACTAGATCACGTCTTAAGGTCTCAGTTTTTCAGATGATTCCTGTTTTACGTTACCTAGTGTCTTTCAATCTTTAAGCTAATATTTGTCTCTGAAAAGCTAAAGAATATGATATTATATAAATGTGTCATTAGTGTTGGCAGCTATCACTCAGCAGCCATTAATCCTATTTTCTTTTTACCAATTCATCACCAAAAGCTGGATCCTGCTCCCTTCTGTGTCTCCTTTTTGCTCTCCTCCATTAAATTAACTGTTGAAAGGCGACATTAGCACAAACAGGCGTCAGATAATGTGGACGTTTGATGTCTGAGCCCTGATATGAGCGATGTATTAATGGGTTGAAACCATTGTGCCTTCAATTGGAGCACAATGCCTGGCGGAGATGTGCTGATTTGAGTTGCGTCCGTCGCGGTGGGGGTCCTGCCTGTTGACTGATGAGAGCTCTAATCTGCTAATCTCACCAAATGGGGAAGAACGAAAGGGGTCGGGGAAAGGGGTGAGGAGGGGAGTTTATCTGACAAACCCCGCTCACTGAAGGGGGTCAATAAAATTAAACAACCAGGCTGAAAGAGAGACAAGAAAATCAGAGAAACGGGATCATACAAAGGCAGAATGTTTGAATTCAACATAACAGCTTCTCTTTTTTGTTAAAACCTGGCACAAAAAGGTGTTATCCTATGGGTTTAAATCCCAGACGAGCCTCCAGTTTAAGTTAGCGTTAGCTTAGCTGTGACTTCAGCGTCAGGACGACAATTATCTCCTCCTCGTTAAACATTACGTGATTGAATTGACAGTATTTATCTGTGTTTTACGTTGTCTCCCTTTTCTCTGTTGATGCTTTTCTTTTTTCAGCTGTTTCTCTGTTAAAAGACATATTCAGCTGAAAATACACTTTATCTGCAGCTATTAAACTTCCTGGAACGTCGAGCGCTCCTTTTTGGAGCATGTGATTGTCCAAGGTTTTCTGTTCCTGAATAGATGTTCTCATCTATTACAATCCTTTGGAATAAACAGTAGATGCATCATAAAGATTGTTTTTACACAAATTAATGCTTTTACAATAAACTATTTGGATTTAAAAGAAAAAATATCAGGTACAGTCTGTTTAAACAAGCTTTTTAAATGTCTGTGCATTAAGTTTGGTTGATGTGAACAGCCCCTGAGCGTCACCATGTTAAACTAAATTGAGAATATCGCCCCTACAGTAAACGCGATCCAAAATACATCACTTTTTACATCTACAAGTCAAAATATTTAAATGACGTGTCGCTGTAATCTTCAGATCTGACCGAATGTGTCTGAAGGAAGGGGTCGGGAAAGGGCTGAGGAGTTTATCTGACTAACCCCGCTCGCTAACGCAGGCCAATAAAATTAAACAGAAAGACGAGAAAGAGCAGGAAATCACGGAGAGATAAACAAATAGAATCATAAAAAGGCAGGGCGCCGCTCGAGTGGTAATTCTGTGGGAGTTCATTAGAGCAGCGATGGAGGAATGAACAGCGCGGGGCTAAACTGTGGATGACATTACCTCTAATGTGGCTCCCCTGCAGAGTTTCTGATAGGGTGGCCGTTCCACGCCAAAATAGGCTTTTTTAGCATGACACTCGCAAACACAAACTCCCACTAAATAGGATTTTTTTTTTTTTTTTACTTTAAGCATTGTACTATTTTAGTGCAGAAAACATCTCCAAATGGGCTTTTTAAAAGTGCTCAGGCGTACAGCCAACTCCAGACAACACGGACAAATGAGGTTTGTGGAGCGTGGCTAAATGTGTGAGGAGCTACAGTAAAACGTAGAGGGTTCGTGGATTCACTGGAAAACCTGGAATATTCACTAGTTTATCATATTTACTGAGTATGAAGGTGGAAGGACATGTGTACAACAATGACAGCTACAGCGAAAATGGAAAAATCAAAGTATATATTAAGTTTTTTTGTAATTTTTTAGAGGTTTGACTGGGAGTTTAAGGGCGAACTCCTGGAAAACCATTCATCTCACATTTAAACAGTTGCGTAAAAAGGTTCACAATGGTTCTGAAGGACCTGATGTGACTCAAAATCAGACTCAAATCTGTATTATTTGAGTCACTCTGTGCTTCTTGTAAACAAACGGCAAATAAAAGACTGAAGAGGCGTACAATTATCACAATAAAACCACGAAGGTCGATGTGGGCGTTGATCCTATGACCTTCTTGCTTTGAGGAAGATGGCCACTGTGCATTTCATGGACAGTGTTATCTTAAAAAAGAGCATGGGTCAACTTATATTACATTTTCTAATCACTCTTTTCTATTTCTACCTTCTTCATTCAGACCTAATAAAAACTATTGTCATTTTATCATTTGTCTAAACCTTTTCAGCTGTTCTTGTTGCTATGGTCCTGGTCTTCACTTCCCAAAAGACTTTACAATCCAGTCTTACTTCCTGTGACCTTAAAAAGACACTTCGTCAGTAATATGTATGTAATATATGTAAAAGTACCATTCGATTACAGACGACGCGGATTCATCTGCTTTAACGTGATCGTACGAATAAAAGAAATGCAAATGTGAAGATGTGAGCGGATAAAACGCCGGCGTAAACTGTGCTCAAACGTCTCAGGGCTGTGTTTGTAATAAAAATAGACAGGGATTAGCGTCGGAAGCTAACGGTCGGAGTATTATCTGTCTGCTTTACCTCGTCTTTGTGGGACGTCACTTTGTCTGTAAACAAATTTGTGTTGGTCGCTGGTAGCGTTCTGGCGGATTTGTCGTCTGCTGCTCCGTCTTTTGCAGATGAATGTTGTTGTTGTGACAGGCGTGAGAGGACTAACGTGTCGCCCCGGGCCGCACCCTCCCTTTTAACCAACGCTGATTGTGTTTTCACTCACTGTTGTTTTTCTACGGCTTTAAAGAACTGAACAAGACGAGATCACAGTAATAATGAACATAAAACTCCATCTGAATAAAAATATCTTCATTTTAATCAAGTTCTTGTCTCTATTGTCAATCTTTAAATACTTACACCCAGGACTAAACCAGGCCAGACCAGACCAAACTAAACAGAATGGCTGTCTTTATTTTGTTTAGTCTATGGTTTAGGTCTGGTTCAGTCCTTGTTTAGTCCTGGTTTAGTCCTGATTGAACCCTAGTTTTATTTTTCCTGGTTTATCCCTGGAATTATTTTGGGTTTAGTCCTGTTTTAGAATATCGTCCCAGGTTTAACTGTGATTCAGTGCTTGGTTAAGTTTGAGTCAGGGTTTAGACCTGGTCTAGGCCTGTTTTCTTGGGTTAATCCTGGTTTAGCTCTCGGATCAGTCTTGGTTTGTTCCAGAGCTTAGTCCTGAATGAATATGTGTGTAGTCCTTATCATTTTCCCCTGGGTTTTCTGTCTATTACTGGTTTTACTTGATCAAGTCATTGTTTGGTTCCTGATTTAGTCTTGGGTTTTGTCCTTGGGTTGGTTCTGGTCCAACCTTGGATAAATATCTGGTTTAGAACTGGTTTAGTCCTGATACAGACCGTCAGTCTTGGTCTAGAACTGGTATTAGTTCTTGGTTTATTGGTGGTTTGGCCCAAGGTTTAGTAGTCTCAGGATTTGGCTTTAAATCAGTCCCGTTTATCCATTTAGACCTAGATTTAGACCTGATTTGGTTTTATACTGGTTTAGTTCTGTTTTAATCCAACATTAGTCCTAGTTCAGTCATGGTTTAGACTTGGTTTAGTTTATTTTGGTCTTTGTCTTAATAACTGCAGGAGTACATCTTGCTTTAGTCCTGGTTTTGAACTGGTTTATTCAGGATTAAGACCTGAATTAAGACCTGGTTTTGTCCAACATTTAAGCTCACATCTTGGGTCTGATCCTTCATCAAATACAGGTCACACTAAAACAAACCCGTCCTGCTTTGGTCCAAGCTAAAACCACATCAAACTTAGTCCTGATCAAACTGAAAAGTCTGGACCAAAGCCTGGTGAGAGCCGCCGAGCGCAGGTTTCACACAGAATGATAAAGTCGGTTCCTCTGTGTCCCTGTTCTCTTCAGAGCTCAGATAATTACTGTGGCTGCAGTGTGGATGTAAATGCAGCTCCAGTGTGAGGGCTGACTTAATGAACGGCGGCTCGCAGCCCTCTGGCAGCACTTAAACTTTAAAACATCTATTATTGAGGCTCGGGAGAGGAAACAGTGGCCGGCGCTGACCCCTCTCTCATCCTTCTGTTTTAGTAAATGTGCAGGACTCAGACTCTAACTGGTCTGAAACTCAGGAGAATCAAGTTAATGTGTGACAGCAGTGTTTTAAGGAATATATCACAAATGTCACTTTTTGCCTGCAGTGTTTGGCCATAAATCTTTCACAATATTGATGTGTCCTCCTTAGATTAAACCTGTTTTCACTGTTCAATAATGAGACCTACAATAACTACTGTAAGAGCGTTTCAACTAAAGTCCCTTCTTCATTTAATCATTACCCAAAAGCACTCCTTATATCTTCAAAAGATATAATCAAGTCTAATTCTTCACATTAACTTAACACTAAGCTACAGTATTTTATCAACAACGTGATCCTTTGCTTTTTCTCAATTTTCCAATTTTCAAAATAGTAGATATAGAGCCACACTAACCTTATGAAAATGCAATATGTTTATTTAGTTTTTCCTTAAGTTTATTGTAGCAGGAATCATCTGAAAAAATGAGACCTTAAGACGTGATCTAGTCTTTATAATGAAGGATTTTAATAGATGAGAATGATCAGTCCACAGCAGGATTTTGTCCAATCACAGCTCACTTCAGGTAAAAAGGAGCGCTCCCATTGGTCGACACTGATGTCAACAACGAAGGAACAAGGAAATAAACCAAGGAAATGGGTTATTCTGTTGGAAATATGTCTTATTTTACAGAGAAACAGCTCAAAAAAGATAAAAATAGAGAAACAGGATTAAATGAAACATGGATAAATGTTGGTAATGCTTCAGTGTTTAATGAGACAGAGATAATTACAGCATCACTACAGTCTACAACAATAAACTCCAAAGATAAAAGTTTCAGATCAGATCTAAACTTAGTAGTAGTAGTAGTGTTTTGTGGCGAAAAATTAGTTAAGAAAGCCATCATTCAGCTATGAGAATGTAATAAAAAAAAAACTGGAAAATAAAAGTGACATGATTTATCTTTTCTGTAAATGATTTCTGATACAATTATAGGTGTATAAATGGTCAGATATGAGCAAAAACACAAATCTCACATATTCACTGCCGTCTACAATTGGCTTGAATCTGAATTTTCCAGATTATTTTACCTTTGTGTTGGTAATTGGAGTTTTCCATTACTGATATGTATTTGGAGGCAGTTTTACAATGTTTAGACCAGTGTGAGGATGCATTTGTAGCCTTTAGCCCCAACACTAACCCTGGTCTCAACACAAACTACAATTAAACTGTACCAGAACAAAACAACTGAATCTTCTAAACAAATCCAGCTGTAAACTCAACCCACAGAACTCTGTTAATCCGTCGCCGTCTCCATGAAGCGCGCTGTCACTGATTGATTTAAACCGTCTAAACTGAACCGTCCATGGCTCTGTTTTGTGTCTCTATTGTCTGTGTATTGTCTGTTTTATGAGCTCCGTTGTGTCTTGTCGTTCCGTGGCCGACGTTGTGATTGTGTTGACTTATCTCAGGTCTCCACGCTTCCACATGTTCAAACACAAACAGAGAGAGACCAAAGCTCGCTCTGGGGCAGACACTTAAACCTGATTCGTAAACGCTGCTGTGGATTTGCAGCCTAGCGACCTGCGATTGTGTCCCGTACCTTTAATTCTTTCCCTCTAATTCAGCCGGCTGTAAACACTCAGAGACAAGTGTCTGACTCTCGTCGTTCAAACTTTGTTGTGGCATAAATAATCATAGTAACACAGCAGTAACATAGTACTTGCAGTAAATGAGTTTAAATGTAAGGTTTTATTTTCATTTGAGTCTTTAGTACATCATTGATTTCCACTTTCCCTCATTTCTGCCTCATTTTCATGCATCATGTTGTGAATTCCATCTTAAACCTATTCATATCCAACTAAAAACTATTTAAATTTTACAAACGTTTCTTAAAATCCAATTAAAACCTCTAAGAAACCTGTTCTGATCCAATTAAAACCCTTTCAAATTCATCAAAAACTTGGTCAAATGAAGATAAAACGTGTTAAATCCAAGGAAAACTGGTAAGAAACCAACTTAAACCTATTTAAATCCAACTAAAACTTCCCATCCAATTATAATCCGTTCAAATTTTATCAAAAACCTATTGAAATGAATACAAAGCTTGTTTAATCAAACTAAAACCTGTTAAAGGCAAAATAACTCTTGTCCAAATCCATATAAAACCTGTTCAGAGCAAGAATTATTGAAATAACTTCACTTCAGTTTCAATTTGTGCCACTTGCCCTCGTTTTAAGCCCCACTTTTGCCTCTTTAAAATGGTTAAAATAGCTTTATAATGTCGCTGTTTTATGTGTCAGCACAGTAAAAGTATTCAACAGAGTAAGGTCAAACACTGCAAAACTTTGTCAAAACATGTACAATAGAGGTGTGGACTCACTTAAAAAGATAATTACAAGTCTGATTACATTTTATTCTACAAGCTGATAAAAAAAAACATAAAATTAGCAGTTGTAAGCTGATTGTTATTGTTGTTACCATGGATACTTTATGTGCCGTAAACAAAACAACAATGAAAGGAGTGACTTTAAGGTCTAGACAAGTTTCCAAATAACAATGAACCAACACTATCTGTCTAATCCTTACAATACTCTATTATTTGTTTTGTGATTGAATTCAATAAAAAACAAGGACAGCGCACAATAAAAAATAAAAAATAAAATATGAATTTCCTATAACACACTGATATTACACTGTTCAACTATAAAAAGTTGGGTTGTGGGTTCCAGCTCGTAGCAGCAGCAGTATTAGTTTTATACATTCATTTTCCAGGAGAGAATCTACAGAATAAAGGAAAGCTGTTGTTCTGAGGCAGGAGTTTCACCAGATTACAGACTTTTCCTTTTTCTCTGAGACAAATCCGACCCTTCGGGGACGAAAGGTGACAGTGACAGTCTTGTTCGAGTCAGAAAAATGATGCCGTTTGTCATTTCATTCTGCGTCTTTACATAAAACTTAGGAGTGTAACAAATGCTCTTCCGTCTCTCTGTGGATTCATGAGAGCTGGAATATGAATGTGGCAGTAATATTTCTCTTGTGCCTGAAAGTTTCCGTGCAGGCGTTGTTGATCACGGCCTATCGACTGTGTCCTGATTTGCATTCAGTGGACGCGTCATTATTCTCCGTGTTCTGATGTCCGCGAGTGGCAGCGGCCCAGCAGACATCATTTACTCGCACAAATAGTCCACATGTAAATTGATATGTAAGAAAATGGTCCATTAACTTTTTCATTAATGGTTGTAATGCGTCGAGAGAGCGGCGCGTGGAGGGTTTCTCTGAGCTGTGCACGTGACACTGGCTCAAAGTGAAGTGAAGCCATGACAGAACACATTTAGAAACTCAGCTACTTGCTTCGTAAATGTAGTATTAGTTGCAGTCTTTTTATAATACAAAAAGAGACACAAAAGCACTGAGACTGTACATGATATTTTTCTTCTAAAATGGTTTAAACTCAAATAGTTAACTGTAAAACCAATCATTTGTGAAAAAACAGTCTTTCTGATCCATCTATTGTTTATTCTAAGGGATTGTAACAGATGAGAACCTCTATTCAGGAACAGAAAACCTTGGACAATCACATGCTCCAAAAAGGAGCGCTCCCATTGGTCGACACTTGTCACATGACGTTCCAGGAAGTTTAATAGCTGCAGATAAAGTGTATTTTCAGCTGAATATGTCTTTTAACAGAGAAACAGCTGAAAAAAGAAAAGCATCAACAGAGAAAAGGGATTGCTAATGGTGATTTTTATTTTCCTGTTTCACAGCAACAGGTTTCAGTCAAATTATCCGAGTTAAAATTAATATTTTTGGTCCAAATGGAGTTTATTTTTAGTTTCAGCAACAATTAAAAACATGGACTTCTCACACTGAGTGGACTTGAACTCTGTCTTGTGGAATTTTGAGGGCCTATTTTGGATTGTGGTCAGACCTTTATTGAATTATTTTTATTATTTTTATATAGTACTTTTCTGCCTGCGAAGGTAGACTACTTTACATCAAGTAGCGTTCAGTGTCTTGCCTAAAAACACTTCAACAGCAATGACTGGGACGAGCGGGGATCGAACCGCCATCCTTCCGGTCACTGGACGACCCTCGAAGAAGAGCTACTGTCCACAAAAAGCTCCTCCTCTTGTTTTTGTTTCTGCTAATCCTTGGTCTTTGTGTTTTATCATTAAGTAGTTATTAAATAAGGGCCACAATTATGAATGTGTTTGCAAATAGCCTAAGAACCAAGTTTATCCAGTTGGCCTTGAGTTTCTATCTAATCTGTCTTAAAGGTTCCAATCTAAAGACCTAACACTGTTCATCATAAAAGTGTAGTGCAGCTGGAGTTAAGATGGAGGCTGATCTGTGTGTCTCTGTTTTACCTGAACCTGCTCACATTAACTCTCTTTTTCACAGCTCACTTCTCATTTCCATTATTACTTAACGTTATTCCACCTCGTCGCTGAAACGGGCTCAAATGAAGAGCCACCCTGCCGTTTCCGCTTTCCCTCCTCGAGCGCCTCCTTCTCCTCGTCTTTCTCATTATCTCGGCCTCTCTTTTACCTCCGTGTAACCGTCGAGTTCAGAAAGAGCGATGGGCAATAACCCAGCACGCCGCTTTTTCGACTTAGCGCCGCCTGCTACGCTAATATCATTAATCAATACGGCCGAGATTGTCTTCGACTGTGATACAAAGAAACCTCAGCTTCCCAGTGGCCCATAGGTATGTTTTACTTTTTACTTTCTGAGCCCATTTACAAAAGCCCCCCTCCCCAAGATGGCCGACTTAATGACGGCCGCAGAAGTTTTTCCAACAAATTTCATGGGGCATGATCCAAAGATAATAGCTTTTCAGCCCCAATGACAATCCAATTACGGTGCCAATCAAAGCCCACGGCGTGCTGTCTAATTATGATCAACTCTGGCAGAAGGCTCACTCTAAAACACCAGCTTTAAGTCCAACAAATCGCACCGCTTCAGAGTCCAGCTTTTACAAAAGTAGGTGAAACTTTGGATTTGACAAAAGTAAAATGTGATGTTTGACGCAAAAATCTGTGAGTAACATTTTAATAACTCTAATTTCTTGATGAATTCTGAAGATTTTATCCACAAAGCCTATCTCCCATGTTTCCAGCGTCATAAAATTGTGCTTTTAACATTTTACACAATGCACTTGGACCCAAAACCTTGTAGATCTTGTAGTATTCTGCATCTCTTTAACACATTCCCGACAGCTGGATGTGTATTTATTAAAACAGACAAGTTCATGCAGTGCTCACTTTTAACCTCAGTGGCATTAAGCTCTCCTACATACAAGCCTATCAATCTATCCTACTCAGCATGACGTTAAATGGGTCCGAACCCCCTTCCTTCACAGCACTTTCCACTCAGTTTATATCATTATTCATGACCAAGTGTAAAATGCATCAGATACAGTTCGTAGCTGATTCACAGTGTGACTAGACTCAAGGAAAAGCAGAAACTTGAAACTCATTTATGAAAAAGGTTTATGGAATCAAAGATCTAAACACCTCTGAACTGGAATATTGTATTTTTTTCTTTTAATTCTTTAAACGCTCTGTGCCTCCTCATCCCTCCCGCCGTCTCCTTCCCGCCTCGTTCTCTTAATGCTAATAACCTCCGCTGATGTTTTAATAAATTACACTTGATTAAGACGATTATGGACCTTTTGATTGTAACCATTTATTCAAAAAGGGGAAGGCTTTATGCATTGCTTTGTTTCTTTGATTGGTTTTCTGTCCAGTTGTGTCCAGACGCTGTTTATTCCTTCTCTGTTGGAACTGACCCCTGGAAATACAACTTAAATACAACTTCTGTGACACATAATTTTAAAAAAAATGGACTTGAATTGTCAAAATCATAAAAAAGACTTGGTGAATCTGTGAGACAGTTGTAAAAATAGACTTGTGTAACCCGAGCGGTGGCTAACAAACAAAATGGCAGCATCGATAACACAAATGATTAAACATTCATGGCCTTTTCAGAGGAACATCTGCCACTTTCAGACTGTAGCCTCAGGAAAAACGGAATCAAGAGGATTTCAACCCAACGAGCTCCAAGAGGCAATAAGAGACAAACTCTACAGACGCCTGGACAAATGTATGTAGACTGTAAATATGAGAGAAGTGTGGTGGTGCATGGGACCATTTGAATCTTGGTGTAATTAAGGTTTATTTTCTTCAACCATGTCTCAAACTCTGTCCAGTTTTATCAGAGAGTCATTAAGAGATGTAAAAGTACATTGAAGAAAAAAAGACCTCTGATCCACGTAAAACAGCAGAGAAATAGAAAAGTCAAGTGGGAAATGAGTCAGAACGATGTTTCTTGAAGCAAACAGACCTTTAATGTGAAAAAGTGTAAAGACCAGTGACTCAAATCTGTTGTGAACACTGCCAAAAAATACTGTAAACCTTTAGTAACACGTATTAGTTCATAATTACTTACTACAGACACGAAAAATAAATGGGACAAACTTCAGTCTCCATTTCTAGTGTGTCACAGCGCCCCCACAGGCAAGAGGTGATTACTGCGTACACAATGAGTAAATAAGTTGAGAGTGAAATATCGATATAAAGTTCTCATTTAAACTTCATCCTAAAGCACCTTTCACACTGAGAGTTTTGCTTCACCAACATCAATATCTAACATAACAGTCTCATGATTGTAAACTCAAATAAAACTCAAACATTTCTTTGAGTATCAGAGGTTTAGGACTAACACAGAGGATACCACTATACATTTAAAAACACTGCACATGTAGCACTAATAATAATTAATAAAATTAGCAAATTGCTATGCTATAATCAGATCTGTAAGGCTAGGTGTGGATGAATCAGAAGTCCGACTGCTGGAGCTGATGTCAGTAATTAAGACAGAGACAGTTGATTTTAGTTGGTGCTGATACCATGTATTGAAATAGAGTGAAAAAAATACAAACAAACCAAAAATGAACTAACCAATATTTATAGACTGCAAATTGTCATCTGGAAATTTGATAAAGTGCACAAAGTTAGTTTTGATTCAGTTTGGTTCGAACACAAAATCACAATAAGGTCAAACTGATCCCAACAAAATAAAACAAAACTGACACATTAAATGAAAGAGTCCACGTTAGGGTCGAGAAGAATGTCCAAGCGTAATTGTCCATAAACAGAGGGGGGTATGTATGGTTTGTGTCAGTGTAGTGAGATGTAGTGAGATGTAGGGAGATGTAGTGAGATGTAGTGAGATGTAGTGAGATGTAATGAGATGTAGGGAGATGTAGAGAGATGTAGTGAAACGGTGGAACAGGCTCCTACCAGATCAGTAGGATTCAGATGTTGCAGGATTCTTCTGGCTCCCAGCTGTATTTCAGTAGCTCGCCATCTTAAACCAAAAAGGGTCACCTGGCCTGTATTGAAATAAACAGAACCAATCAAAATTCATAAGTATGCTAGTCTAGCTAGCCTATCAATAGCTTATAGCAGTTAATTTTTCTTGTTCATGTGTACACAAATACAATAATCAAAATCAAATAAATACCAAATAAATACATACATGGTAAGTATTCTCATAAATGTGCATTATTTGTACATTTCAATAGTAACCACTTCAAGTTAAGGCTTTACCAAATCACTTTGAAGTGCTTTATATCTGCTAACAGCTAAACCCAATACACAGGCTGCTCAATACAACCACAGGTATTAACAACAGCATGTTAATGACCCAATGAACCCAATACATAGGCTTCCAGAGGCTTCCATAGGGTTAAAGAGTTATAAGAAACATAATAACATTAGTACAGAAATGCTAGCGGCAACCCATTAGCATTCGCCGCTAACGCTAGCATGCTAACAACCAAACAATTAATTCAGACTCACCAATTCCATTCACTATTCTGTTCACAACGACGCAACACGGCTCCGGACTCACGTACAGTCGATATCTGAGTCATATAATTAAACTGTTAGTTTAAAGTGCATGAGAAAGGCGAAAAACAGCAAAAATAAGTAACTGTTTGATGTACGAACCTGCAGCAGTTCTGTCAAAGAGAAGAAGCCAGAGCAGGTTTGTATCTTCGCTCCACGCGACCAGGTTGGCCGAGCGTGGCCAGGTGATTACAATCACGTGACTTACGTAACTCGACACGTAAAGGTGATGTGTTCAGGGGCTTGAGAGGTGCAGGAAAATACAAAGGGCAGATTTAACCGTGTGTTACACCCAGATCTTTCATAGCAGTTTGTTAGAGTTTAATAAACAGTTTAACTCGAGCTCTCTTCGCTGGAACCAAGTTGACCTCATTTTTAAGCTCATAAATGTCACTGAAGTTGTAGAAATAATATGAGAAATAAATGCAGTTCAATGTCAGTTACAACAAAACATGAGAAAAACAAGCTTTTAAGGGAAATTACCTGCATCCATTTATGTTCTTCTGGTGTTTACTATAGTTTTGCTTCTGTTAATTCAATACTGTCTTCTCCTTTAAACATATGCAATGCTGTAGTTTGCAAAAGAGAACCAGTGATTGTCGATCGTTCACAGTTAGGTTTAGGAACTAGAATCTACATAGAACCTAACCAAAAAAGTCAAGAAGAAGTATGATTGGTTTGATTCCGGTTATTGATAGATGCCAAGATGATAACTTTAGATGTTAACCCATCTTCTTAAAGCCATAGAAACTCATTTTATGAAGTAGATCCATGAGTTTTGCAGAAATAATCCTTGTTAAATACCGAGGAGCAGTTTGTTGCAAGATAAGCCTTCACTTTTTATGTTAAATGAACCTAGCCTCCACATTAACCTTTACAGCCATCACTCGCTTTAGTTCTCGTATAAAAAGTCACAAAAGGCCCTTTCAGCCAAAAAGCCATCACGGTTTGAAAGGACGACTTCAGAGATCCAACATGGCTCCCACTCACACGAGCCACTGAAGGTCACACATGAAAAAATAAATGATGAAAAATGATGAATATACTGCCACTTTGGTCTCTTTGACTGCTTTTTTTCCCGATGTTACATTTACATCTGGCAAATGAGCAGCCGCCAACCTTCTCTGAGTCCATTCAAACAGAGCTATGAGTTATTTCAATTCATAAAGTTGCTCATGTCCAGATTTCATTAGCGGCACATTAGCAGCGGTTTTATGCCTTATGTTTATTACAGGCCTGACACAATCTATAAATAATGTGTTAAGCCTCGCGGACGCTGGGGACGGCCGTAATGCTAAAGGGATCTATCACTGCAGCTGACAATGGCTAATAGGCAGCCCTCTGGGTCAATCACTACAAATTACAGCGGCTCAATTACACGCCATCAGTCCTCATTGGCCACAACAGGCTCAGAGCTGGAGCCACGGAGCAAACTGTGGAGTTAGGAGTTTCTGCAGCTTCTGTGAGAGTCTACACAGACAAATATGATCAAATGCAGTTTAGAAGACACATTCCTGAATCTAAAACCCTTTAGATGTGACAGTATTTACTTAAAGTATATTTAAATTCCCAGTGGAAGCTGTCAGACGTGTGTTAAAGCAAGATTTACCAAGGCACTTTGTTAGATGTTTGCAAAGAAATATTTAATTTCTCCTCTTTGTCATTTTATTTTGGCAACAACCAATAAACCCAGAGAGTCCAAAAGATCGAAAATACATACAGTAAGTCTATCTCAGCAACACAAACTAACAGTATTCTATAATAAAGTCTTCTCATCGCAGAACAAACAGCTCCAAAGAATAAGAGATCGTGTTAATCATTGGCTGTTTCTCAATCACCAGGATCCTTCCTCCAGAGTCGACTCCAAAACCAAGGCTAGAGTCCCGGGTCACTCCTCTTGAGTCTGAATAAAACACTTAAATCCCTGTAACAGAACTTTAAATAAATAAATAAATAAATCCTCCATAAGTCTGATGTTAGGGGGAGTCTGAAACTGATCTATGGCTCATGAAAAAGGAGCTTATTAGTTAAATGAGCTGATATTTATTTTATTTATTGAAGTCATATGTATTTTTTGTGAAGGAAGAGCTGCTGAATGTGATATTTTCTGCAGGAGTGACTTTTAAAAATCTACAGCAACGATCAGCTTGTATTATACACACTGAAGATAGATTAGAGAAGTTTAAATGACCAGCATTAGCAGGACCAAGCCAATAATCCATGTTCTTATATTATATTTTCTGCTGCTAATCGTACAGTGTGGTGTCTTTGACTTATTTTGAGTAATTTTTAGAGCAGCTTTGGCAGAAGGTCAGAGACGTGGCACAAACATTCAACTCTAATCACACAAACACAGGTTTTTATCGCTCTAATGTCTATTTCCCTTCATTTTTTATCCAAATACTGCTTCTATATGTAGCTGTGTGACAATAGCACGATGACGACGAGCCCAGTGAGCACGGTCTTTACCGCTGACTGTGTAGGAGTGGATTTAACCCTCTTCAATTCCTGATTACGACTTTATTAAAAGCTATTTCTTGTGTCTTACGGAATCTAAAATGGAAGCCGTAATCTGCACATTATTCGAATCATGTGTCAAAATATAGAAGAGTGGTTTATGTGTCGATCCCAGCCGTGACATCTGCCCGCTTTGTGCTTTTTATCTGAACGTAATGATAAATATTGTTTATTATGAGCTCAGCCAAATGCAGCTCAATGCAGGATTTACTGTTTATCTCTTAATTCTCGGATCCAGGGACATTTACAATACGCTGTGACACATTGGAGCTAATATTAATGCTTCAAATGGGTTCAGATCAGGGCTAAAAGTGAGAACTGTCAAAGGTGAGAGAGTACTGCCAGGTTTTAGGTGATTTTAATACAATTATCGTGTGTTTGGACCTGTTTTGTGGCAAAGTGCTCGGTTGGATTGGTTTGTTTTACTTTAAAAAGAGGTCACTGCTGAAGCAACGTGACAAATTCTTCAGATGGTGTCCTGGGTTTACTCTGGATGCTTCTACAACAAGGAAAAAGCTTGTACAAGAGGCTAATACTGACTCAAAACAGGACAGGATCTGGAGATAATGAAGCAGTCAATGCAGAGAACAATATATTGCAAGTTAAAGTAAGGTTTTTTTGGTCTTTTATGGTAACATTTAGAGGCTAAAGAACAGATTGCACTTGTAATGTTATAAAAGCTACAGTAGCCCTGCAGCCTATGAACAATAAATGAATAAAATGTGTGTTCCATCTTACTATAAACAATAAAACAATACAAACAATTTGCACAAACCATATTTACATGTAAACTTCACAGATAAAAAAAAAAATAAAACAATTCAGAATGATAGTTATTGTGCCAAAACATTATAATTCAGTTCATCTATTCAAACATCTGCTACTTAACTACATTTTTCAGAGATAAAAACCAGAATACACTTTTCATTTATTCATTCTTTGCCCTGAAGAGTGTACAGTTTGTAGAAAAGGCTGAAAGCTTGGTTCAAATCTCACTTTAGAGACACTTTTGGGCCTAATATCCTTTTTTGGGACTGTCACAAACTGGCTCAGGATTCAGACAAGTGTTATTAAAGTAAATTATATAAAAAGGAGATTATTGGTGTAAGAAAGAACGTGTGTGTGTGAATGTAAAGAAGACCAGACTAAAGGACAATGGAAAAGCTGTGGCTGCTCGGTGGGTCTGAGCGGGACGGGGGCAGCTCTGAAGGGTCACTGTTCCAACAAGATTAACAAGAAATGTGATTTTTACAAGAGAACGACTGTCACTTTCGGATTTTGCAGATTTAAATCCGACCAATAGGTGTCATTTAAACATGGAAGCACTTTTCTGCAACACATTTGATCATTAAAACATCACAATTTAAAAACTTTAACAAAAATTATGACCAAACTTAATGAGACATCAGATATAAGGCTTACAAAAAATAAAACGTACTCTCCTGTCATCAGTAACTTTGTGTCACCATTTTTGGCAGCGCTCATTTCCCAAACAAAACAAGTCTTCATCTTAAATCAGTTAGAGTCTTTTTAAAATGAAGTTACATCAGCATTTATCACATTAAAGTATTCTCTGACAGTGTTTTGTTTGTCTAACGTTACACGACGCTCTGCCCGCTAAATTACTCCTGAGAGAATCAATAAAAGACAATCGACTGGAGTTTTATTGTATTGTTGCGTCGTACGGTGCAACAGCTTCACCGTCGAGCCGTGGGTTTTCCATCAAAGAACAAAAAATACCCGTTTTTTTATCCTCCACCGGGAACGACGGCTCCTCTTTCATAGGCGTCTCAATATCTCACACTTTAACAAGATCTCCGCTCGCTTTGGAGCAAAAATACAGAATAAAAGGCAGATTTGATGTAATTAAATATGCATTAAGGCTCGGGTGAATTTGTCACTGATTAAAAGACCAACTGGGTTTTGTTTTTCTCTGTGAAATCATTCCGCTGTTTTAGAAAGTTTTAAAGTCATTTTGTTCAGAGTCAGCATTGGATTGAGACGTGGTCATGTAAAGGACATAATAATGATTCAAATGGAATAAACCTTTATTAATGTAATATTTTGGTCATGGGTTTTGTGTTTTTATGATTATGTTGAAGTGACCTGGGTTTGAATCTATTACGGGTCAGTTTTCTTTCCTTTTCTCTAAATGTATTTCAAAGTTGACAACATTCATCCATGTTTTATTTGCTGCTGTTTCTCCATTTTTATCTTTTTTGAGCTGTTTCTCTGTAAAATAAGACATATTTCCAACAGAATAACCCATTTCCTTGGTTTATTTCCTTGTTCCTTCGTTGTTGACATCAGTGTCGACCAATGGGAGCGCTCCTTTTTACCTGAAGTGAGCTGTGATTGGACAAAATCCTGCAGTGGACTGATCATTCTCATCTATTAAAATCCTTCATTATAAAGACTAGATCACGTCTTAAGGTCTCATTTTTTCAGATGATTCCTGTTACAATAAACTTTAGGAGATTACACTGAAAAACTAAATGCAACAGTAAAAAAATCAGGAAATAGACTTTTAACTTGCACATAAATTCATAACTAATATAGTTTGGCCATATTTACAGACCTCCACAGAGTTTAGTTTTGATGTTCATTGATAATCTTGGTTAAATTGAGTCTTACTATAAGGTCTTTTCTTATTAAGAGCTCTTTTTGGTCATTTCCTTGTCAGGTACATTATTTATCGCTTACATCTTTATTTCAGGCCACTCTATAAATTGTCTTCTTTCAGCAGAATGGCCGCTCTTTACTCTTTTGCCGTAGCGTGGATTTATTCCTCTGAAATGTTTCTCCTTTCAGAGCCAAGTTACTGTGATTCTTTAAACCAATTTATTCCATCAACTTCTGCTCAGAACCACTTAAGTCTCTGTGAATTGTCATCTCTTTGTCTCTCTTTAAGACATTTTTTAAATTGGCTAAGAGGCCATTAAGAGAAAATCGGCTGCGCTCTCATCTGTCTCTATCAAACACTGGGGAGCTCAAACAAAACAGGTTTTAAATGGTCCAAATGTCAATTAGGCTGGAAAAGAAATCATTATTAGCTTTATTACTCAAATTAACAGTTACCCTCGGTCGTTTAATTCATGGCTGGGGCTCGGCGTTAAAAGGGAACGATCTTTTTTTCTTTCTGCGAGTCGTGGTGCGTCCCTTTGGACTCGGTCGGAGTGATTTTGGAGGTATTATATTCATGAGGGGCCGCCGTAATTGGATTAAATTGGTTCCAGAATGTAGCAATTTATATTATAATATCCCATTACTTCGAATACTGCTCTTAATTAATTAGGCTGTTTTTTTCCAGTGTGGGTCGGAGATAAGTGGAGTGGGCTCAGGAGGAGACACGTCCCGCGGCGGAGACTCGGTGAGAGACATCATCTCAAACACCTGAAGACGGCACAGACGACGGGACGAGGAAGACTGACCCGAACGACCGCAGAGAACCAACAGGGACAGAAAAACAGAGAACACAAAAAAACACACAAGAACTACGAAAAGGAAGAAACACCTGAAGACGGCACAGACGACGGGACGAGGAAGACTGACCCGAACGACCGCAGAGAACGCTCACGGACGACGGGACGAGGAAGACCGACCCGAGCGACCGTAGAGAACGCTTACGGACGACGGGACGAGGAAGACTGACCCGAGCGACCGCGGAGAACACTCACGGACGACGGGACGAGGAAGACTGACCCGAGCGACCGTAGAGAACACTCACGGACGACGGGACGAGGAAGACTGACCCGAGCGACCGTAGAGAACGCTCACGGACGACGGGACGAGGAAGACTGACCCGAGCGACCGCGGAGAACGCTCACGGACGACGGGACGAGGAAGACTGACCCGAGCGACCGCGGAGAACGCTCACGGACGACGGGACGAGGAAGACTGACCCGAGCGACCGCGGAGAACACTCACGGACGACGGGACGAGGAAGACTGACCCGAGCGACCGCAGAGAACACTCACGGACGACGGGACGAGGAAGACTGACCCGAGCGACCGCAGAGAACACTCACGGACGACGGGACGAGGAAGACTGACCCGAGCGACCGTAGAGAACGCCACGGACGACGGACGAGGAAGACCGACCCGAGCGACCGCGGAGAACGCTCACGGACGACGGACAGAAGACCAACCCAGACGCTCACGGACGACGGGACGAGGAAGACTGACCCGAGCGACCGCAGAGAACGCTCACGGACGACGGGACGAGGAAGACTGACCCGAGCGACCGCGGAGAACGCTCACGGACGACGGGACGAGGAAGACTGACCCGAGCGACCGCAGAGAACACTCACGGACGACGGGACGAGGAAGACTGACGAGCAACCGCGAGAACCCCCCAGGACCCGCGGCGCGGGGAGACCGACCCGAGCGACCGCAGAGAACACTCACGGACGAAAACTGACCCACGACCGCAGAGAACACTCACGGACGACGGGACGAGGAAGATTGACCCGAGCGACCGCGGAGAACGCTCATGGACGACGGGACGAGGAATTCACATGTTTCATTTAGACTCTCTGTGGAATCAAGTATCCAGCGCCACTTGTTTTATTCACACCTGGTTTTGCAGTTTTTTAACACTACAGTGATTCTCAAACTGTGGTCCGGGTACCTCTGGTGGTACCTCTGATAAATACAAAATGCATGATTACTGATTTCTGCTCCAACTTTTTTTTTTAATTTAAAATAAAACAGGGTCACACGTGTAAAAAACAAAGCACGGGGGAAAAAAACCCCCCTTTATAATTTTTTTGGGGCCCCACAAAAAAAAAAAAAAATTTTTTTTTTTTGGGGGTTTTTTTTTTTTTTTTATTTAAGGAAATATTATCCAACTACAACCTGTTCAAATTCAACCAAAATCTGTTCAAATCCAACTAAAAACAGTGTCCATAAAAGGAGGAGGAGGAGAAGCTAGTGTCAGCAGGTCTAAAAATAAATAATATCTTATAATATCATCCTAAGACTGGAGCTATAACTCTTTATGTGTGTAAATACTGAAGCAGGGGGGTTCACAGCGCCCCTAGTGGCCTGCCAGACACACTACAGCGTCCTCAACAGCAGAGTGGGTCCGTCTGAACACAGATATTTAGATTTTGCTCAACGTTACGAGAATATTTACAAAACTGTGGAATTTAGTGAGATATTTATTTACACTGCTCAACATTTTGGGTCTGAGTTGTCAATCAGATTATTTCAAACACAAAGTCACACAAAACAAAAGAAGGATGTGTTTTTAACATGTGCTTCATCTCTGACGCTGGACATAAATGTAGAGATGTTTCTAATCTACTGTGGGTCCTTTTCCTTTTCAATTTCGCACAATTCTACCACTAAATACTCAATTTTCACAGCTTCCACACATTTAATTGTAGTTTATTGTAGGTGGAAATAGAGTATATTAGGTTTTTGAGGCTGGTGATTGGTTAAGACCACGATCACCACAGTTTTAAAATAACCCTGACGTTATATTAGAGACACTCTGTGACATTAGGCCACTTTAGATCAAATTAAGCTGATATTAAGAGTGTGGGCTGGTCTGTGTGTGTTTGACTGAGCAAAGTTCATCTCTCACCTGTCAGTCTGCCACGTCTCTCTGAACCTGCTTTAATATCACACACTAATTCTCCTTTGACTATAGCAAATTAATATCATTTTCAAACAATTTCCATATGCAAATACGATTTAATCAAGTAAATGAAACTCCGATGCGACGCCTCGGGGCTAAAGTGAGAGTGGGAGGCAGCAGTGTCACTGTCGATAGAGTTTAGTGACAGATTTTGTGGTGAAATAGTGAAATAATATGAGGTAAATGCACTTTTAAAAACAAACCCCTTCAACCATTTTACCTGAAGCGAGCTGTGATTGGACAAAATCCTACTTTATCTTTTAAAATCCTTAATTATAAAGACTAGATCACGTCTTAAGGTCTCATTTTTTCACAGATGATTCCTTTTACAATAAACTTTAGGAGATTACACTGAAAAAATAAATAAAACAGGAAAAAAAATCAGGTAATGGACTGGAAAACTGAAAATGTTCTTGTAGTAGCCCAAAGATTATTCAAAAATGAGTTAAATCTCTGGATTAGTCCTCAGTGTAATATCATTTTATTTCTGGTCTCATACTTGTTAAGTCATCAGTCGTCCACGTACAGCATTATTTCACTGTAAATATATATATATTTTGTATGTTTTAATAGTCCCAGTTATGATAGGACCTTAGCTGTGCCCCATTTGTGATCCTGACCCCAGTCCCTCTCAGATGAACTGTTCCTGCTGATATTACCATAGACTATATTTCATTCATTTCTTCATTTGATGGTCTATTTGTCAGAGACTGTCCTGGACACGTCTCTGTCCCTCTGTCCGTCCTGGGACTGGATCCTCCTGTGGTTCTCTCTGAGGTTTCTCTTTTTCCTCTGACCCTGATGGAGGCTCTGAGGACAGGGGTTTGTTTGTTTGTTTGTAGGCAATTGCTGTTTGGATATTGGACTAAAGGAGAAAACAGGGAACTGAATAGATATTTTATAGCTTTAAAACAACCAGCTCTAGATCTTTGACTAATACAGTTCTAAATCAGGCCTAAACCAGGACTAACCAGGACTGCCAATGGAAAAATCACGGACCACTCGCAGCTGAAGTGGACCCTTGGTTTAGACAGCTCTTACTTTGCTGCTGTTTAATTACGACAGAGCTTTAGATCCTGGAAAACACTGAATAATGTTGACTTTTCAACCATTTGGGAAAAAAAAGAGATTTCATATTGTCTAAAAGAATTATTTAGGAATAGCAGTTCAATTTGACATCGGATAACTCCAGATTTATTTGTTCATTTGGTTCCTTTTGCTGCTTTATTATTGATTTTTGTCTGCAGTGTCACTCAGATTCTTCCAGAACTATTATGCCCTGTTCACACAAAGACGAGAGCTGAGGAATAAACCCAGCGTTTTACTGCAGCGTTGCCTTGGAGAAGCTTATCTATCGTCACGGCCGTGAGCAGCGAGAATGTAATTCGACATAACACGAGGTCGGACGGTGGCGGCTCGCTGCTGTGACACATCCGTGACATGCTTCGAATTAACATGCAATGGTGTCAATTAAAAGCATGAAACGCACTTAAGGGGAATGTTTTGTGTGCGACCGAACTGCTCCGGAGACAAAGTGACGTATGACGAGTTGTTTACATGAAGTGTGTGGCGGCGTGACAATAGAAGCGAGTCTGCAGAGGTGATAATGGAGCCGGATGTCAGACAGGAACCAGAAACAGTCTGAGGCGACTCTGTGGAGGTGAACAATGAGAGAGAGAGGAGCTGTCTCTGTAGGAACATAGATAAATCTGCTGCAACATTATGAACTCCTAATAAGTCTGTAGGTCCTCCTCTAAAACCTGGACTGGACTAGATCTGAGGGTGGGCTTTTTTACATTAGCTACAGATCTTTAAATGGGACTTCAATTAAAAAAATGTGTCTGGTCTCTGTGTTAGAATTGGAATCATTTGTGAAAAAAACAGTCTTTATGATGCCATCTACTGTTTATTAAAAGGGATTGTAATAGATGAGAACCTCTATTCAGGAACAGAAAACCTTGGAGCGCTCCCATTGGTCGACACTTGTCACATGACGTTCCAGGAAGTTTAATAGCTGCAGATAAAGTGTATTTTCAGCTGAATATGTCTTTTAACAGAGAAACAGCTGAAAAAAAGAAAAGCATCAACAGAGAAAAGGGAGGCAACGTAAAACACAGATAAATACTGTCAATTCAATCACGTAATGTTTAACGAGGAGGAGATAATTGTCGTCCTGACGCTGAAGTCACAGCTAAGCTAACGCTAAACTCTAAACTTCAGTTTGGTCAAATGGATTAGTATTTTGTGGTTTTATTTTTTAATAAAAGAGAAGCAGGAGAGGTCCCTAGACTGATTTTGGAGGAGAGTCAGGGACAAAAAAAAAGAAAATCAGTGAGTGGAGCTTTAAGGGAAAGGACTCCAGTGTCAACAGTTCAACTAACCTTCAATATAGCACTGATTTGTGATTAGTTGTGTTTCTTTGGCTTCATAATTCAGTCTATTAACCTTTTTTCACAGTATTGGGACATGAGATAGACATAGGTCACAGAGATGATAGAGGACTGATGCAAATTTGTTGATCAGTTTAACTTCTGAGAGATGGTGATTGTTTGGAGGAAGGTGTTTCACAAATGCACTTTGTGACATTTGTACATTTTTCCTCCATTTTAGATCTGTTGTCAATTCCCCCAGTGGCTACTTATGGAACTACAACAGAAAATCCCAACCAAACAAACATTTTCCACATCAACCACATTGTAAAACTGGAAAAAGTGCTGAAAGGACATTCGTTTCCAAAAATGACTACGTTTCTATTGAAAATAAACATCTATCTTTTATTGTAGAGTTCAAAAAGTACAAAACACAGTAAAGGGGAGTCAGACATTGCCAAGACTTTAAGGTACATTATGAAGATGTGGCTACAATGCATGTGTTTCTTGTTAAATGTTGTTATGTCCCAGTGGTTTCCATAATTTCCCACTAACCTCATTCTGATCACAACCTCTGTTTTGGTCTCACAGCTTCTCAACTTCTGCTGCTTCTGTAATAACAATATCACTCATCTCATATTCTCCACTTAGTTTTTTTTCCTTTTTTTTCCTCCCCTCGCCTCTTTTTCTCACTATCCCACTCCCCACCCACTCCACATTTATCACATTCATTTGATATTCTGAAATAAATGTAGCAGAAAGGGAATAATGCACCTCCCGTACGCTGCGTTCATTACACACACATTTACATGGGGTCCGCCTTCGTGTTTCAAATCAAGCTCTGTTTCTCACATTTGTTGGGATCTGGAAGCAGGGAGGAGGCCGTTTTCTTCACATTATCAGCGCGCGGTGATAAATGGCTCGATCTATCCGTCTCCGCTGTCACATTCATAAAAGAAAATTTGGCCTTCGTCAAGGGAATCAAGCAGGGGAGGCCGTAATATCCTCCGCGAACGTGTATCCATCAACTTAGGATTGAAACGCCGTAGTGAATACACCTGAGTGAATAATTTTTCACCCGTGATAATGCACCAAATGCCCGCTGAAAAATCTGCATTTCCCTGCCTCAGCTGCGGCGCGAAGAGGAGGCGGGCCACTGATCATATTCCATCTGCAGGCGATCATGTAAATAGCCCTCCATCTTGGGAAGCCGATATGCAAAGCAGCCGTCTCCCTCGTGTCAGGATCAGATTAATGTAAACCTAAAAGTGGGAATTACGGCCCTTATCCGGCGCGGCGTTTCGGGGAGGGGCCGGGATACGAGCCCCCGAGGGGAATCTGCCTGGTTCAAAGCCCCTTCCTCTGGTTAAAAAACCCGCTAAGATCTATGCGCCGAGGTGAAGGGTAATTTCTTTGATATTCGGCAATGCATTACTGTAGGTGGAGTGCGGCGGCATGGCCCACTGGCTCTCACTGAAGTGTGTGTGCGGATCATGCAAATGTATGCACAGGCGGGAACACACCGGCGGTAAACAACATTTAAGGAGTGGACGCTGCACTCCACGGGCCGGGATTTATAGAGACATAAAGCTGATTTCGTTCACCGGTATCGCCATCAGAACAGAGCAGGACACATATCTGAGTGGTTTTAGGCACCGATTCACTGAAGCGGAACTGTACAGGTCGATACGATGAGCGTTAACAGGGATTTTCATTGTTTAAAGAGGTGTAAAGGGTTCCAAACACTCAAGTCACCCTCGAGTTTGTTAGGGACAGTTACCAAAAGGGGGAGCTCTACACTGATGAGAGAGAATTCTTGCTCAGACGAAATTAACAAACTCAAATGAGATGATAAACAGTCCAAGATGATAGAAAGCTAAATGTTCTGTATATGTATTTATTATCGGAGTCCATACGAGCTGCTTTGACTCATGGGTAATAACTCGCAGGGCTAATACTTAAAGACAGACACTGACAAAGCTATAATGTAGACTCTATTACAACTAAATGCTGTTGGATATGTAAAAGTATATAACACAGACACAGTGTTTTATTGAATTACTGCTCTGTGGAATGGAGCCTGAACACTGCTGTAAACCTGGAAGGTCTGTATGAGAGAACACATCATTAAAACAACCTGCTGCTGACACAATACAAGAAACAAACTGCATTTCTGCCTAAAAACACTGTCTTTTCTAATCAGGACAGAGAGAGTGTTTCATGCTTTAGAAAAAGGTGTTAAAACAGTGAATAATGATAGATAATGTTGTTTGTATGTCTTTGTTGAACGTTGCATGTTGTTTTTGTGTTGCAAATGGAGTTACTGTTTTATGAAAGACACATTTCAGATCTGACAATTAAATATTGTCAATAAATCATTACATTAATAGAGAGACAAAGGCTCAGAGGAGGACTGGTCCAGAAACAGCTCAGAGTGTCACAGAGACGACATGTTTCTGTCTGGACTGAACCCAGAATCTTTTTGTTGTGGAGCAAGAGTACGAAATAAAATGTTTATAAGCCACATTGTTTTCAGCTGTAGATAATGTTCACGTCTTAATGCACTGGGTTTGTGAATTATTTGCTTAAGTGACTTTAAACACCGTACATAAAGAGTACACCTCATTGTGCAGAATTTATGGAGGCTATTGCCTTTTTGTCGATTGAAAATGTTTTGCAGAAACATTGCCAAAAGCTTAAAGGGTCTGTTTATCATCATCATCATCAAACTATTCTGCCATTTTCTGAGCCTTTTGTAAAACCCTTAAAGTGAGCATATGACTGACTTGTTATATTTTTTCAAATGCAGATATTCTCATAGTTTATTATTAGCCTTGTGCTTCAAACGTCTGTGTTACATAATTACATTTGAAAAAAACGTGTGTGAAAAAGTGGAAAACCTAAGCCTCAAGAAATTCATGTTCTGTTTTAGTTTAGCTTTGTTTTTTTTTTGTTTTTTTGCAGGACAGAGCAGAGAACAAGCGCTAATCCAACTGGGATTTGTTGCTAGTTAGCCTGTTAGCCTTGGCCCACTTAAAAGTGCAACAAAAACAGCATTAATTAGCCTGTTATAGAATCCACAAGTGCAAACAAACCCTCTTCAAACATTTCTGTGTGAATCCCCTCCCTCAAATCCACAAACAGATCCACAACCAAAACTCGGACAGAAAGAAAAAAAAAAAAATCCCACAAATCGACACAATAATAACATCGGAGTGGTCTTAGCATAAGCAATATCACGGGCCGGGTTTCATCTGGACTGATCCTCGGAGGTGGGAGGCTTTGTGGTTATAACAACAAACTCAAATCTATTACAGAGGCTCGGAGAGAGTGTTTTATCGAGAACGGACTCAACCAATCTGCAGCGCCACCTGACTCCAGCCTCAACACTGAGGGCTTATTACAGTTTGGATGAAGGAATAAAAAGGTAAAGCAAATAAATATCAGGAGATAACTTTAGTTTGTCTGTTGACTGTTGAGGATCCCATGCTTTAGTTAAAGTGTTGTAAATGAGGAATATGTTCATTATTAAAAGGATAGAGATTATTATGTTGAGGCTTTTAAAGGTGAACACACAATAAATAACAGGTAAACTTTATTTAAACCGCAAACATATTCATTAACCTCTTTCATCATGAAGTGTTATGTATTCATATTACATTTTTCATAATCTGTTCCTGTATAGAAAGAATAACTCTAATGAGAATTGTTTGTCGAGCTGTTTAAAAGTTGTTCATGTTTAAAATCTAGAAATGGTTCAAATGTACATCAAATAAAACTGATGTAAGTTTGACTAATTTGTGTAAACAAGTGTAAAAAGTCCAGTTTGGGGAAAACATGTCCAGTTTTAACTCCTGCTCGACGTCTGAAACTCAACACAAACACAGGAGATTTACAGGAGCTCATAATTTATAAAACAGACATTATGATGGAAACTGACTGTGTTTTCTTTACTAAAACAGAGGGCACCAAACATGCTCCGAGAACCCTTCAGTATCTTGCTTTGTTTTCTGATAAAAACTGGGATGTTTGGATGAAAAAAAGAACCTCGAGAGGATCACAGACGTCGAAACAGAACGACAAACAAAAATAAAATGAGAAGAGGGCAAACATGGAGCAGTGAGGAGATAAAAAAGCCTTATTAACATTTGGACCAACAGTGCCCTCTAGTGTGTTTCTTGAGAAGAGCTTTGTTTTTGTGTTTGGTCACAGTTTAAAAAGCTTTGGTGGGGCGGGTTTTTTTTTGCAGCAGACCTAAACTAAATGGATCGTTTTTTTGCTTTGGTGCAAACTAAATGAAGTGATTCTCTTCTGTTTATTTAATACAGTCACTGTTCTCAGATAATGGTGTATTATGGTCTGAACCGTCCATTGAGAAGCTTAGAATCTTGAAAAAGCATGTCTTTTAAAATGGAAAATAAGTCAAAACCATGTTAAATCTGAATAATGCATGATGTTCACATCCTTCATACGCCCCAGATCATGTCTTACGTTCCATCCATGTCCAATTTACACCAAAACTGTCCACTTTGAGGCGCTCACAATCGTTTCTGTCAACAATTCATCAAACCTCCCTGTGCATATGTGTGTGTTTTGATGCATAGACCGGAGTTTTATAGCTCATTTCCCAGTTTGAGGTGTGTTTTCTCACCTGTGTGTGTGTGTGTGTGTGTGTGTCATCAGCGCAGACACGAGAATCAGTGGACTATTGAATGCAATTACAGCATGCAGGCCAGACAATAAAGATTGATAGTGCTTTTGGCTTTTATCACACGGCAAACACAGCGGAGGTTAACGCCCGCGAGCCTCGAGCTGCTGCCAGTCTAATAATGATGGAGAATATGCAGCTAAAACGAGAGATTATGAAGAATATAGGATTGTATTAAAAAGAAGGGAGGTTTCTTTTGTCTCTGTTTGAACCTGGAGTGAGCAGATTTGTAGTTCACTCAAAGAAAGTGGATGTATTTTGGTAATATCTTGTGATTTCCCGCAAATAAGAGGTTTTCTGTAGATTCTTGGTCATAAAAGTCAAAGTGTGATGGTATAAAATGGTTTAGAAGAAGGAATAAAGACACAAAAAGGCCCTAAATGCAGGTAACACTGAATTAAAATGTATTATATTAGTGCTCACAAATTTGAATTATTGCCTTGGTCAAACTATAGTTGTAGTTTTAAAGCAACCAACAGTGCCCTCTAGTGTGTTTCTTGAGAAGAGCTTTGTTTTTTGTGTTTGGTCCCAGTTTAAAGTTTTTTTTTAGTTTGCAGCGGACCTAAACTAAATGGATTGTTTTTTTGCTTTGTTACAAACTAAATGAAGTGAACACGCCCTAGATATTCTCTCCTGTTTATTTAATACAGTCACTGTTCTGTAATGCTGTATTATGGTCTGAACCATCCATTCAGAAGCTTAGAATCTTGAAAAAGTGTGTCTTTTTAAATGGAAAATAAGTAACACACACACAATTACACAATCATTTGGATTAAACCTATGTTTATTAGTTTGGATTTTTTTTTGATTGGATAATTCCTTCACAGACTGTTTATGAGGCGAGGAACAGGACACTTTTAAGGAAAACATAATCCACCTTTTGTAAAATCACACTTTAGAATATGCGCCATCAAAGGTTGTATGTGGCCTATGTACTTACTTAATGGAAACATTTAGACATTGAATTAAAATAGACATTAATGTAAAATATGCTTGGAGTAAAATCTTCAATAATGCCCCAGTGTCAGTCCTAATCAGGCCTGATGTCTTTGTACAGATTTTAATAACAACCGTGTCCATCCTCCAGGAGTCAAGTGTTTCTGTGGCCTGCCAAGAACAACTCATCACCGCAGCCTTTTATTAAAGCCAGACTCAGATGGGACGGCCTCAAACGGGTCCCTAACTCCCGAAATCATCCCCCGGAGCGTTTGACATCCGACGCCTTTCATTATAACGCCGTGATTTATCCTGACATATCAAAGCCGATTCTTCTCATCGAAAGGACGAGATGTGATCGGCAGCGAGGAAGACGTATTGGAATTGTTGGTTGCCAAAGACGTACAATGCATCATGACGGAAGAATAATGGCAGACGGTGACCAAGGACGCATTTGAAAAGAGGAGAAACAATGGAGCAGGACGAGACAAAGGACAGCGCCGGATAAAACGCTTTTAAAAGTAATTTTTAAATAGAGAACGAGGGCTGCAGCGCCGGATGATTGGCAGAATGATTGTTCCATTATGTGCCTGACTGGTCATAGCCCTCTAACATATGAACATGCATGTGCCGCGGCTCCGAGCGTCTTATTATTCCCGTCCTATTAGCGACAGTCTCCTTCAGACTTCAACACACCTCACACAGGAATGCCATTGTTTGTCTATTCATACTTTTTTGTGATTCGTGGAATAAAAAAAATCTTAAAAAATCACTTTTGACACCTCTTCAAGAAACAGCGTGTGATTTGACTGGTGTTTTATTATCGGAAGAAAGTTCTGGGACATTCTTTGGGAGAGATTTTCATTGATTTCTATTGACTTTTACAAACTCCTGCTCATTCTATTCAGACGCTAAATACTGACTTAAAAAAAAGTCAGATTTTTCCTTGAAAAGTTGGACAAAGATGTATTTAATAGTTGAAGTGGGAAGTTTGAGGATATTTTCATAGAGAACTATTGTAAAGAGAGGTGAGGAATGCAAGAGAGTCAGCCATTTTGACTCATTTTTGAGACACATTATTATTAAATGCAGCTCCAATACACTATTATACTGTAGTACACTATTATACTGTAGTACACATGCTTTCTTTGAATGTTTTTGATTTTTTGTTTTGTTTTTTTCTATCTTTGTATCTTTGCATTTTATGTTTTAATGCGTGTAAATGAGTCTGAGATGAAGTTGAAAAGAGTACATATAAACATCTGTCAGGGTGTATGTAAGAAATACCCCTCGCCTGTGGGGGGCGCTGCTCCAATATTTACTCATCAACACAACACAAACCTCACTCGTTTATCAGTGGGTCTCTTTGGGCTAATTGTCCATCCTCGACTCCTCGAGAGAGGAGAGAGGAGAGGAGAGAGGAGAGAGGAGAGAGGAGAGGAGAGAGGAGAGAGGAGAGAGGAGAGAGGAGAGGAGAGAGGAGAGAGAGAGAGAGAGGAGAGGAGAGGAGAGAGGAGAGAGGGAGAGAGAGGAGAGGAGAGGAGAGAGGGAGAGGAGAGGAGAGAGGAGAGAGGAGAGGAGAGAGGAGAGGAGAGAGGAGAGGAGAGAGGAGGAGAGGAGAGAGGAGGAGAGGAGAGAGGAGAGAGGAGAGGAGAGGGAGAGGAGAGGAGAGGAGAGAGAGAGAGAGGAGAGAGAGAGGAGAGAGGAGAGGAGAGAGAGAGAGAGAGGAGAGGAGAGAGGAGGAGAGAGGAGAGAAGAGAGGAGGAGAGGAGAGAGGAGAGGAGAGGAGAGGGGAGAGGAGAGAGGAGAGAGGAGAGAGGAGAGAGGAGAGGAGAGAGAGAGGAGAGGAGAGAGGAGAGGAGAGAGGAGAGGAGAGGAGAGGAGAGAGGAGAGGGAGAGGGAGGAGAGAGGAGAGGAGAGAGAGAGAGAGGAGAGAGAGGAGAGAGGAGGAGAGAGGAGAGAGGAGAGGAGAGAGGAGAGGAGAGGAGAGGAGAGGAGAGAGGAGAGAGGAGAGGAGAGAGGAGAGAGGAGAGGAGAGGGGAGAGGAGAGAGAGGAGAGAGGAGAGAGGAGAGGAGAGGAACAGGACTAAACCACAGGTCCATTGTTTACTGATCAGTGTAAAATCTTTGTTGTTTTTGACAGTTTTTACAGCAGATATTCCACTAAAGACCAGACAAAACAAGGTCCTGGACTCAACAGCACTACTCCACATTTAACCAATGCCTAGAAGAGGACTGGGACTTAACTGGGGCTTTCTGATTTTCTTATGTTCTTCTTAAAATATATTCATCAGTAAAATATCCACCTAAGTCACAGATTGTGGCTTGTGACAGGTAGAGCTCTCTTTCCCTGTTGTAGAAGTACTTAGTCTGTACTCTCCACACTTTGACTTTAACACTGCCCTCATCACTTCCCTATCTCCACATTAATTGATCCAAACAGCCTGTGATTATCTCTTTATGCTAAACTACCTGACGACTCTTCAAAGATATCTCAAGTTTGGCTCTCTGTGCTTCCTCGACTTTTATTTTCTTCTTAATATTACCCCGACGCTCGGCCACAAAAAACCCAATCCGGCCTTTCCTTATCTCCCGCCGCGAGCCGGTTTTGATGTCCCAACCTTAATCAACTGGCCCGGGCCGTCGGATGCGCGTCTGACACGGGACAATCGGCCCGATCTAAATCTGCACATCGGCGCTGACATTACCGTGGCATTTTTCCAGTGGCAGAGGTAAAGAGAGTGGTTCAACTGGGACCATCGTTGGGAGGATTGTAGGCCTGGCATATTCATATTAGCGTGGAATTAGTCTCCTTTTTAAATCCAGTGCTGGGAGTCGGTGCTTATCAGAAACAGCATTCACAGCCATCTATCAGCCATCGGAGTAATTCTTTTTGACATTTCAGATAACGATCTCAATGCAAAGCTTCCAACTAGACTTGTCAAATAATGAAGGAATTCTTGGACTAAAATATCAGCTGGATTTGACCGTTATCGCTCCATCTCTGAACCCTCGTCCCGCCGCTTCCTGTATCTCTTCGAGGTTAGCAACAGCGCTAATCCTATCTGTGCATAATCGGTTAATATTTCCAGGGGAATTATCAGCGGACAGTGTTTCATATGTAAATATTGCTGAGGATGTGGTAAACAGACGCAGGACTGACCGGTGCTAGCGTCGGACTGATTAGCCGCCGCTGTGTTTGGCTAAAGCTGGAGTCAATACAAACACATTATCCTTGAGTTAATAATCGGTCAGAGAGGACACAGACCTCTGCATCAGACACGTTTATTCATTTAGAAGCAAGGACACAAGCTGTTGTTCAGACAATCATTCATATAAAGCCTCTGATTGTAAAGAGAACTGTAGAGTGTATAATAGTGTGGACAACAATGACCGTGAATGTTTTCATTTGGAGGTAAATAGAAGTTAGACCTGGCTCCAGACTGTGTAGTAAAAACAGACAAATCAACTTTAATGTGTCATGAGACAAGAGCTTATTGATCCCACAATGAGGTACTTCACAGTAGGTTTAGGGCAAAATAGTGTTGGAAAATATATAAAGAGAGCATGCAGTAAATATATATATACAGACTTTAAATATAAAAAAAAATCTAAAGAAACGTTACAGGTGCATTCAGGTCAAAATAATAAATAAAATAAAATAATACATTAAATTAAATAAATAAAAAGAGCACTGTATGTACACATTTACTGTTAAATTCATGAAATGTCTCACCGTCAAAGGTCCAACTTCACCTGAAACAACAGTATTGTGACCTTTTCTTCTCTTGTTTTATTAAAAAAAGGTCAAACTGGACCAATTTGCGACCACCAAATACCCAGACATGAGATCAGACTGAAGTTTAGACTGATTTGACTGATTAATCACTGTGTGAATGCTTCTTGTTTCACTTTGCTTGTTTGTTTGTTTGTTTGTTTGGTTTTTTGCTGGAACAGACTCTTTTTTCCCAACACTGATGGCAGCTAATGGGACCGTCCTGTTCCTGTATGTGCTGACCTCTCTCATCTGTTAAAATCCTCAATAATCAAACCTAGATGATGACTTCAGGTCTCGTTTTCTGATCATTATTACGATATGCTACACTTCTGTCTTGTTCTTGGAGTTGTTTTCTCCTCTTAATTTTTTTTTTTTACAAGAACCTGTTTGTTCCAGTCATCCTTATTTAAAATCAGAAACTATTGACATTTGTGACTCATGTTTAATTTAAAAGGCTTTTCTACATTTCTTTTCATCTGTATTCACTAAAAAAGATGATGAAACTTGTAGAGTTTTGTTAATCCTTCCATTCCCATATAAACTTTCTGATCTAATGTGGTGTCTCCAGTGTTACGTCCCGTCCCGAGCTCAGCCACATTTAGCTCGGTGGCCCTCGGAGGTCGGAGCGTGGCCCCGCTGCAGCTGTCCGTCCCGAGCAGTGAGGACAGAGACGGGGGTCATTAATTAAACATAGGCGGTGTTTTGCATAGGTCTCCTCCGCTGTGCCCCCTTCACACGACTGTCAGCCGGGCCGCTCCAGAGGCGAGGGCTGCATCCGCCTCGGGATAACATCTCCAATAACAATTAAGAAGGAAACATGTAATTTACCAAGGAGAAAAAAACAGTCGATAGGCCGCTTTGGCTTTGCATACTAAACATGACTAGAGAATACAGCAGTCAGTGGTCACTTTATTCAAAATAGTGCTTTAAAAGTCCATAACATGATGATTTTGACAGTTGCATTCAGTTTTTAGTGTAATCTCCTAAAGTTTATTGTATCTGTGGAAAAATGAGACCTTAAGACGTGATCTAGTCTTTATAATGAAGGATTTTAATAGATGAGAATGATCAGTCCACAGCAGGATTTTGTCCAATCACAGCTCACTTCAGGTAAAAAGGAGCGCTCCCATTGGTCGACACTGATGTCAACAATGAAGGAACAAGGAAATAAACCAAGGAAATGGGTTATTCTGTTGGAAATACGTCTTATTTTACAGAGAAACAGCTCAAAAAAGATAAAAATAGAGAAACAGGAGTGAATGAAACATAGATAAATGTTGGAAATGCTTTGATGCAACGTTTAATTTCCTGTGGAATCAGGAATGCACAAATAGGAAGTCATTTTATTGGATAAGAAGACAGTAAATGACAATATGTATCATCAAACAGAGGTACATGAGTGAATATAGTAAAGCAAAGAAGCAGCTTCCTCACTTTTTACAATCTATATGTGTCTGTTTTGATGTAAACTGAGAAGTGTTTTATCAATATGTATTCTGAAAGTGAGGTTTATTCAGTTTAAAAATGACACAAATCCTGCTGCTTCTGTGCGGGTTTCAAGACTCAGCCAATAGTTTTGAGACAAGGCAAATAAAGTAAAGCTGTAGGTGCCTGCTATTTTAATTTAATTGTGTTGTTTTTCTTTTTGAATTATTTCTTTTTGAGCCAGGTTCAAAGGGCAATAAAAGTGTTTCATCAGAACTCACACATTATACAATTAATAGTGACTACATCCATTGTATTATTATGGTCTATACTATTTGGGAAATGGATCAGTATGGATTGTATTACATGGAGAGTAGTTTCAGACAAAGACAAAAGGACCTGGTTTTAAAAAGTCACATGACCAGACCCATTTTGCAGTTTTATTCTACACTTCCAATCCAAACCAATTTAGGCAGACTCAAAACGATCAAAATAACATGTTCTTTTTTAGCAAGTGAACGTCTCACCTTTGATACAAAAACCTCTGAGTTTTAATTAAAAAAAGAGGAAAACTATTTGACTGTATTGTGTTGCTGCTTCAAACCTGGCAGCAGTGTCTCAGGAGTCGACAGCCACACTTGACTCAGTCTTTGTCGAACACCAACAGCACCGTTCGTCTGTGGGTCATTGTCACAAGCATCACATCAACATCGTTTTTATCAATTCACTCAAAAGGTGTTTTAGGGCAAATACATCTTGTGCATTCCTGGATTAAACTTTGATGAGGGTTAGAGTTGTCTTAAGAAGTTCTTTAATTGTTTTTTTGAGCAGATTTTTGAGTGAATCAAGGGTAAGATCTTTCCTTTTATTTCCTACTTTTGTTTTTATAACAACTTTACATTCTTCGACTTAAGATCAAAGAAGGTTATGTTGGATTAAAATGACTTTCTTAGAGAAGCCAGACCCATGGGAGTATATCTCTGCTTTAAACCAGCTTCATTGAAAACATTTGTAAATTTGTGGGGTTGTGGTGTTAATTAGCAACTGCTCAAAGTCTCCTGTTGAGTTTCTGTCTTTAGATGTGGACTTGTCTTACTTTTATAGCCTTTTAGTTGGGTTTCTGTGTGGATCTGCCAGAACACAAAGGGTCAAGTTGAATCCAGTCGACCCATCACATCAATAAACTGCAGGTAAAGCAGTGTGGAGTAGATCCAGATCCTATAAATAACCCTGAGGGAACTAAAAGTGCTGTGTTTGGTCCGACTGCAGGCCCGGTGTGTGTGCAGTCATTACGTCTCCATTATCCCGTGTGTGTCCATTATGCATGCAGCGAACGGGGCTGAACTGACCTTGTGAGATGATCATCGACTCTCCTTGGGAAAACACTTGTTATCCCAGGATTAACACGCAGCAATTACTACCTGCTGGACACACCAGAAACAAAACACTTCCTCTGGAACAGACGGGGACGGCTCCGGTCTCTAATGGGACGCAGGAGTGAGGGTCGGCTCAGGACGTGTTCAAGAATAAAGATCACAAAGGCTAAGGATTTGTAATTCAAATCACAAACAGGCAAGAAATGAAATATGCCTTGAACAGGACTCTGGGGTCACATCTTGTATAGTCCTTCTTATGAAGCTTTTTTATGTGTCTCAAATTCACATTCCTCATTAGTGACCTGATGGTGGACCTGCAGGTGTCTCAAGTTCTTTTTGATCTGAACCCAGCCCCAGACCTTCTCGTTTCCAGCCCCAGACCTTCTCGTTTCCAAACCCAGCCCCAGACCTTCTCGTTTCCAGCCCTGGACCTTCTCGTTTCCAAACACATCCCCAGACCTTCTCGTTTCCGGCCCCAGACCCTCTCGTTTCCAAACCCAGACCTTCTTGTTTCCAAACCCAGACCTTCTCGTTTCTAGCCCCAGACCTTCTTGTTTCCAAACCCAGACCTTCTCGTTTCCAAACCCAGACCTTCTCATTTCCAGACCCAGACCTTCTTGTTTCCAGCCCCGGACCTTCTCATTTCCAGACCCAGACCTTCTTGTTTCCAGCCCCGGACCTTCTCGTTTCCAAACCCAGACCTTCTTGTTTCCAAACCCAGACCTTCTTGTTTCCAAACCCAGACCCGGACCTTCTCATTTCCAGCCCCAGACCTTCTCATTTAAAGTCTTGTATAAAGACTCTCCACCCCTTTTGCTCTTATTTCATTAAACTCTTGAAAACTCCGGCGTTGTGCTTTTTAACACCAATACATTATGATTTAAACAAAGGTATTAGTGCTTTTGGTCTAGTTTTAGTTCCTTGACTCAGAGGCTGGGTCTGGCTCATTCTGGACGACTCCATGGGTCAATACCAAATGTCAGAAAGTCAAGACTTTTGTGTAAAAATGACACTGTAACATGAAGGAAAGAAAAAGAAGAAGAAAGAAAAATGATATTTAAAGTAAACCAGACGTTTAACTGTGGACCTTGACTTTGTAGAGATGTTTTTTGGTTTCCTCTTCCTCAAAGGAAACATAAGCAAAGGTGGAATACATTTTTCCTCTTCCATTCATTTGTGATTCTGTATTATGTGCTTATACACGTCTCATTTCTGGTCATAGCCCTTCATTTCATCCCTTCACTTTCTCCTGTTCTTCATTTGCAAAAGAGCACCCCTCATTTAACCATCTCCCACCTTGTTCCTTTTCCTTGAGACCTGTTAGTGTTGTGTAAGGCCCGACTCCTGTTGCCAAGGGCTTCCCATCACCTCCCCATATTTTTTTTTTTTTTTTTTCTTTCCCCCGGTGCATCTGGAGAAAAGGGGAACTTGTGCATAATCCTGAAGCCCATTGTGGCCTACTTAGTGAGAAGGGAACATGCCTTTCGACTGGTCGCGCCTTTGTATGTGGGTCAGCTTCATTCAAATTCTCTTTCATTGGAGCTCCTCTTCCGACACTGTGGCCCATCATTAGCTGTAATATAGGTCACCCCAGGCTTTGTGAGGCGGCAGCCCCATTTGCATTCTTGATTCGGATGACTGTAGGTAGAAAGGAGGAAAAAAAAGGGGGGGAAGGTGGCATCTGAAGTAACGGCGAGGCTTTTATCACTGTTGATGAAAGGATGGGGTCAGTGCGCGCTCGGTTTAAAAGGATCGAGGCGATTTCCCAGCGGTGCCAAAAATGAGACGCAGGTCGAAGCCAACGGAACGGAGCTGTTCATCACAAAGATACGTCTCTGGATTAAAACTCCTGTAATTTCTCAAAGGGCAATTAGAAAAAGTGAATATTAGTGTCAGTCTGAACCATATGGAGTCAGTACTAAACAGGTTAACATAGGTTTTGTTTCTAGTTAAGGACATTATCTAGATTTTAGTGAGACTTTCTCGACTGATCATACTTATCCAACTGTATTTGGGCGATTAATTGTCAGAAAAATGTAGATTTTATGTTTGCAATTAAGGCAAGACGTTATTTTTGAGCCTAGTATCATCATTTTACAGATTTTAGAGCTTCTATTAGGGCAAGGAACAACACTGAAACGGGGAAAAAAGAGAAACCAGAAAGAGGATACACTCCCAGGATGAAAAGGGAGGGACATAGGTCAAAAAAGGATTAATACACAGGTGTAAACACAAATGAAGGGGGTGGGAGACTCAACGACAAGTTCTAAATGAGGCTGTAGTGATCAGAAAGAAAGATAAATACAAAGAGGAGAAATAAATCCAGATGTGGCAAACAGCAGCTAATAATACAAACAAAACTTAAACTAAATGAAGACAAAATGCTTATAATTCAACAAAAATAAAGGAAGAAATGGCAAAAAATCAAAAATCCAGTGAAAAAGGGTTGATCATTTGTGTAATCCAGACCAGTCCAGAGACTCCAAAAGCCCTTAATGAGTCTCTCCTTAGTCTCTGGGAAAAAAGCTCAAACTGTTTTTAAATCAAGGACAAGTGAAGACCACAGCTTTTGTACTTTCCGTCTTAAGGCGTCCCATGTGTTTGAAATGTGTCCAAGAAAGAAAAACAAGACAATTGACCAGAGTTTATCACAGAAGCCCACTTTCAGCTAAATCTAGTGAACGTTTTATTTCATTTAGACCAATATCTCATTATTAACTGTGACAGAAGAAAGACTGCCTTGTGTCCAAAGTCCATAAGTCTGGTCTTGAACTTAGACTGAGATGCTTGGAAAGTGTTTGAACACAAATAAGAAGTGTATGAATCTATAAGAGACCAGTTTTTTAGTGAACCCTCTTCCTTTCGTCCAATGGGATTACATCTGGCGGCGACCGCTCACCGTGACCCGTCCATTTTTTCATTTTTTTTTCCTTCTCATTTCTTTACGACTTCATTATTTCTCCCCGCCACGCTCGTTTTCATTTTGCCGGAGCCGAGCGGAGCGGTGGATAATGACGGCGCTATAAAAACGCCGCTGTACCGTTTGCATACTGTTCTCATTTGGCGCGGCCCTCAACCCTTCAGCTGGCATATGGCGGGTAATCAGGTCCGCAATCAGGGCTGCACGTTACACGGGGCCCCGCTTTCAACACGGGGGCCATTACCCATCTGTGTCATGGCACGGAGCAAAAATGAAGCTACTTATGCTCAATATCTCCACACAGACGTAATACATGCAAAAACAATGGCTAGATAAATAGAAAATACCATATAGGAACAATTATAGTTTCAATACTGGACATAAAATCCTGTATAGACGTGATATATGAAACAAAGTGGGTTAAATGACCCTGAAGCCAGTTCCCCTTTGCCTCCATTGGCCTAAAATGATCATATCACATGGACATAATGGATAAAACATATGGTTCTATCATAAAGTGGGTTACATAAAGTCTTTACACAGGCCGCTTTATGACCCTGAGTTAAAATGTGTTTTATGATTTTAATGTGGGTTTATGGCTTCAATCAATCAATCAGGCTTTGTTTAAAGTCTATAAACAAAATGGAATAACTGGACATGAACTTATCAGCGCTGACATGTGATAAAGATATTGTTAATGTCTCGGTTTAAATGTTTAAATTTCCAAGAAAGTAGAGTCAGAACAGGGCCTTGACAGCGTTAGGAATGGGCTTTGAAAGAGAATGAATCAGATCTAGAAAAAGTAAACCCAGATAATGCAAAAATGATTTTGGAAGGCTTTGGCTTTTATGGATTTTGGCAAAGCTTGTGCTCTGATTTGAGAAAATATATCCACACAAATAGAGTTTTTCTGTAATGAAAGATTGCTACGTCCATTTTTATAGTCAAGGCTAATATAAAATCACACAGTACTTTTATCATTTCAAAAGAATTACTGGGTGAACTTAAAATGACCTGCATCATTGTGTGAAAGTGAGTTTGTTAGATTTGACACAACCTTTACTCTTTTCTACAACTTTGGCTCCAACAAAACTGAGATTTGCTGCAGTTAACATCAATAGCACGAACCGTTCTTAAAACAGCTGCATATGTTTGTCAAACTAAAAAATGAGTGCACAAAAAGTAAAATGGCATCAGTAGATTTATTTTTAGTAATAAAAATAATAATAATAATATGATTTGGAGTCCTATTTAACTTTTTATACACAATACAAAAAAAAAAAAGACTCCGCTGACGAGAACCATGAGATGTCAAAAAATGGCAAAGTTATTGTTAAAGTTTTTATTCCTTGTAAAAAGATATTGCTAGACTCAGTTTTAAACATTTCTGAAGTTTGTATATTGACTTGTCTTGTACAGTCCAAAGTTAATGATCCCAGACAGTGAAAAATAATAAGAGGGACGTCCCAAACTGTGGCCAAAGATAAAACAGAAGTCTCTCAAGTCAAGGTTCAAAACAGAGTATTCAGAGAAAATATAGTCAAAAAGTTAAAAATGTCTGCAGTTCAAACCATTACTTTGAACCAGGCTGTGATCTGAAGACTGGAGGCATCTTGAAGTGGGACATCCAGCCTCCGACCAGACTCCAGGACTGGATTTGAGCAGGTGTCCCGTCCCTGAGTCGTCTTCTCTCCGTGTTTCGTCCTCGTGCGGTGTTTGTCGAGCTCTCGGGTCCAAATCCATTATTTCCTCCCGAAACGACAACTCTTTTCCTCAAACGTAATCCCTCGCCTTTCGCCGGAGTGAGGCTGGAGAGTAAACACAGCCGAGCGGCGACGGGAGAGGGATCTTCAAATTTACAAAAGGAATCTCTGAAGACGCTGGGCCTGAGGAGAAAGAAGACACAGCGCTGAACGGATATATTTTCTAAAGCCCTGTGCTTCACGGATATGTGGGACATGCAGTAGATTCCAAGAAGAAAACAAAGTATGACGATGTCTGTTCTCAAAGTTTGTCCCAATACTTGCTTTTTCTTTGTTCAGGTGCTTCATTTAGATACACTGCTGTGAAAAAGTGTTTGCCCCCTTCCATTTGTCACATGTAAATGTTTCAGATCAAACAACTTTAAATTAAAGACTTTTAGACGATAACTCAAGTAAACACACAAAATACAGTGTGTGATAATAAGTAAGTGATCGTTTTATTTATTGAGGGGAAAAAAGTTATCAAAACCTACCTAACCCATGTGAATAAGTAATTGCCCCCTAAACCTAATAACTGGTTGTGTCTCAGCAACAACAACTGCAAGAGTTTGAGAAGCAGGATTTCTTTCTCATCTCTGGAGGATCTGGGCCACTCTTCTTTATGGAATTGTTTTAATTCAGACTCATTGGAAGACTTTTTAACATCAGGAAACAGCATCTCAATCAGATTAAAGTCCAGACTTAGACCAGGCCGCTCCAAAACCTTCATTTAGTTTGTTTTAATCCATTCAGAGCTGGACTGGTGTGTTTTGGATCATTTGGACTAACCCCGTCTCCTTAAACTTCACTCTTTTTAAAACCGAGTGATATATAAGCTCAAATCTTTGTGTTCAGCTATGATTTTTACACAAACTGTACGTAACTGACATATACATTTAAGTGTTTGGTATTTAGAGTCACTTTAAATGAATCTGCCAGTCACAGTGCATCAGAAACATTACTCACAGCTCTCATTTTTCCGTTCCCCTGATAACTACTGTGTTTAGTGACTGTTTTTCATTTCGGTCTCTGCCAGATGTCAGGCTGTGTGTCCGTTGCAGTCGTCCTTGTTGTAATTTGTCGACACATCTGCTTTACAAATGATGAGTGACGGCGCTGCCAACAAACACTGGAAGTACTTTTGGTGAATATCACAGAGACAGAGTCTGGTTAGAACGTCTCCCATGGTTTACACCCAGCACTTTGTCTCTGGTGCTGCTGCTGCAACAAACACATTAGAAAAGAAATAAAGGTGATTAGAAAACATTAAGAAAGTATAATAGAGTCTAATGTGTCTGAAAGCACTCACTCAGAGGTTTTAACCCAATAGGAGTCAATTAATGAACAGTTTTTGCATTTTTTTTCCCCATTTCTTCCATTTGTCTGTATTTATCACGTAAAGATGGTGCATGTTTACATAAAAGTTCACTGTTCTCATCTGATATTGGGTTTTTACAGTGTGCTTTGGCAAAACTGGAGAGAAAATACACATTTAAAATCTCAGTTAACACATGAAGGTTGGACAATGGACAGTTAGTCGCAGGGTTAACACTTACAGACAACCATTCACTCTCTCATTCATCCACTAGGGGCACTTTAGAGTCACAAATTCACCTGAACATGCGTGTTTTTGACGGTGGGAGGAAGAAAGAACCCATGGTAACACGGGAAGGACATGCAGACTCCTCACAGAAAGACTGAGAATAGAAAAGAATAGAAACTTTATTGTAAAAAACAGAAATTTGTCTTTGGACTTGGTTTATTCAGTCACACACAAGTTCATCCACATCTACACATTTAAAAACACATAATAAAACCAGATCTGATTCATAAATAGACTGTTTATATCCTGACAAAGAAGCTACAGCTGATTCTAAATGGTTCAGAACAGGTAATAATAACTAATAATGAAATATTGATGATAAAATAAAGGTTTGATTGTTGTATATTCCAAACCCATCACTGTTGAGTTCTGGTTCTGGAGAGTCTTATGGATGTGTGTTGGTGGATGGGTTTATTTAAAAGCTGTTATTACCACTTTCTTTGCATTAATCGCTGCAAAAACTGACATGAACTCCAACCTCACTCCTCCTTAAAGTATTCATATTCATTTATTACCACATCAGATCTGTTTTAAAGCTACAACTAAAGTGAAAAGCATCTTATTTTCATAGCTATAACGCAGAGGTCGAGCAGCGTAAGCCTTGAACAAACATCCGTTGATTGTGTGCTGTACGTCCTACTCACACGGAGCCCAGATAAACAACAGTAATAAACAGTGTCCTCCGTCAGGCTGCCCACGGAGCCATCCCTCCGCCGCACAAACATCATATCTGACTGCTTTAATCGCAGGCCAATCACCGCCGGGTCACAATTAATAAAAGCCACCACCGCCGCAAATAAACAAGTCCAAATTGCAGCCTTAATCGAATGATGCAAACATCGGCGAGAGACAAAAGTTCACCGCCGCCACTGACAATTTCCTAATTGTATTCAGTCATTCATGGCAATTTTATTAACATGGAGCGGATGTCTTCTGCCCTTCCACTGTCACAGCACCGCCGATCTAATTTCATTATTTTCCACAAGATTTGCTTGACTACTGCCGCCGAGCTAGTGCCGCGCCACGGCCAGATGTTTATGCTGTTTAAATGAGGAAGCGAGGCCTGTTGGGTAAACATAATTAAAGAAAGTTTAGGCGTTTTTTTCCATCCTTCTCCTGTTCCTTGCCCTCTCTTTGTCTCCACATGTCTCCTCCTACAAGCCTCACTTTTCTAAACTTTAGCTCGTTAAACTAATTTCAATTAACACCACGAGCCCCATGTTTCTGAGAGAAGCAGCACAAGGCCTGAACGGAGAGCTGGGTAAACACAGAGACAGCAGTAAACATGAGGCACAGAGGCTTTTAACCTGCATTTAACTTAGAAATATACAGGAAAATACAAAGGCAATGTTTAGACCTGTCATAACAATGTGTTTTTGGTCTTTAGTCTTATTCATTAGGCCTCACTATTGAAAGCAGGAGGTAACAGCACGAGTTCCTAAACATAACTTTTAATTAAAGATTATGTTTCCTTTACAGACTGTGCCTGAAAAAAAGTTTAAACCCAAATAGTTTATTGTAAAATCAATCATTTGTGAAAAAACAGTCTTTCTGATCCATCTCCTGTTTATTCTGAGGGATTGTAACAGATGAGAACCTCTATTCAGGAACAGAAAACCTTGGACAATCACATGCTCCAAAAAGGAGCGCTCCCATTGGTCGACACTTGTCACATGACGTTCCAGGAAGTTTAATAGCTGCAGATAAAGTGTATTTTCAGCTGAATATGTCTTTTAACAGAGAAACAGCTGAAAAAAGAAAAGCATCAACAGAGAAAAGGGAGGCAACGTAAAACACAGATAAATACTGTCAATTCAATCACGTAATGTTTAACGAGGAGGAGATAATTGTCGTCCTGACGCTGAAGTCACAGCTAAGCTAACGCTAAACTCTAAACTTCAGTTTGGTCAAATGGATTAGTATTTTGGAGGAAAAATTGGTCTGGTTTTATTTTTTTTCTCTTTCAAAAGAGAAGCAGGAGGTGGATTTTTGACTTTTTCCTCTCCATTCTTGTTGGATTTGAGTAGTTTTAAATACTGCGTACAGCCTTTGTGTGCACAGGTTGTACTGATGGACTGCTCAGTAAATGTTAAATTTATCTTTAATCGCAATATCTATAACCACAATATCACAAAGAATGGCTAAATCCCAATAATATTATGGTATTCTTGACATAAAACAGTAGGAGAGCAAATAGACAGCCCAAATGATCCAGTAGAGGTCCAGATCAAACATATTCTTGTGTGTTTTCTTGGTATCAGCCTTGCGTGCCACTCCAACATTAGAAAAAGACCAAACAACAACAAATACATGCTTTAAGTCAGTGTTTTCCTCCAGTCGTGTAAGTGCCTCTTATAGTATCCTCTGTATCCTCTGCATCAGGGCTCGGTGCTACATATGCAGCTGATGAATCCAAACAGTACTCTGACCTGTGGCCTCCTCAGTCAGGGTTGTGTTTATTAAAATCATCGTCCGCCGCAGCCCAATCACTGTCCACGCCTGTCGCATGCTAAACACGAGGCCTCCACACACTTCAACACACGGCAGCCACGCACAAACCAGACGAGGGGAAATTAAATCACTGGTGTCACGGTGCTAATAGGCCAGCCTCACTCTCCCCGCGCTTAAAAATACAAGAAAAACTCGAGTAGGAACAATCTATTAGAGCCAATATCACAGCGAGCGTGTTACAAGAGGTCATTACAAGATTATGTGAACCGAGAGAGCGGCGAGCAGTGGTCATTTACATGTGATTATTGCGTAAGAGTTATGCAGCGATTATACGAAGGAGGGCTGTGAAGCTGGAGGGACGCTGAATATGTAAAAGAGAATGGGAAAAAAAGGACTTAGATAGTTCACGTTACAATATGGGCCAGTGTTTCAAGTCTCTAATTGGACACAATGGAGATAAATGTTTGAATTGTGATGCAGTCTTTGGAAATTGCAATGAATACTGAGTTTGGTTAGGGTCCAAAACATTACAAACATTAGAAAAACACTGGCACTTCATAAATAGCCTAGTGTTTTAGATCATGCTACAATTTGACCTGTTGATGTGCTGCAGTTAAGCTAAAGTTTTATGCTCTGTTAAAGCTACTCTGTGTAACTTTTAGCCCAAAAATACATCTTCTCCTTTTCATTTTGATGGTTCTTCGACCTGAGATCAGTAGAATCAGGTCTATCTCACTGACACAGCGCCCTCTGCTGGACACAAACCTCTAATATAACTCTCCTGTCCCGGGACGAGGACTAATCGCGAGAGAGACGACACATATAATAAATAATATAGGCCCTTACAGAGTCATATTTGTACAAACTACACTAAAATGTTGTTTCAGAACATGTTTTTTCATCCAAACTGATCGTCTTAAAAGTCTCTATTTGTAAATAAAGATGGCCGCTGCTAGTGTAGTTGCACAGAAGGTGATCTGCGCCCTCTACTGGCTCATAATTAAATAGTGTGGCTTTAAATATGTACATTAATATAGGACTTGTTTCATAGAAAAACATCAGAAAGTGTGGACTTGTTTGGAGTTCGTCTGCTCAGAAAACAGACCGGTTTGGTAACGATTGTGTTGCAAAATGAGCCTGATTTGATTAGATTTGTTGTAATAGCCGTGAAGCTAACCTGAAAATGAAAGGTTGCAATACTGTAGTTTAATATTTAGTTTGGAGCAGGATTCTCTACCATTGTGCTCAATTTTTGACACTGAATCTTTGAACTTAATCGTCCACTTTTGACCTTTGCTTTTAATTCCTCGAGGCACGACGCGACAAACGAGTTGTTCATCTGACTCTAAAGGGTTTAAGAGACAGCAGCGTTAGTTCCTCTTCTTTAACAAACAGAGAGTCCATTTTCTTGTGTCCTGTTTCCTTTTATCTTATGGTCGTATCCTTAAATAGTCAGTTTGGATGTTTGTTAGCTCAGTAGGTTAGGTTTGTTGACACTGTTTGATTTTATTGCATATGGCCCACTAGTTAAAGATAAATTAGCTAATATTTGTCAGAAATCCACCATTAAACTGACTTTCATTCATTCATTTGGATGGATATCAGTATTCATAAACTCCTTATCAAGAATATAGCCTCTCCATTTGAGCGTTATATCCTCTTTAAAGTCTTATTGTGTTATCTTTGACATCTTTGAAAAGATTGCTGCCTCTGATGTTGTTCTTGGGACTTGATCTGAACAACGAGCTTTTACCTGAAGACAAAAGACACCAGGAGCAAGTGTACAGCTCAAAAAGGGAACTAAAGTTGTGTGTTGAATGAAATAAAACTAGTTAGTCACTATTGTAATCGCTCTCCAATCTTATTCCTCATGAAGCCTCCCTTAGTATTTACTTAATTACGGCTCACGCGGAGCGGCGTGTCCGATGCAGCGCGGCTCGGCTGGAATATTCATGTCCAAAGCTGGAGGAGAGCGCGGTAAAGGGGAGTGAAGTGAGTTGTAATTGTAATTAGCGAAGGACCCGGTGCTGCCAACTCTCGGAGGAGCCTCCCGGTCGCCCGCTGCGAGTGTGAGGAGTGTGAGGAGAAGTGTGAGCCTGCATCTGTCCTGGTGGCTTACTGCTCCTGGACGCTCACCGGGGACTCGCTGGAGCACTTCTGGCTTAAACCGTGAGACGTACCTGTCTGTTGTGTTGGCTCCGGGCTGAAGTGGCTAGTTAGCATATGTGCTGGCGTGCGTTTGTGCGCGTTTACCCCGTAAGAGCGCGTGCACGTGCCTCGTCTCAAATCTCACCGGAGACTTGTTGTCTAAGATTAATGAAGGTCACCGCAATCCTCCAAAGTATTGCGATAATTAAGGCTTTGTTTATCAAAAACAAGTTATATTAGGAGCAAAAAGATTCATGGTAATTATTCATAATCTTAACAATTCAAGTGTAGCCACCTCATTTGTGCCTTTAATTCTTCTTGTTAATGTTTTGCATAAATCTGCATAATTACTTGAGATGCCTGTTGTATTTTTGACAGCTACTCAGTCCGTGTGCACTAAAGGGTATCGGATGTGGCGCGCGCTGCATACTTAAAGAGCGCCGGTGTAGGAGCATATTGGAGCCATCAAGCCGGCAGCGCGGGGCAGTAACGCACGAGCAGAACGGGGTGTTTTCCATCAAAAACGCTAAATGAATGCATCTGCTTCTGGTGGTTCCAGTGAAGGCTTTTATGAGCGAGATGTCCCTCAAATCACAGCAAAACAGAGACGATAAATCCGACAATGACAGTCACCGCTCGGAGTTTGATTTTATTTAGAAACAAGGACGCTGCATCAAACAGAAGTAGAACATGTATCTATTAATAAAACAGTCTGGACGTATGTTGTATAGAGTCTAATCCCACTGATGACCACTAGAGGCACATAATGTCTCTTTATATTGATGCTTCTAATTCAATTACATGTCTCTTTTTTTTTTTTTTTTTTTTTTTTTTTACTAATTATAGTTTCATAATTAGCTCCTGTTTAGTTATAGTTTAATCAGATTAAACCTGCTATGATTATTTTAGGTTAACCCTTGTTTAGCTCTAGTTCAGTCACTTCAGGTTCTTTTAATGAAACAATCTCCAGACTGACATTTACATTAAATTTAAGATTGAACAGACTGTGCATGATATGTTTTTATTCTTGTTGGAAAATGGTTTAAACCCAAATAGTTTATCGTAAAAGCAATAATTTGTGTCTTTCTGATCCATCTACTGTTTATTGTAAGGGATTGTAATAGATGAGAACCTCTATTCAGGAACAGAAAACCTTGGACAATCACATGCTCCAAAAAGGAGCGCTCCCATTGGTCGACACTTGTCACATGACGTTCCAGGAAGTTTAATAGCTGCAGATAAAGTGTATTTTCAGCTGAATATGTCTTTTAACAGAGAAACAGCTGAAAAAAGAAAAGCATCAACAGAGAAAAGGGAGGCAACGTAAAACACAGATAAATACTGTCAATTCAATCACGTAATGTTTAACGAGGAGGAGATAATTGTCGTTCTGACGCTGAAGTCACAGCTAAGCTAACGCTAAACTCTAAACTTCAGTTTGGTCAAATGGATTAGTATTTTGGAGGAAAAACTGGTCTGGTTTTATTTTTTAATAAAAGAGAAGCAGGAGAGGTCCCTCGGCTGCATTTTTACAGGATTATAACATAGACACAGTAAGATAATGACAAGATAAGGTCAGTATTTTCCTCTCCTTTATTTCCACTCATTAACAATGAAGCACATATGGAGCCACGCAGCATGTTCAAAACATCTCATCAGACCATATGTTTCCATAGGCCTCACTGCTGCTGAACAATGAAGGATCCTTTTGGAAACTGACAACAGAGAAAACAACAACACATGCCAGACCTGGACTGGATCGAAGAAGCGAGACGTTAATAAACCCTGGATTTTCCTGGGTTTAGTCTTTAATAAAGCAAAATTGGTCCTTGGTTTTTAGTTGGGATCTAGTCCTGGTTTAGTTATTGTGATGTATTTCTGAGATTTTGATGTAGTTTAGATTTTTCTGGTTTAATGCTGGTTTAGTCTTGTGTTTAGTCCTGAATTTGTTGTTTAATTTAATTTAATGTAATTTTTTTTTATTCTCACTTTACCTGTGGATTTCTACTTTATTTTATTTCACTTTTGTCTTAGCTTGCTCATGGTTTAGTCCAATCAAGTTTCCTGAATTTCTTGCAGGTTCAGAAGGTAGTTTTAGTTCTGATTGGTTTAGCACTTTGATATAGTCTTGGTTTAGTCCATTAGTTTTGGCTCTTATTGTTTTTTATTGGCCATGTTCAGTCCTAGTTCAAGTCCAGAGTCCTAGTTTGTTGTGATGTAGTTTTCTCCTGCTCTAGCCCTAGTTTTAGTCTCTTTATTTCCTGGTTAAGTCTTAGTTTGGACAGATTTTTTGTGCCTTATCTCCATTGTCCCGACCATCAAGTCCAGTCTTTGGCAGTAACTCAGTCGGCTGCTGTATTGACGACCCAAACACAGTATTGCTCATGTAAAAGAGAACAAAACAAGCCAATACAGCTTTCACATGCTTTACTGCCCTCTAGAAAACATCAATGCTCCAATATCAGCCTGGTTTACATAGAAAAAAAAAGAAAAGATGGCTGCCGTTAAGCTGTTAGACAAGAGAGCAGATTTACCGGCTCTATTTCTACATTTTCCCAGAGCGGATCGATGCAGGAGTCAGTTCATTTTCTCCGACATCAATACGGCGTACAGTTGGCTGAGCTCCGGCTGCCTTTCATCCAGACTCACTGCAGATCTGTGGATGTACGAGCCCAGGGTAAAACTGCTCTGGGATCAGCTCAAGAAAAGCTTTAGAGTCGAGAAAAGGAAGTATAAAGACACACTGATGACCCTACGGTGGTTCAGGGCAGGACTATACTTCCTTAAGATGGAAATGAAGTAAAAAGCCAATGAAAAACTGTGCTACATATATTTCATATTTGGCCAAAGAGCTATTTATAATCATGGCACACAATTTACACAGATTTTACTGAGCCTTTTAAGAAAATAATTCATCTTATGTGAAAACTACTCTTCAAAAATGTCCGATAGCGACTCTGTACCAACAATTTTTCTATAAATTTACTGCATAATCTCCTGTTTATCAAAGACAAACTCTTTTTTATGACTTATATAAATATAGAATGGGAAAAAAATGTTTGTCAGAAACCGAACACATGGCTAATTTAATAAATCCTCATGGAATTAATAGAATAAACAAACATCTATGTGTCATTAATGTTTTAAATGAAAAGAACAAACATTTCATGGATTATTTGACCAGATCTGGACCAGACTAAAGGATTCAAGATTCATTTATTGTCACTTCCCTGAGTATTTATTTACACAGACAAATGAAAAACTGTTCAACATAAAAAAAAAAAAGGCATAAAAATAGGCCAGTATAAAAGAACTAAGACCAGACTAGGATCTATGGTTGGATTAAAGTTCTGTTTATTTATCAAACTCGTCTTTTAATTAGCTTCGTTACAACTACACTTGGTGGAAGATGAGGTACACTTGTCCACTTTAAGGACACTGTTGCTAATGAAGCTGGAAAAAGAGCTATTTTTTCCCAAATAAACATGAAAATCTTTGACCAAAAGTGAATTAATGGATAAAATCAGTGCTGAAATCTATATAATATAATATATCTCACTGAATCCTCCTCAAATGGTCAAATATGTTGCGTGTCTACATCTATCCATTATACTCCAGTCTCTCAACACCAGGGCATGTTTCCAGACAGGTATCCCACAATGCCCCGCGGCGCGCTCGTATGTGTCGTATGTGCAGCATATTGCGGAGCCCGTAACCCGGACCCTTCCTAATTAGACCTAAGTGAAGTGTTGTTGTTGTCTTTGAGGCCCGTGCCCTTCGCCTGCTCCGCACCAGCCGGCTCTGTTTGTGTCGGCCCCGGTCCCCTGTGGCCCCCTGTGGCCCCTACACTCTCCACACACAGCTCCGGGCTCCAAACAGATGTCCCCCGCTGCTCACATGTCCACAACAACACGCCAACACGGGGCTGAGCGTTCACTGAGGCTGCACACGCGTGACTCTACTCCAAACATGTGTCTGAAGAGAACACGGACGATAACAACACTTTCAAATCTGTAAATCCTCGTAGTTTGAAGGAAAATAAATAAGAATAATTGTGAAGCAATGGATCAAAACATGAACTAAGACGTTGCTCCATCTAAAAATAGTTTAAAAAATGGTGCTTTGCATGTTTAATAAATCTGACTGGTTTCATTAAGGTTTGGGTAAGTTAGTAAATTTTACACCCAAAAAGACCATGCCTTAAAAGTCCATTATCTGATTTTTTTTTCCTGTTTCATTTATTTTTTTCAGTGTAATCTCCTAAAGTTTATTGTAACAGGAATCATCTGAAATAATGAGACCTTAAGACGTGATCTAGTCTTTATAATGAAGGATTTTAATAGATGAGAATGATCAGTCCACAGCAGGATTTTGTCCAATCACAGCTCACTTCAGGTAAAAAGGAGCGCTCCCATTGGTCGACACTGATGTCAACAACGAAGGAACAAGGAAATAAACCAAGGAAATGGGTTATTCTGTTGGAAATACGTCTTATTTTACAGAGAAACAGATCAAAAACACACAAAAAAAGGTATTATTCTCACATATGGCACTAAAGCCTGGTGTTTTGATAATAAAAAAACAAAATTAGAAAATAAGTATTTTCCTGATTCTGAAATGAGCAGTTTTTCACTTTTTGTGCACCGTTCCTGTCTGTCTGAGAGACTCAAGAAGCAGAGTGGAGTTTTTGATATGTCATCAGGATACAGCTTGTTTTCCAGTTTAGTTTTTTTCTCACATCAAAACAGAAATCCGTTGGTGAGAAAATACACAGACCATGAGACATGAGATCAGCTGCATTTATTTATTCCCGAAAGTGGTCTTAGGCCTGACTCAAGACCAAACCCGGACTCTAGAACTCCAACAGTACGATAACTTACTTCATTATTTGAGCTGAATGTAAAAAGCAGATAAACACCTGCAAAAATCATCTGGAACAAGACAAAGACACATTAAAGAAACACTGAAGACTTCACCTGTGTCACAATCAGACAAAATGAAGCCTTTGTGTTATTTTTACACTTGTCTTTTCCACATCACTCTCAGTTCACAGCAGCGCAACACATTCAGGGTCACATCCAGAAATAGACACGAGTCCGCTTTTGGAGAAATGCTTCAAAAAATATGAAAAAACCACTGGAACAAACCCATGCAAATATGTCGCTCACATAATGACACTCTGCTGCCATTACACAGGTATATTACAGAGGAATATTACAGAGTTATACAGTTCACGTGGTGCATTTGAAGCCACCTCGTAAATATGTTCAGCCTAAAATTCACGTAAACAGCAGTAAGTCCCGCTTTTAAAAAAGGTTGGGCTCAGATGATGATGAGGCATTGGACACTGCTGCTTCTGCAACAGATTTATGACCAAAATAAAATAAAAAAGAAGAGAAATGTGAAAAGGTAAATGAAATTGTCACTTGGTCTAGTTTTGTAGATCTTTACTAACTTATATTTTAGTTAAACGCAGCTGTAAGACGAAGCCTCTGCTACTGATTGTGTAGTTTGTGAATGTAGTAATTATGAACTCCATTTGTAAACTGATTTTTTAAGAAAAGTAGTGAAGAAGTTCTGAAAAACAAGGGTCTCCAACATCTGGGAGTGGTCCGAGGCTTATTTGCTGCTGGTCTGTGAAAAGAAAAGAAAAAGCTATATTCCATTTGAATTGTCATTTATAGACTTTGTGGTTTTCGTGTCATTTACAGAGAAATGCTGCTGAGCCGAAAAATGAACTGAACAGCGTTTTGAAAGTTGTGAATTAAGCAAATTAAAGTAACTCGAGGATATTTGAGCAGCACAGAGTCTTAAAATAGAAGTCTCTCTCGTTGGAGATCACTGGACAGAGCTTTAGATTTATGAGAGCTGCTTCATTTGTTTTTTTGTTGTTTTTATTTTTTGCAGAAACAGTCTCCATTTGCAGCAGATTAAGGCTCTGTTTTTATTTCTGTGACATGTTTAATCTGCTCAATCTTTCACTTCAAAGAAAAACATCCACAGATTTAAAAGTGAGCAGATAAAGTGATGCATTCAAGGACAAACTGTAAAAGTGTGAACTGTGCTTCTCAGGAGTATTCCACCTTCAAACAGAGAGGGAAGGGATCTGAAACCCTTCTGTGTTTGATTGTTGTGTCTGTAAATAAATGTTTAATACAACTTCTGTACAATCTCACAACCTTTTGTTTTAAAGTCGAGCCCTGTCCCTTTGACTCTACATTACTGTGGATTCTGTTACATCTACATTGTAAGTGTAGTAATTAAGTTAATGCTGAAATTGTGAGTTTTTAAGAAAATAAAAGCAGTAAAGGTCTCTTTTGCTGTAGTTGTGAGGCTGAACCATGTAGTGTTGAGCTTTGCAGACACTAAGAACAAATAATAACAAATGGAAATAAAAAGTCTAATAATAATCATTTAAACTGAAGCTCATCCTTCAAGTCCAATGAAAACAAACTTTAGCCACACATGACTCCAAATGGAATAAGAGTTAATGGATAAATGAATGAATACTGATTGTTGGTAATGGTAAATGTTTATTAAAAACAGCAGTGACAAAGTCTAATCCAAACACAAATATTATGTATTGCCTCCTTCCAAAATCAGAGGCAAAAATCTTCTTTATATCATGAAAAAGTGTAATGTCTGATCTACAGCTTCATTAAAACCTATCCATGAAGGTCAATACTGTGTTTGATTATCAAGAAACACACAACAAATACTCACAACACATCTTTTTAAATGTTAATGTTCCTGTTTTAACCCAGACGTCGGTCAAGAGCAACTCAAACCGATCACTTCTGAGTCATTTCAACACCACGTCTCGGGACTGTGTTTTCTTTTCTCTGATAAACTGACTCCTTTTCATTTTTACAGAAAGAAAAGGTGCTGCCGAACAAAACCCGGAGAGGGAGGTGCAACAGGGCAGACGTAATCACAAGTTGTGGTAATGTGCAGGCGTTCAGCCACTGGACCGACATCTCTCACTTTATTAGCATGACAAAGAACACAATCATTTTGGATATGCCTGAATGCCGTTTTCATTAACTTCTCTGTGATTTATTAAGAAAAGTGTCAGGAATGCCGTGAAAGCTGCAGGCTCTGGCCACAGAAAAGAAATTAGAAAAATAATGCAAAGCAAATAAAGAAATGTCATCAGAGCAGATGAATGATGAGGGAACAAAACAGAGACTAATACAGAGGCACAGAGGTGAAGAGAGACTGGACGGGTCCCATTCCAAATGTAAAGCACATCCAGGTAATTATGACTTCATTAGGTTTTAACACAGGATTTAGTCCCATTAGCCAAAAGGGAGCTCGAGGTTGATATATAGCCTCTAATTCTCCTTTTACTGTACTTTATTCTGAATATGCAACATGTTTTAATCTAATCCACTCAAATAAAGAGACTGACTTTTACCTTTTGGACTGAGTCTGGTTCAGCCTTTACCTTCACTCTGGACACATTGGGTCTTTGTCCAATTTCTAACCAACAGACTTACTAATCCATTTGACCAAACTGAAGTGTAGAGTTTAGCGTTAGCTTAGCTGTGACTTCAGCGTCAGGACGACAATTATCTCCTCCTCGTTAAACATTACGTGATTGAATTGACAGTATTTATCTGTGTTTTACGTTGCCTCCCTTTTCTCTGTTGATGCTTTTCTTTTTTCAGCTGTTTCTCTGTTAAAAGACATATTCAGCTGAAAATACACTTTATCTGCAGCTATTAAACTTCCTGGAACGTCATGTGACAAGTGTCGACCAATGGGAGCGCTCCTTTTTGGAGCATGTGATTGTCCAAGGTTTTCTGTTCCTGAATAGAGGTTCTCATCTATTACAATCCCTTAAAATAAACACAATTTACAATAAACTATTTGGGTTTAAATCATTTTGTAACTAGAAGTGTTGAAGTATAAGTATAATAAACTATGGAAAGAGATGGCTTACTGAAATTTAAAATAAACAGACACACATATCATTACCTCTACAATCCATACATTCATTTGTACATTGGGAATAAAACCTCTGAGTTAAACATTCCTCTGATCCTTTTACTGCGTCTCTGGGTCTAATGTTGGAGAGTTATGACCCGGACGCACCATAAATGAGTCAAACCTGTTTGCTTTGGATCTCTTTTTCATAATAATAAGCTTTTACAGGAACATTTTTCATTTGAATCTTGGACGGAAAGGTGTAAAGTGTAAAAATCCCAAAAGGCAACAATGGAAACCCGACGACTCGACTCAAAGAAGACAAGTGCTTGAACCAAATGGAACCTGAGCTGATGAACGGCTGTGCTTTCGCTAAAAAAAAGTGTGAAAATAAGAGTCTAATTTAGAGGCCGTTATAAATCAGTGGTGGTCAGTGCACATATTTCGTTGCGGGAGAATTTATATGTTTAATTACCGAACGCAGGTGCCGAGGCTTGGCTTTACTCATTACAGTAAGATATATGAACGGGAGCCAGGACGGCGCAGGACAAAAGGGAGGACAAAGTAATTAGCCAGCTTTTATTTAATGGGACCCTTCCCCGAGTCGTTCCCAGCTCCCGGCGCGGCTCCTCGTCCATATGCTTCAATCCACAAGTCATTTCAGAGAAGAGGCCGGTGGCAGGTAGCGCCGCGCCAATTAACATCAGCCGGGACCGAAATGAACCGTTAAACACTGACGAAGATTGGATTGTCCAGTTTTTCTTTAACACAAAGCCCCCTCATCACTGGGATTCTTCGACTTTCCAGGGGTTTTCCTGAATGATGGAAAGTCTGAGAGAGAGTAAGATCTGAACGCCGTCGGAAAAGAAGTAAATGAAGACTGTATGAAAGTGTTACTGTAATAAAAGCACATTTAAAATCACAAAAGGTCAAACCGTTTAACTCCAGATGTTCTTACTTGTCTTACATTTCTTCTACAATAGACAGGACAAACTTCCACATTCAGCTAAACAATTTAAGGCACTTTTGGTCAAATAATAGTTGTATGAAATAATAGAAAACAGAGTGATAGGTGGTAAAGCTAATTATCAGTGTTTTTTGATACACAGAGTTTGTCAAAAACCTAAATTAACACGTCTTTAAAGTCTCTAAAGTTTCTTAAAATGAAGCAGACAAATACTGATTTTCGTTTTTGTTGCAGTGAGCTATGAGCAGGTGATTTAACTCAAAACATGGCTACGTAATATTAAATGGACATCAGAAAATATCACATAATATTTAATTAATTAAGTTAATAAGTAATTACGTAATAAACTTAGTGTTGGTTTGTTTAGTGGTTAATCTTCGTTTGTTAATGTTAATGTGTGATTGAGCTGAGAAGGTCTTTTTTGACCTCGACTTTAAAATGAACAAAGATAAAGACAGACTCCAAAGCAGCAGCTTCGAGCTTTGTGACTTGTAGCAGAGTTTATTTTTTATTTTGTCTTTAAAACAGCAAAGGGAAGGTTGTTGTATGTTTCATGTCATTTCAACAAAACATATATTAGATTAGATCAGTCTTTATTGTCATTGTACATTTCTATAAAACAAAATTCACTTTAAGGAGCAGTCCTTTAAATATCAGCAGCAGCAGGATACACTTTAACAAAATAAAATAAATTATATTAAATACAGAATAAAAGGGATAAAAATGTGTGTTATGTAAAATGCAGAATAAGGTGCAAGTCAGTCTTTCACAGTCCTCGGGAAGAAACTATTTTTTAGATTGATTGTTAGATATTGATCAAAGACGGGCTAAACATTTCTTAAAAAGAACAAAAGCGAGTAAAAAATAAGCAGTTGTCACAAAAATGTCTGACATTGATAGTCGCAGTTCTGTTTTGTCAAAAACACTGAAAACATTTACAGAGCAGTGCGTCCTGCTCGACCCAAATGTGTCTGTTTTTAACCTTTCTTTAAGAGGTCCAGCTCCAGCGACGGAAAAACAAATCAACTGTGAATAAGAAGAGAACGTTCTGGATCCTGCTCTGGTCGGAGGGTTCCCTGCTGAGTGGGACTGAGCCGTGAAGAGCTGGAGGTTGGTTTTGGCCCGAGCCTCAGTGTTTATCCTCTCGTGGCCTCGTGGAGAGTAATGTTGGCTCCACTCGATGTTTAGCCCAGTGGCACCTGTAGTGTTTTATTTGAGGACTCTAAAGCCAAACGGAGACTGGTGCCATCTTACCTCAGGACTCTGGACCGGGGCCAGACCGGGACAAGTCTAGATTCCTCTGGACGTCACATCGATGAGGTCAGCTTTTCCTACAGCAGTGCTCTTTAATGTCTGAGAAACAAAAGACAGAGAGGTTTGTTGTTTTGACAGATCTCAACAGTCTTTGTTCACCACAAAATAACAATAGCAACTGGAAAATCTGACGACAAACTGAGCACTGCTGGAGCTTTTTTTTCCCCTAAGGATTGTGTTCCTCTAAGCTTTGTTTTCCTGTGACATAGTGAGCTACAGAGGGTATGACATCTTTCATCAGAGAAGACTGAGTTTCAGTTCGGGTTTGGGCAGAGTTTGGAACAGGCATGACCTAAAGAAGCTTGTAATTTTTCACTCTGTATTTAGGTAAAAAGAAACTTCTTGTTGTGGAACTTTTAAATCCATCTCATTAAACACTGCAACATTTATTCATGTTTCATTTGCTCCTGTTTCTCTATTTTTATCTTTTTTGAGCTGTTTCTCTGTAAAATAAGACATATTTCCAACAGAATAACCCATTTCCTTGGTTTATTTCCTTGTTCCTTCGTTGTTGACATCAGTGTCGACCAATGGGAGCGCTCCTTTTTACCTGAAGTGAGCTGTGATTGGACAAAATCCTGCTGTGGACTGATCATTCTCATCTATTAAAATCCTTCATTATAAAGACTAGATCACGTCTTAAGGTCTCATTTTTTCAGATGATTCCTGTTACAATAAACTTTAGGAGAGTACACTGAAAAACTAAATGCAACAGTAAAAAAATCGTTGAAACCCTGTTTAACGGGTGACCACAGAGTACAGTATTACTCTTTTGAGACGTTACTAAAAGTGTCTGATACTGAACTGACACAAACCACAGCTTAACACTTAATAAAAAGCAAGAATTATCTCCTGTATGATCTCTTTTTTGATTCAATAAGCACATCCCTGCTAATATAAACATGTTTATTGACTTGGGAATCAGCCTAATTCAGTCTCCATCCTCTGAGTCCATTAAACGCTGGACCAAACCCTCAGAGAGCGTATGATCCTCCTGTTCGAGGCCAGTGAGTGAGTCCAGGCCTCGGTAACAGCCTGAGGGTATTATTTGGCCGGCGCTGAACCAGGATACCCCTCACTGGACCGCACTTGGCCGGCGCTGACCTCTCAACACTTAACGTCTGGCCACAGGCTTGTTGCTCTTGGCAGGACGTCCGGTACGAGTCTCTGGCATGCGTCCGCTCCGGGTTCACAGCTCCTGACCGGCGCCGAGGGGGACGACTTTGGCAGAGACCGAGACGGAGCCGGGGGCAGTTTGGCCGGAGCAGACGTGTTTAACAGACTCGGATTACAACACCTGATGTTCAGAGTCTGACGCCGAGCCAGAGACGGAGGCACTCGCACCGGGACGCGACGGAAACGAGCCCGGGACGAGTCAGAAACAACACTCTTCTGCTCAGCGCTAAATTATACCAACGAGCAAAGTAATCATGAGCCTTAAACACTGCCATTGGATCTGTTACAGCACAGATTAAAGCTCTAATAAAACAAAAAACAGTGACAGTAGCAAAAGTGGCTCGAAAGCAATAGCAACCACCAACTAAAGCTTTGATAATTCATAACGTATTACCTGGGCTTATTTTGGGGTTTCTTGAGCCTTTTAAAATATATCTAAGCCCCACAAATTCGACTATTCCAATCCAATTTACCTTCATCGTTGAGAAAATGAAATTAAATAAACAAAATTCTATTATGAGATGCATTTGGCAAATTAAAACAAAATTTAAACAAAAGTTTAATGGTTGTTATTGGGCCGTAGAATAATAACGAGTCTGTTGTGGGTTTGTGTCGGACTGTTTAGTTATTTTCTTAGTTTCTTTGTCTTTTGTTTTCATTAAAATCATCAAGCACAAGAGGACACAGCTCATGTAACGGATGATGATATGAACAGGAACGTGGGAAAAGTTTAGTCCTGATCTAGTCCTAATTTAGACTCGGGTTAGAGAGAGAAAAAATCAAATAAATTGAACAGAGGAGAACAGTGTAGAACAAAAATAAATCAAAACAGTTTAAAAATATGAGCATTACAAAAAAAAAATCTAAAAATACAGTTGACCTAAAAAATCCTCACAGATATTTTAATGTATTTAATGATATGGTTAATTTAATGGTTTTGTTCCACTGTAGGAAGCCATTTTGTTTGGTGACACTGTGGGGAATACGTTAAAAATGTCAGTTCTGGTGAATCACAAATAATTTTAAAGTTACCAAAATAAAAAACATAATTTCCCTGATGCACACCTTCATTATAAACACTTTTGGTTCAGTTTTGAAGACTTGGAACCGGTCCAGACCTGAAGCTGGGAGCAGTTGGCTCAGGTCCAATCAGAGTGACACCTCCTCCTCCATCGTCCCACACAGGATCTCTGTCCCATTTCTGCTCTTCACTGGAGACTGAAACAAACCAGGAAGACGTCAGACAAAAGAGAGACAACGGCATCAGTCTGTCTCGAACGAGTTATTCTCACCATCAAATAAAACTGTGACAAACACTTTCAATAAAACATCGTTGGTGTTTTTCAGTTTTAGTCTGAACGGAAACAAATGGAAGGAAATAAAGGAATGTGTTCCATCTTTGTCTGTGTCCCGTTTAGCTTCAGCGAGTGAGACGGTAAAAAGGCCAAGTATGTGAACAGATTGGAGCTTGTTGTGTATTGTTTGCTGGTATTTTGTAAAACTGGTGCCTATTGAACTACACACGAATACTACAAATGAAACCAGGAACAAATTTTGTATATCGTATTTATGTTTTGTCATTTTAAAGCTTCAATTAATGGTGCTCTTTTTAAGTAAAGCTGTTTCTAAGTGTCTGGTCTTAGAGTTTTTAATCCAATAACAGGAATTAATATTGAAAAATCAGTTGTAGTTTCAATTAAACACAATTAAAAACTATATTTTTTGTTTTTCCTTCGCTCTTGTTTTGTTTAATAGTATTATTCTTACTTAGTCATTTTAATATAAACGTAAGACACATTAAGTTTTTACTTCAGCCTAAACTCTTTTGGTCTTTTATTCAGATTTAGTGAAAGTATTGTGTTGTGTTTTACTTTGAATGAACAAAATAAACTGAACTGGAAAAACAGCTTTGACTGATCTGTTTCATCTTGTTGTCAACATTTTACACCATACACCTTTAAAACCTGTGTTCTATGTTCAAAACTGAGACAAATATATTTAAATTTTGTGCGAAGAGCCTTTTAAAAGTGCCTTAAAGGTGAGCTCTACATCAGGATCTAAAGTTAAACCAAAGCTAAACACATCAGAAATAAAACAGAGCAATGGAAAAAGAAGAAGAATCTGTGGTGAAGAGAGTGAAGGGGGTAAAGCTCAAGAGGAGGAGCCATGAATTCCCAAAACTAATCTGAGTCTAATCAGGGCACTGCCCCAGTGTCCTGCCCCCGTCTCTGCCCCAGTGAGGGGTGCTGTTCCCATGACCCACTTAAACATCTGGGTCAGCGGTGTTCAAGCGTCAGACGGACTCAGAACACACAGGTATCACAACAACACGAGTCTCCTGGAGCCGGTGGTTTAATTCTATTGTTTCAGTTCATTGTGGTTTGAGTTGGGTTTATGTGAGGTTCACGATGTTTGTGTCGAGTTTAGAGGAGCACAGTGTCAAACAAGAGCAGAATATAGCATTTTCTATTGCTCTTTTTCACATTGACCACACTTATTCTGGAGCCAAATTAAAAACTGGGCTGGATATAGTCATCTTTCACAATTCCTAATGATATAGATGACATCTTCAGGTCTCACGATGATGATATAAATGACATTACATGACATTACACGCTCTTCATGTATTAAATATTTACTTTTTCCAGACCATTGGGATGTTTCAAAAAAGCTACACGGTCGGAAAATAAATACTTGAGAACAAAAGTTTTAAGAGTTGAAGTGTGGAGTGTGAAAACTTGATCAAACACAGAACTAGAACCACTGTGAAAGGGGCATAGGGGGCTCTGGTATCAATAGGCAATGTATTAAGCATGTTTACGTTTATATTTTTATGTTTATATTTCTTGTGGAAGATTTTAGAAGAGTTCTGATGGCACTAATATTTCAAAAACACCACAAAAAAGTAAAAAGGTGCTTCTTTTTTACAGCCCGAGCACAATGTGACTTCAGCACCAATCATCTTCCTCATTTGGTGATTGACAGGTGTGAAGCCACGCCCCCTTGTATTACCTACTGTTAGGGCTAAGTTTATTCTGCCCCGAGACTTGAATTTGGGCAAAACACAAAGATGTGACTGGGATTCATTGCACTTTTAGAGAAACAAACAGCAGGATATTATTATAAAAATATTAGCGTTGTCTGAGCATTTAGCATTAGCATGATAGCATCAGAAAGGTCGTCGGTAAGAGCTGCACTTGAAACCATAAAGTCAGAAGTCTGAAACAGTTCCAGTGAAAAAGTAATTGCTGAAATTTGTATTGCAAGTAATATTGGTTTATTGCAGTGGTGTAAAACTCAAAGTGGTGAATAAAAAGCATTTCAGGGGCCAAAGACTGTGAAAAATCCAACTAAAACCTGTTAAAATGCAACTAAAAACTGCTCAAATCCAACTAAAAACTGCTCAAATCCAACTGAAATCTGTTAAAATGCAACTAAAAACTGCTCAAATCCAACTAAAAACAGCTCAAATCCAACAAAACCAACTAAAACCTCTTAAACCATATAAAACCATTCAACCATTAAAACCTATAAGACCATTAAAACCATTAAGACCATTAACCTCTTCAAGACCATTACCTTTCAAGACCATATAAAACCTATTCAAGACCATATAAAACCAGTTCAAGACCATATAAAACCTCTTCAAGACCATATAAAACCAGTTCAAGACCATATAAAACCAGTTCAAGACCATATAAAACCTCTTCAAGACCATATAAAACCTGTTCAACATAAAAACCTACAAATAAAAAGTTCAACTATAAAACCAAACATTAAAACTAAACTTAATAAATTAAAAAAAATATAAAATTAAAAAATAAAATTAAGAATATAAAAATTCAAACATAAAAACAAGTTCAAGATCATATAAAACCTGTTCAAGACCAAATAAAACCTCTTCAAGACCAAATAAAACCAGTTCAAGATCATATAAAACCTGTTCAAGATCATATAAAACCTGTTCAAGACCAAATAAAACCTGTTCAAGACCAAATAAAACCTACTCAAAACCAAAAAAATTTTTATATTAATTATAAATTAGTTGTTCAAGACCATATAAAACCTCTTCAAGACCATATAAAACCTCTTCAAATCCATATAAAACCTCTTCAAATCCAATTACAACCTGTTTAAGACGGTATAAAACCTGTTCAAATTAAGCTGAAACCTAAAACTCCAAAATATTACTCACCAAAAGTATTGAGGGGCAACATAAAACATCACAAAGGACTGCATTTGGCCCCAGTGCCTTAAGTTTGACATGTGTGGCTTATTGCTTCATCAGATTAATAAGACATTAACATTTTCTTTAATAAACAGCTTTCATTTCCAACGAAGAGGACAGTAAAGTTACTATAAGAGACAGTCTCAGAGTCGTGCTTTTTGTCTCTTTTGACTTTATACTCTGTTGTTTTACGGGTTCAAACGCAGCATACGTTCCATACATTATCTGCCTCCTGTGAAGATAATCCATGTGTATTTATGAGCTTCTCCAAACAAAAAGCTGTCTCCTGAAGCCACAGTAAACTTTGGGACTACATTCTGGCGCTGTATAAAAACGTACGTGTCTCTGTACGAAGGATGTTTGATGGAGGCTCTGAACGCAGCTTTTCCTCTTATTTATTTATGAATTCAGTGTCACAGAGATTAACAGGAAAAGTCTGACTTAAACAGAAATTCAAAGTTAACCCAACTCTCCAATAAAAGAGAGAAGGTCTGCGCTTGTAAAGATCACACGAGACTCAGGAGTCGACCAAAAGGACTTCACTGAGACTGTAATACGGAAACGTGAAATGACTTTTGTCTGTGATCCAGTTATATTTGTACCTAGTGATTAGAAAGTCACTATAAAACGAAGCCTGTCTGTCTTTGTTTTATTTTTACAAACTGCAGCGTCTCGTTTATGAAAAGAGCGTCAACAAAATGAAAAGTTTGAGAAGTTTGACAAAGGAAAAAGAAACAACAACAGTACAATATCTGGTCACAACAAATGGATGTAACCAATGAAATTTCAAGGGCAGTACCAACTTATATAGAATAAAACTGCCTCTGGACTGACGCAATCCCAAAGACATTCAATTCATCAGTTTTAATCACATTTATCCATGTTTCATTTGCTGCTGTTTCTCTATTTTTATCTTTTTTGAGCTGTTTCTCTGTAAAATAAGACGTATTTTCAACAGAATAACCCATTTCCTTGGTTTATTTCCTTGTTCCTTCGTTGTTGACATCAGTGTCGACCAATGGGAGCGCTCCTTTTTACCTGAAGTGAGCTGTGATTGGACAAAATCCTGCTGATTTCTATTAAAATCGTTAATAATAAAGCCTAAATCACGTCTTAAGATGATTCCTGTTACAATAAGCTTTAGGTGATTACACTGAAAAACTAAATGCAACAGGAAAAAGAATCAGGAAATTGACTTTTAAAGCGCTTTTCCTTCTTTGTGTTAACGTTTAAAGCTGAACATTACCATTTTCAAAAGCAGATATCTTTTCATTTAACAACCATCATGTATTTTTCTGGATTGTGGATTTCAAGAACACTCTTTTTGGGAAGCACAAGTCGAATTTCTAGAGTCTACTTCACAGGACTTTTCCGTCTTGGATTTTCCTTTCTGCTCTATTTTACAATTGCTGTATTTGCAAATGCAGGTATTCATCTTTTTAGAAAACCTTTGTAGTGCAGAAAATAAACAGTGAAAAACAGAAACTTGTCCCTGTGCGTTTCCCTGCGTCTGCACATTAAGCCGTGCACACAGTCGGCCGTGGCCACAGGCAGCGCTTTCACAGTAAACTAACCTTGATCAATAACCTGCTCTGGACCTCGGCTGGGCCCCGCTCCTCTGCTTTCCGCTGGATTTCAATATCACGCCTGTTTGAACGCTGTAGCCACGGGCCAGCCGCCTGTGTGTACAACCGCTGCATGAATTTACCAGCAGCCTGTGTGTGTTAAAAGAGGGGGAAAAAAAGAGAAAAGTGTGTGTGTGTTTGGAGCCCGGGGGTCCGCTGTGAACGGCGTTAACTGCCCCTCTGAACTCTCTCCTGTGAAGAGAAGGAAAAAGCCACCGGGCATGGGCAGAGGACGGCGTGCCATTTACCTGGGCTGCGCTAGGTTTTTAAAAACTGGCAACAGGGACCTCCAGACTGAAGATACTCCTGCCTTTCGCCGCAAACGCTAAAGCGCACCTTTGCTCCGTTCGCCTCAAATACACTTCAGAAGTTTTCTCCCGCCGCCTCACGCTTTATTTTTGGAAGCGATGCAGGCTACGTTTAAAAGACTGCTCTCTTCACGTGCCCTTTTCCTTTTGCCTCCTGCTTCTGCAAAAAAATAAAATAAAATAAATAAAAGAGGAGCCACTGCGGGAAAAAGCTGGCGAGTTTACATCCAGCTCCACTGCCAACGAGCGACCCTTTGGCTTCTCAAGGTGAAGCGCTCACTTTGCTCTTTACGTTCAGCGAACTCTGAGCTTCTGATTAATGCATAAAAATAATCCACGGTTTGTGTTTTTCCAAGTTTATCCATCGACCAACACAACAGTTTTAGACCCAAAGAGGAAGGGCTTTTAAAAACACATTATTGAACAGATTTATAAAGGTTTCTGTGATTGGACGAGACCAGAGTTTTGAGCAAAGTTGTACAGAGCAGTCACAAAAAGACACTGCTACCTTCTTTTGAATAAAACACATGGTTCACTGAATAGAATGTGTACTTTTGGAAAATCTTAAAATCTTAAAATTTAGCATTTTTCTTTTAGCTACAAAAAAGGAAAATATAAAAAATGGACAAATTATGAGTCTCCAGGAAAAATATATAAAAAATAGGTGAAATTTTGAGTTTTTAATAACAGAAAACATGGGTGTTCTGCTCTGATTGATCATTACAAACCAATAATGTTTCACTTATCATCAGACACACCGTATATTTTACAGTAGATGCTAGTTTCAGAACAAAGTACAGCCTTGTACCTTTTCTTGATCAGAACAGAGGGTTATTCTTGCCTCAAAATTCTCCAAAATGTGTATTATTTGGTAAAGTTTTAACATTTCAGCCTCATTTCAGACGGTTTAAAGCTTGTTTAAAAGCAACAGAGGGTTTGCTAATCATTTTAAAGCCTTTTTGTATAAGTTTGAATACAGTTAATTCTTATATATTACATTTATGTCTTTTTTGACATATTTCTCTTTCCTTTTCCACTGTTGTCTCTGCTAATGCTGTGTTTAAGATCTGAACCAAACACTCCTCTGTGTTTTAATATTTAATTACTAAATCTATCTAAATGACACGTATTTCATTAAAAAACAGCATCTCAAAATTCACAGCTTGGCTTTAATTTAGCTGCTGTGACGTTTCAATAAAGCAGCAAATCAACGCTGGAGAATATAGTGTATAATAGTTTTTAAAAGTGGCATAAGTTGATTGACATTGACAAGGAACCAATCACAGAAGAGAATAGGTTAGCCCCGCCCTCTTCAGTGACATAACCAATCACAGTTAGTATTTGTGTCTCTAAACTCCTTCTAAACCCAGTTATTTTCTCTTCTCAGCCTCACATTCTTCTTTCTGTCCCATTGTGTTACTTTCTGACCTCACTATGTCACAGGAAGCTGATTATTTAATTAATTTATGTAAAAAATAGCACTAAAAACCTCTTTATAATCAATTATTATGACTCAAAAAGCATGTTAATAAATAGCAGTGGGTATATTTTCAGCTTAGATCCAAATCTCAAATTGAAACAGCGGAAAAGTCTTCACAGAGTCCTGGTTCCGTCACATCTCTTCCTCTCGGTTTGTGCGGTCAGTGTAATGGACGGTGAATCCGCTGCTTACTCATGCATACGGCTGACAAATTGTGGCTCGGCGGCGGCGCACCTCTCTCCCGCCTCGGCTAAAGTGTGATTTGTGTAAAAGGCGCCGCGACAGGACGAGTCGGCGATGAAAGAGGTGCCCGAGAAGAGACGACAAACTAGAACCGCCGAGAAACTGCATTTGGAGAAAATTACATATCTGAGCGCTCACAGGAAACAGAACCGCCGCCGAGAGTCTGAGACGAGGACGCGGCGCTGACCTTGGACAATGGACAACGGCAATTTTCATCTTAGGACGTGTGTGTTTCGGTTTTGGATCAAACTAAAGTGGACAAAACATGCTGTGGATTAAAATACGAATGCATTTGCTCAATGTTTAGCTCAACATAATGCTCCAGATTAGGTTTAATGTAAAGCACCTGTCGTTTGTTTACAGCAGTGATCCTTTAGTGGTGTCTGGGAGGCTTTCTTAAGATAAAATGATGAATAAAAGATGTTTAGAAAATGAAAGCCTGGTGCAGGACCATTGTTTAAAAAGTTGATAATCTTATGGATAAACAGTCGCTTGAGTGTTTTAATGTCGCAGACTGGACAAAAATCACAATAAATACTGTTAAATTCATTATGTTCATACAGTTGTTAGATTATCTGCAGTGTAAAGTGTAAAAAACCCAGTTAAATAGACCTACATGATTGTTTTTACTGGACTTACAGACAAACACAAATTTAACAGACCAGGCCGAAGCTGGAGCATGTGTTTCTACCAAACTTTTCTGTTTCTTCGACATTTGTTTGGCTTTAAACAAACAGCAGACACTGAACTGTTGATTTATTTTGTCATATTTCATTCTAACGAGGTTTAATTAAGACGGATTCTGAAATGGCTGAAAAATCACTGAAAAAGTCAAACTAAATCTCTGTTGTAAACAATATTTACAACTCCATAAATTTTGAAATAAACTTTTGGAATGATTAAACACTGCATCATAAATCAGTTTTGTTCCTTTTCTTTCTCAAAAGTTCGAGTTAATGCACTTAATCCTTGTTCCCTTGATCTTCCTGAGTCCCTCGGACAGAAAAAAGCACTTTTAAAGATTGCTGTTATTATATATTAACATATTTTTTCAATTTTTTTTAATGAATTCCAATATCAACGTAAGTCCTCAACATTCATAACAAATATTTATGAATTATCTGAAATTTAACCCTTTAAATTCTAGTTTTAGTTAAAGTCTCTTTGGTTTTGGAATTTTTGGGGTTATAATCCAAGTCAGAGAGTGTCAAGCAACATTGATTCTGATTCATTTTTATTATTTTTGTCCAAAGTTGTTGTGTTTAATGTTATTGTGTTGTTTCAAATGTAAATTCTTATTTTTACAGTGTTTATTTTTAGGAGATCTTCTTAATTATCTGAAACAGAGCCAATAAACAATGCACTCCTCGAATCAGAGTCCTTTATAAATACATATATATATAACTATTAACAGAGCCAAAAATGACAAATAAAATAAAGAGAAAAAGGTGGAGAGTGTTTGAAGGAGACCCTGATGTTTCTTAAATCGAGACGTAGCTCTGTGCTAAGTTTAAACCCTTTTAAAACCCACCTCCAGCTGAACAGCCCTCTTTGAATAAACCAAATAAACCAAAGAAAGGCCAGGTCTGAGCTGCTCCACACTTTTGTTTATTTAAAAGGATAAAGAAGCGTTTTTGGCACCACCTCTTTTCACTCTTTGTGATTCGCTCGAGGCCAGAGCTGAGGGTTTGGTTCAGATCAGGACACGGTTCGGCTCAAAACTGGCACAGTTTTAGTTTGAAGGAACGAAAGAGAGTTTATGAACGGAAAAGAGTGAGGTCAGGGAATGAGGACGAAATGGGACTGGAGAGGGTTTGGGATTTTAATCAAGGCAGAGAACGGTTGGGGTGGTGGATGGACATGAAGGAGTTCCCTCAATAGAAAAGAGAGAAGAAGTCGTCGTCTGGATTTAGAACATTCAGAGCCAGATTTTCTCAGATAAACACGATGCTGTGGAAGGGAGTGGTGTATATTTAGCAGCAGATGACATCCAGCTCATTTTAACACGGCTACGTCACACAAAACAAAACGCTGCTGTCCCTTTAAGAACTGAGGCAGCACATGTTAACAGCACAGTTTACACAAATATGAGATGTTTAATAATCAAAATGGATGTAATGTTAGTGTGTTTTCTCTTTTCTTTGTCTTTTTCAGTGACTATTCTAACTAACGACGTTGTTCATGTTGTTTTCATGAAGAGTGATGCTGATTGTGACGTGTGCAGCGCTGTTTCACAAACAAACATCAGCTTTTTTCAGTTTAAATTATTGGTGCTGTTTGTCATTTTCGCACACGTCTCATTTAAAGCAACAGCAATTACTTTTAAGTTTGTATTTCTACTTAAACTAACCCACATTTACAGAAATATCCTTTAAATACCTGTTTCTAATGTAAATTTGAGTTGATTTTATGGGTTCTAGACTGAATATGAGTTTTTACGAGATGGTAGCATGGCCATAAACTCACTCACAACGCCATGAAAAAGTATTATTTTGTAGAATTTTGAGTGGGTCCAGATTCTTCCAGAGCGTTGTGAAAGACTCAGGCCTGTTTTCTCAAATATTTGATGCAGTTATTGCTGCTGAGGCACAACCAGTTATTAGCTTTAGGGGCAATTGCTTTTTCACACAGGGCTGGACAGGTTTGTCTAGACTTTTCTCTCAATAAATAAAATGATCACTTAAGAACTGCATTTTGTGTTTACTTTATTTGATCTGAAACATTTAAGCGACAGAAATGTGCAAAAAAAATTAAGAAATCAGGAAAGAGGCAAACACTATTTCACAGCGCTGTCTCCTGAAAACTGAGGTTAATCTCTTTGTTTCACATCAAGAAACCAAAGTCAGTTCCTTTTAATTACTGTTCATGATTTAAGGCTCATTATTGTTTGAAAAACCCTTGGTCCCAGTTTTTTTGCTCTTCCACAAACACATCAGTCACAAAATCCCTGAGTCTATGCTTTTTTTGGGCTAAATCACACTGTGTTTCTTTAGTTTTTTGAGCCAAAAAGATTCCAGATGTAAAAGAAAGGTGTTATTTATCAGTTGCACTTTTTGATGCATATTATTATTCTCCAGCAGTTGTTTAATGTGTGTAGTATTCCTCTCACATGCTGCCTTTTAATTGCTCTACTTTATTCTATTTCTAGTTAGACCCATTTATCTGTTTTATTTTGTTGTGGACAGAATTTCAAACCTGTTTCTAAACAACAATAAACTCTTTGAATCTTGAACTTTGACCTAAGACCTGTCCACACCACACTTTCTTATCGTTCACAGTAAAATAAAGAACTTTCATCCCTCGGAGATCTATTTATCATCAAATCTGTCCGTCCTTCGTGAAAGTTTGGACGGTAATAGTTCGGACAAAGCCGTTTCCTAAAATAAACTGCGTGTGGACGTTTCCTGTGAGCGTTCTCTCTGTGAATGCTGTCTGACTGAATGCACTCCCACTTCACTCCCGTCACAGATTAGGACTCTTAATGCTCACCGCGGGGCCAGCTAATCACCACAGCTGCCCCCCACCTCTCCCTCGTACCCCCGCCCCTCTGTATCCGCCCCCGAACGGCGCTGCCCGCGGGCCGTCCTCACTCTGACAGCGCTTTGACAGTAATCTCCCCCTGACACTTCTTCTGTTTCTTGTATTTTTTTAATGAAAGCGCATCTTGAGGGAAACGGATGGGGGTCATTTGCATACGTACCCCCTCCGCTTTCGTAGTTACCTCTTGGCTCTGCGACTCGTTTGCCCTCGGAGAAGAGCGACAACGCGGCGACACCTCCCGAAACGCTAAAAATACTCCGACACAATGCGGTGATAATAGGTTTATGCAACACGGAGCTGGCGTATGGAAACGTAGCTAACAGCGGCAGCTCGGCTCATGGACGACAGCGGAAAAACAAAATGGCTCTGCTTGTTTGTGGCATGGAATAAGTCACACTTCGATAGAGGTTTAATTATTTCCAAGACAATCCAGAGGAGCAAATCTGCAGAAACACACTCCGTAAAACCATAGATAGTCGACTTAAATCTCCTGTAAACATTAGTTTTCTATTTGATGACTTCACTTAAACAGAGAGAAGGCCTACGCTCTTTTATTTTTGCAGGAACACTGTCATCTAGGCTTTATAATGAAAGAGATAAGAGTGTTCGTCACATGCAAAAAAGGCAGTCCTCTCATTGGTCGACACTGATACGAACAAGGAAGTAACGGCTAAAACAGATAAAGAAAAGAGAAGCAAAGTAAAGCAAGGATAAAAAAGGCTTAAGGAGATATTTATAAGATTACATTGGTCTAACGCTAGACTCAGAGTCAGAAGTTTAGCTGAAGAAGATACCTGGAACAAAACTAAAAGTAACATGTTGATGATTTTAGAAGAGTGAGACAAAATCAGTCTAGGGACCTCTCCTGCTTCTCTTTTATTAAAAAATAAAACCAGACCAGTTTTTCCTCCAAAATACTAATCCATTTGACCAAACTGAAGTTTAGAGTTTAGCGTTAGCTTAGCTGTGACTTCAGCGTCAGGACGACAATTATCTCCTCCTCGTTAAACATTACGTGAATTGACAGTATTTATCTGTGTTTTACGTTGTCTCCCTTTTCTCTGTTGATGCTTTTCTTTTTTCAGCTGTTTCTCTGTTAAAAGACATATTCAGCTGAAAATACACTTTATCTGCAGCTATTAAACTTCCTGGAACGTCATGTGACAAGTGTCGACCAATGGGAGCGCTCCTTTGTGATTGTTCAAGGTTTATAGAGGTTCTCATCTATTACAATCCCTTAGAATAAACACTAGATGGATCATAAAGACTGTTTTTTGAAAAGTCTCCTCTACAGTTTTTGTGCAGTTAAACAAAGCATTTAAGTGTCTTTTTAGTAAATACAGAAAGCACAGTTTTGCACCAGAAGCAGGTTTTTTTTTAATGGTGCAATGCTTGTGTGGATCTGGTGCTATTTGACAAATTACCTCAAGCTTTATGATCACAATAAATAAAAAATTCCCTCGTTAATTCATCTTTATCTGTGCTTCTCGTGTGAACTGCTGCAGACTCATTGTGTCCGTCCCTCTTTTGGGCGTCGAGCGTCTGCACGTGTCGTCGAGCAGAAGGTACCACTCCAGACAATGGGACACGAGCCAGATTTAAGAGCATCCCCCATCTCCATAAATCCTAATTCACTGTTGTTCCCTCGTGGAAAAGACCGGCGAAGAACGACGGCATTTTCCCTCTGATCTATCCGTCTATCAGTCTGGTTCCCTCGCGAGGCCCGACAGAAGGGAATAAATGCTCGCTGCTCGCCGCGTCTCGGGCTGACAGCGCGGCAGATGGCGGTTTAAGCAGTGAATTTATGAGCGGCACAATCTTAATGTTGCAGAAAGAATAAGAAAAGCATCAAACGCACGCTGACAAATGCACTCGCTAATATTAATGCACTCCTCGTTCATCCAATATGCTGCCTAATTGCTTTTCTGTACACAGTAATATGGCACCTGCTGCTCAAGTCCAGCGAAGGGAAAAAAAAAAGGAGGTGTGTGTGTGTAAAGAAGTACAGAGAAAGAGAAAAAGTCCCGGTTTTTGATGGATGCACAGCCGTGGATCATGCACCGGGCCTGTCAGTGTTCCTAATTAAAATTTTATACTTACAGGCTTCGCAAAAAAAGGTGGAGAGGAGTCGGTAAACAATGGACTACAGGCTCAGAAAGAAAGGAAGAAGAGACACAGAAGCCTTATTCCTTATTTTACAAACTGTATCTAATGAAATTTAGGTAAAATATTTTTAAAAAAGATGAAAAAAATGTATGTCTTTGAAGTGAGGTGCATAAAAATATAATATATCCTAATGTGGACCACTTATACAATCATATTATCAGTCTAAATAAGAACTAGAACCAAGGCTTTAAGGGTAAGATTGACATTTTTAAAGTAAAATACTGTCAAATTCCAAATGTCAAAATAGAATATGACTTTAGTAAATACACTGAACTTTCTTCAAACAAAAAACTGTTGAGAACTTTATTTTTATGGACAGTAGATGTAGAAAATTGTCCAAGATATAATCGTGAAAATGCAGCATTTTGGTCAAATTAATTTAAAAAATACTGTAATTTCGCAATTTACATTATTAATAAAATAAATAACACTGGAGTCATTGGCAAAAATAAACTAACATCATAAAGTGAAGTTTTTTTATTCTAAATTTATCCATTCTTTGTTTGTTTGTTTGTTTGTTTGTTTAATGACGATTGTTTGAAAGTGAACAAACTGAGCCCAGAGTGGGACAGGATTAAAAATAAATGTGAAAAAACTTAGAGACTGAGACCAAGTCAAGACCAAAAGTAAACCGTCCAAGTCTCGTCTCAGTCCAACGATAAACTCAGAGGTTTACTGCAGCTCAGTGAAGAATGCACAAGGAAATAGTAAGAATTAATTCATGCTTTTGGTTTAATTTAAAGACAGACATTTTTATTTTTAAACATCTGTGTTTTGGAAGGAGGAGCTAAACACTGCAGCGTGTTGATTGGACGACAGAAAAACATCCTAAATGTGCAGATTTTCTTCCTAAAACAGAGCTAGTGTTTATTAGCAGCAGCTGTTTATGGTTTTAAAAAGATCTGTGTGTAGAATCTGTGACTCGTGAAGCCCTTTGTGGTGTTTTTCTGTTTAAATAAAGTTTGCTTTATTACAATAATGATGTTGATGAACTGGTCTTGATTTAAAAAAGTGAAAATGCGTGACTTTTAAAAACTAACACCAGCAGCAAAAATGTGAAACTATAATAACTTTTCCCGTAGATTGAGTCGAAAAGAACAATTACATTTTTATATGTATTTACTTAAAAAATCTATCCCCAAAAGCAATTTTTGACATGACAGGATCAATAAAAAACGCAGATAGACAAACACCTTCATTATTCTGAGTCTAAACATATGCATTTTAATAAAGAAAAGTAACAAAGACTGGAAATAACGGGGATTATTCAGCTGTTTATTAAAAAGAAGGAAATTCACAAACAATAATGAACTAAAAAGGTATATTTCACCTTTGAACTGCTGCGAGGTCACTACAGGACTCAAAAAAAAAAGATGACTGGCTTCATTTGGATCATCATCATTGCTGCAGATACATTACCCACAATCCTTTTCCACAGCCGACTAATTAGCCACAGAGAGGTCGAGAGAAGTCAGGGTGTGATTAGACAGAGAGAAAGGAAAGGAAACGAGAAGAAAAGGAAGGAAGGAAGGACAGAGGAGAGGAAGGGTCTGGATCAGAGCCAGGCTTTTTATTCAACGTTTGTTTCTTTAAAATGAAACGAAGAGAAGGTTGTTGGCTTGAGTTTTTAATGAAATGTGGCTGCACCTGGACGTGTTGGCGACAGGTAAAGTACGGTGTCCCAGGAGGGTCATTAAACATGAGGCGTCTTAATGTAAAGACTCAGCAGCAAAAAAAAGTACAATCCTTTCAGGGCTTTTAAGGCAAGAGCTGTGAGGATTTATGTTTATTGATGCTGTAAGACTTATCTATTTTACTCCATTATGAAAACTCTATAGAAAAAGTAAAATATTACATCTCTGCCTTGATTTTAAACACCGCACTTTTTAATTAATGGCTCATATTGACGATTTCAGGAAAAAAAGTTATCTGGACTGTTTGTATTTTCAGTCAAAAGGTTTTCAAAATAAGGTTTAAACAAACAAAAAAACCACAGGATTTTCATCATAGTTTTGTCAACAACATGTTTTTGTGTCGAAAAACTAAACAAAAACTAAATAAAAAGTCATTGATAAAAATGAAAAGTCAGTTTATTTTTGTCAGACAGAGAATAAATCCAATGAAAAGGAGACGACGACTAAATTCTTATATTTAATCGAATAAAACTACACTAAACTAATAAGAATTACACTAAATTATAACTAAAACTAAACTGCATTTTAGTCAAAAGCCTAAAACTAAAGTGTCCCTGAAAGAACTACTCACTTCTTTGATTTAAACTCCACTGATTTAACAGGGACAATATAAACTGGTGCTGCTTATTTTTCCGACAAGACTCAAAGAATAACCTCATCTGAAAACACAACAGCCTCAAGAAGACCTTACGCCTCATAAACGAAGAGGGCACCGTGTCTGTAACATCGTTTTAATCAGTAACGTGTCATTTATCAAACCGAACTCCTTCAGTTCAGAGTCAGACGTGGCAGGTGCGTGGTGCTGTTCCCAGAGAGAGCCTCGTGCGGTGGTCTCGCCGCGGGCTGCTCCCCCGGCTCCGTGTTCACTCAAAACATCTCCTGTTTAAGAAAAAACCCAGTACAACAACAACAACACGAGCCTCCGCCGCAGCACCACCACCAGCAGCAGCAGCAGCAGCAGCAGAGGTGGAGGGGCTTTCTGTCAGAGACGTGTTGGACGCCACTGACACTGCTCCGGTGCAACTCAGACCTTTGGGGAATTCACAAACGTCCAAATGATGCGGCGGCGTGTCATCCACCGGGCTGCGCTCAGGAAACAGATGCTGCGACACAAACAGAGCTGCCACTGTTTGCCCTTTTCCCAAAACATGAAAAAGTCTGTTCCAGCTTCTTTGCAAGGCTTTGTTTGACTAATACAAGAGGAGCCAAAGTTTCCACCTCCGAGGGACTAGTTTGTTGCAGTTAATATTGTTATTTTTGTGCCTTCGTTGTTTTAGTATAATTCTGATTTGCAAAATTAAAAGAAAAACGAGTGAGTGTGAAGAGTAGCTGCAATAACTAATCAGATTAATCAATTATAATTAATTATGAAAATAATCTGAAACATGCCATGTGCTAAGAAGAGGTTTTGTTACTGAGACAAAGCAGTAAAAGAGATAAAAGTCCATCTTTATATGTCTCTGCTCTGTCCTCGTTTGTGGAGGAGCTTCATCTGGTTCAGATTTTGTAGAAATATATAAGATTTTTTGTTGTTTTATCATCAGTTTTAAAAATGACATTTACACACTATACACTATCCCATTATTAAATGATTAATTGAAAAATTGTCAGATTAATTGTTTATAGAAATAATCGTTAGTTGCAGCTTTAGTGAAGAGTTAGAGTTCATGAACTGTTGAAATAGAAAAAGTGTTTTTGTCACAAACTTCAGACTCATGTCTTCAGCTGTTTCCAGTTTTAGAAAGCTCTGTTTGGGAAAATATATTTAGAAAGAAAGCGATCAACTCGTGCACATGTTAATGAAATAATAATATGGTATTTTGCAGATCATTTTTTGAATTTAAATTAAACATTGTGTGTCGTCTCAGGAATCAGCAGCGTATTCTAATATTGAACAGAAATGAATAAAACTCTGGTACGAGCAGCTACCATCACAAGCTACTGAGAGGAGGGCGGCCATTTCCCCAAAATGAGAGTAAAAACATCATCAGATCAGCACAAAAAACATGTTTCAGTAAATATTCCACTAAATAATCCACAACGGTGCTGCTTTTAAACCTGCCTCATCTGTGAACGTTCCTTCACACATTAACACAGATCATCCAGTTTAACAGTGCACTTGAACTCAGTGGGACTGGAGCTGGACCGGGCCTCTGTCCTGTTCAGAACAAACAGAGAACAACAGGAAAACATGGAAAACTAAAAGATAAAGGCAACACATTCTGAGACAGAGACGTGCAGTTATTATGCTCTTTGTGTTTCATCTGATGCAGAGATTTATTTCACTAAAGTCTGCTGTTTAGTCTAATCGGAAAATGGCTGAAAACACACATGTCAAACTCAAGGCTCAGGGGCCAAATGTGTCCCTTTTCAATGTTTTCAGTGGCCCTTCAATACATTTAGAAGGTTTTAACTGGATTTGAACAGATTTTAGTTGAATTTGAACAGGTTTTAGTTGAATTTGAACAGATTTTAGATGGATTTGAACAGGTTTTAGTTGAATTTGAACAGGTTTTAATTGAATTTGAACAGGTTTTAGTTGAATTTGAACAGATTTTAGATGGATTTGAACAGGTTTTGGATTTCAATCAGATTTATTTCATTTGTACATGAAATCTTAAGCCAGTTTTTGCTACAAAGATATATAAAACCTGTTCAAATCCAAATAAAACCTGTTCAAATCCATATAAAACTAGTTTCCATAAAAGGAAATAAAAAGATAAACTAAATGTAATGTGAAGATGAAACCTCACTCTCAAAAATGTATAAAAACTGTCTCCATCTTCGGCCTCTAATAGCATTCTTATTTACAATCGTGGTCCGTCATTGCTTTGAGTTTGACACCACTGGACTAAAACCATTCAATTCCACTAATCTATGTGTCTTTTTTTATTTTTTATACGTAGTCTTGACCCCTTTCTTCTTTATCTGAACTCTAAAACAAATTCCCACGAACCATTTTATCAATAAATCGCTGAAATCTCATCTCAATATGAGGACAGACAGATGAAATTAACGTTGTGTTGACGTATCGAGCGACTGCCCACTTTGCCCTTCTACCTGGAATAGCCCCGTCCCAGAGGGGCGCGGCGTCACAGCGGCCGCCTAATGGAGTTTAATTACTCCCAGCACATCCATCAGCGGCTCCGGGAGTATTTTATCACCACTTTTAAGGCTTATTAGTACAAATACACTGTCACCCTGCATTACCGCTGCTCCGCTTTAGCCCTCCCCACATTCATTACAATCTCTATCGATATCTATCACCGGCAAAACTCCGTCCTCGAGGCGTTAAAACATTCACACGAACCGTTCTCACCTCCTTTGACATCGAAAAGTTTGAGTCCATCCATCGTCCGGACGCCGCTCTCCTGGCCCGAGCTGTCGGCCGGAGTTTGATGGAGTTTGGCGACCGGCGCAAGGACGAGTCTAAAAGAAGGAGCCGGTGGTCACTCCGGAAAAGTCTGGGGATCGGACGAGTCCCAACGCGACGGCCATTACTCACCGAGCGGCCATTACGGGACGCTCAAAGGTGAGAGGACGAAGAGGGATCCGCTGGGGTTTTATGTGTGGACGGAGGGACGGGCGGCGGAGGGACGAGGAGGACATCAATCACACCAGGAGTCCATTACCGAGCGGCGTGACTGACATTTTGACTAATTTGAAGGGATGTTCTTGTTCAGGACTTTTAGACTTTGGCACTATGTCTCTAACTGTTGTCAGGCCTTAAATTAAGTAAAGCCTCATTAATCATTTCTACACTTTGGGACGTCTCAGAGCCAGTGTCTAATTCAAAAACTCATATTGTAACACTGTCCATACAAAGCACTTTAGTTTTTCATTAGATCTTCACCATTTGAGACTCATTCAGTGTCCAAAAAAAGCACACCATTTACTTCCATAAACCCTCAACTTTTGAACACGTGCAGGTTTTGAAAGAACATCACATGATTTCTTCCTGTTGCTTATTGTAACAGGAATCATCTGTGAAAATGAGACCTTAAGATGTGATCTAGTCTTTATAATGAAGGATTTTAATAGATGAGAATGATCAGTCCACAGCAGGATTTTGTCCAATCACAGCTCACTTCAGGTAAAAAGGAGCGCTCCCATTGGTCGACACTGATGTCAACAACGAAGGAACAAGGAAATAAACCAAGGAAATGGGTTATTCTGTTGAAAATACGTCTTATTTTACAGAGAAACAGCTCAAAAAAAGATAAAAATAGAGAAACAGCAGCAAATGAAACATGGATAAATGTTGCAGTGTTTAATGAGACAGAGATTATTCCAGGATCACTACAGTCTACGGTAAACTCCAAAGATAAAAGTTTCAGCGCTAAACTTTGATTTAATGTAACGTATTAGTATTTTGTGGTGAAAAATTGGTCCAGTTTTACTTTTTTTTTTATAAAAGAAGCTGCTGTTGGAGGAGAGTGGAGTCTGAGACCAAAACTAAATCAGGTTCTGGAGCTTGTATGTATGATATTGTAAGCATTTTCTGATAAAACCAGACTCTTTTACTTTCTCTTTAATCCTTCTTATTGAGGAGAAGTGGGTCTGGACTCTCTCTCATTGACCACAGCTTCTATAGAGTTCAATACCACCAACAAATCTGAACCAACTGAACCAAACTATGCCGTACTGACTCGGTCTGTGGTGTAAAACTGTCTTTCTAGCTTTAAACAAAGTGAGACTTGTATTGTGTGACTCTAATGACAGGAATGAGAGTTAAAAATGAACTTGAAGACAACAAAGATGGAAAATTATTTAATGAAACTAATTAATTACCAGTTTCTAACATGGACATTACATTAATAGATTTTAATTATTGCATTGATTAAGACTATTTATGTAGACGTAGCATTACTCCCACAATGACTTTATTACAAGGAATATGTGCTTTAATTAATATCTTTTTAACCTTTATAGCTCTTTAATAATTATGCTCAAAATATAAATAAATATAATAAATGTGGGGTTTCCAAACACTGGTTTAGGGCCCTAAAACCTGTCCAAATCCATCTAAAACCTGTTCAGAACCAACTAAAATCTCGAAGAATCCAACAAAAACCTGTCCAAATCCATCTAAAACCTGTCCAAATCCATCTAAAACCTCTTTAGAACCAACTAAAACCTATAAGAATCCAACTAAAACCTGTCCAAATCTAACTAAAACCTGTCCAAATCCATCTAAAACCTGTCCAAATCCATCTAAAACCTCTTCAGAACCAACTAAAACCTATAAGAATCCATCTAAAACCTGTCCAAATCCATCTAAAACCTATAATAATCCATCTAAATCCTGTTCAAATCCATCTAAAACCTGTCTAAATCCATCTAAAACATCTTCAGAACCAACTAAAACCTATAAGAATCCATCTAAAACCTGTCCAAATCCATCTAAAACCTATAATAATCCATCTAAATCCTGTTCAAATCCAACTAAAACCTGTTCAAATCCATCTAAAACCTATACGAATCCATCTAAAACCTGTTCAAATCCATCTAAAACCTATACGAATCCATCTGAAACCTGTTAAAATCCACCTAAAACCTGTCCAAATCCATCTAAAACCTGTTCAAAGCCTTATAGGTCTTTAATTATTATGATTTCCAGTGTCTTATTGTAAGCTTCGTGGAAAACAATGGTGGAAACTGTAATGTAGTATTTTCTGTAATATTTCTATCGATAAAACGCTCTGACCAGGTCAAGTGGAGAGACGTGGGTCGATAGCCAGAGGTTAGACCGGAGCACAGAGGGAATATATTTACGATCCACGCGACCGAGGTCAGAGGAATGTACAACGGTTCGACGTCGAGGTTCAACAGTGTCGTAACTTCAAATACAACACGTAATAATGTCTTCACACAGAGCAGGAGTTTCCATTCAGAGATGAACTGGACTCTGCTACTGTTAGAGTAAAGTGTAAATGAATAACACACACTTTATAATGTGTTTATGTGATACTGAGATTCAGATCTGTCAAATAAAGAATAAAAATCACCCAAAATAATTTAAAAAGTGTGTGTACATTCATTTAATTGCACCTTTTTTTTTACATTTATTTGCTGACTTTTTTTCTCTGGAACATGATATGTACACAGTTATGGACAATTTTAATTCTATTACTGCATATTTTAATGTAATTTATTGAAAGCCCCATTGGTGCAAAGAAATATAGAAATATTTCTTAAAAGTAAAAAAATAATTTGGTAAAATTCAGATTTATAGATGTTGCCAGTTTGCCTCAAACTTCAAAATATCATAAATCATTTCCACATTTTGGTCTTTATTAAACGATGTAACTCATTAAACACTTTGTAATTTTGAATAAATACAGTTTGGTGATTTAATTAGACTCATTATATCATAAAAAAGTGCTTCTTAGATGGTTTTATCTTATATTTGCCTTTTATTTCAGACTGGTCCAAACCAACTAGAAACTTTAGATCTGGGCTGTTGTGTCCAAAAATAAAACAGTTTTCCCATTAATTGGTATCTTTGACATGCTGTACTCTTGTGCTGACCTCCCGACATTAAACCAGTGAAATGAGCCAAAGTGTCTCTCAACAAATCACCTCCGACTGAAATAAAAATGCTCTGTTCTGGTGCATTTATCACAGTTCAAACTCGGAGGTTCAGGCCGGATCTAATTCGGTGAGAAACAAGGGTTATCCAAAGGTCCGATCTGCCCGGTTTTATCTGTTGGGTTTGATTTTCCAGATCGCCGTCGCAGTAAACGCCGCTCGGAGCCGCGGCAGCTGTCGGCCGCAGGTTGTGAGGCTCAGGAAGGTTATTTGGAGGTAAAGCCACACAGCTCGGGTTCGTTAAGTGGCACAATTACAGCACTTACGCAGAGTTTAAGTCCACGGCTCACACCTGGCACTATCAGCTTTACAGGCTTCACTGTGTAAACTGAGGCATGGACCCAACACCAGCTCCCTTTGGATTTAAATACCAGCAACAATTAGCCTCGTGGTTGGTTTATAGATAAAAGAGAACGTTAAAGAAGAAAGGCTTGATGCTGAAAATGTAAATAAATGTAATAAATATGTTTCCAAACATTGGGACAGGGCCCAAAAGAGTCAAGAAAAAGATCATATAAAGTTTTTTCTGTCCAAATCCAACTAAAACCTGTCCAGAACCAACTAAAACCTGTTCAAATCCATCTAAAACCTGTAAAAATCCATCTAAAACCTATTCAAATCCATCTAAAACCTGTTCAGAACCAACTAAAACCTGTAAGAATCCAACTAAAACCTGTAAGAATCCATCTAAAACCTGTAAGAATCCATCTAAAACCTGTCCAGAACCAACTAAAACCTCTAAGAATCCAACTAAAATCTGTCCAAATCCATCTAAAACCTGTTCAGAACCAACTAAAACCTGTAAGAATCCAACTAAAACCTGTTCAAATCCATCTAAAACCTGTTCAGAACCAACTAAAACCTGTCCAAATCCATCTAAAACTTGTTCAGAACCAACTAAAACCTGTATGAATCCAACTAAAACCTGTTCAAATCCATCTAAAACCTGTTCAAATCCAACTAACACCTGTAAAAATCCATCTAAAACCTGTTCAGAACCAACTAAAACCTGTAAGAATCCAACTAAAACCTGTTCAAATCCATCTAAAACCTGTTCAGAACCAACTAAAACCTGTAAAAATCCATCTAAAACCTGTCCAAATCCATCTAAAACCTGTCCAAATCCATCTAAAACCTGTTCAGAACCAACTAAAACCTGTAAGAATCCAACTAAAACCTGTTCAAATCCATCTAAAACCTAGTAGAATATAATACATTTATTGACTCTCCAAAGATAAAAGTTTCAGGTCAGCTCTAAACTTAGATTTAATGTAATGTATTAGTATTTTGTGGTGAAAAATTGGTCCACTTTCACCTTTTTTAAATAAAAGAAGCAGGAAAGGTTCCTGCTGCTGTTGGAGGAGAATGGAGTCTGAGACCGGGACAAAAAAATCAGGTTCTGAAGCTTTAAGCATGACTGTATTTCCCTAAAAACAACCATTTTTATGAGAAAACATCCAACTTTGAACTGTTCAAATCTGCTCATTTTGGGGTTCCTCTGGTGCTCGCTCTTTAGTCCAGAGCTTTTGAGCGTGAAAATAGCAGCAAAAGTAAAACCAAAATGCTAGAAATTGTGAAAATATCGAGTGTATGTCACCAACAGAATTTTGCATTATTGTAGATATATATAGCCTCTACAGCTCATTTAAAAAGACAACAGGAGCAACCCTTAGACTCCTAGAACAGTGTTAGTATAATGTGATTCATATACAGTTTAGCGTTTACCTAAAGACAGCCTCCATATGTTCCATCCTTCATCTCGTCTCACATTCATTAAACCCAACCTCTCCTTCTCGTTTCTTTAAGTTCCCATTTCAATCCCCGTTCGACCAGGTGGCTGTTTATTCCCTTTTAATTATTTTTCCACCGTTTTCTCCCCCCCTCTTCCAAAGACGATGAAATAAAATCCATACCCGGATTCCCCGAGCTCTCGTTATCGGGCTGCACATGTATTTTACAGCGAAATAAAGCGTAAGTGTAATGAACGCTGGAATCTGACCCGGCGCCGTCGAGGCCGAGCAAAGGTCAAGGAAATTAATTTCATCCAGTGTTTCCAGAGAAAGCACCGAGGAAACGGAGGAGACCAAGAGGTTAGGAACACAGTAATAAGTCCACAGTAAATGATCAGGTTTTGAATAAATAAACTGTGATTTTAATTGTTTCTTGTTTTTTTTGTTTTTTTGGCAGGTTATACATAAAGCAATGGAGACAAATGGAGGCAGAAACAGATTTTTAAAGTTTAAATCTGTTCTTTTATGCTTCTTTTCCATAATATTGGTGTGAATTTTTCGCACAAATCACCATCTCTGTCAGCTTTGTCCCATTTATGCTCCACCAGGAACTCTCTAAAAAGATGAGCCTCATAAAGATCACGGCAAAAGTAATAAACAACATGAAAAAAACAATAGAGATGAGTATTTGTTGTGCCTTGTGCTGCTCCACAACAAATACAACGTTGATTTCTCATGAAGCTTTTCCGTTTATGCACGAGGTTAGATGTGAGAAAGACAAAAAGTGAAGATAAAAGTTCAGCCGAGATAAAAAAAATCTAACGTGAGAGATTAGATTCAGGGATGTCTGACTCATTTTAGTTGAGTTCAATTCGATCTGAAGTCGGCCGGAGCATAAATAGTAGCATAATAACCTTTAGATAATGACAACTACAATGTTTTTCCTTTGTTTTAGTGCAAAGAAGTACAATTGTAATGTCAGTGTTTTGTATCAGTCGCCACAGAAAAAGCTTATAGTACGTTTTCATTAACTCACCCTCACAATATGGCTTTGATGCTAATGCTATTTTTCTAGCAATAACGTCGCTAACTTTAACTGACCTCTCGGTTGTGGGTAAAAACAGACTGTTGTTTCCGTATCTACTCAATGAATAAAGAGGAAGTAGTCTTTTTTTTTTTTCAAGTAGAACTCCACACTCTGTCCACTTTTCTCCTTTATGTCACATTTTTGGAAAAGAAGGCACCACAGAGAGTTATTTCGACAGAAAACGAGTAAAGCTAAATCGTCCTGTGCTGTTCCATAAGGACAGGCCATACTGCCCCCTAGTGGTGGTTTAACACTGGCTGCTGTAGATTGTAACAAGCATAAAATGTTCAGTTTACGCTGATTGTCTTCCTCAAAGCAAACCCAAGAGTATGTCTGTAAGTCTGTAAGTAAGTTGTTTATGTCCTGTTTTGAAACTTAAATAAACTATTTTGAGTGTTTTTTGTATTTTGTCTGTGTTAGCATCGAGCTAGTGCTATATTCTTGTGTTAAATTTAATGGTATTAGGTTTGAATATTGATCGAATATTGATATGTTTTGAGTTTATAACGCAGGCAATTAAAATGTTTTTGTGTATTTTGACTGTTTAACAAAAAAAAAAAGTCAAATGGGCGCAATAAACGAGGCTAGAGTCCACAACACGGCGGTCACGTTTAGGGCAGGACAGTCATTGTGTTATTACAGCTGCTTTACCAAAACAGTGTGTCCCCAGTGGACAAATTAGGAATAGCAGCTTCCATATAGAACCGGTCATGTGACTTTTGAGAATATAAAGACTGTTCAATGTTTATATCGCCAAGCAGATTAATACAGAACAGCAAACCTGAAACACTATCACGTTACAAGAATTAGTTTAGTTGACGAGCTGCAGCCGTACAAACGCACTCCGAGTCTTGTTCTTCTTGTCTATTTTTAATCTCTCTGTAAAAGCCGGTGTTGGGATGTGTTTGTGTGAAGCACCTCGAGCTCCGCCGCCGCTGTCATCTGCCCAAGAACAAAAGCACTCAGCGTTACGAGCCGCTCCGGAGCCGAGCTGTGCCCTGTTATTTATGGAAAAGAAGCGTATGGATTAAACAGACGATGCCAAGAAAGAAAAGAGAAAAAAAAAAAAAAACGAGTATGATTCACTTCCCGAACCGTGGACAAGAGCCAAAGGACAAACAAATCAATGGCAGTTTGGATGATATCTGGCCTCGAGCAGTGTTTGGCATGAATTTAAATGTGAAAAGTGCAGTTCTCTTTCGGCGCAGCGATGCAGGCCAAAGCTACAATATATTATGCTATTTTGTCCTGATTAACGTGGCTCAAAGTGGGAATTTGAGGCAGCATTGGAGCTAAATATGCATATTTCTTTGCTTTCCTTTTCAGAAGATTATAAAGAAGAAGAGAATCTGCAAAAATGTGTTGCAATTTGGTGTTTTAACAAGTTTAATAACTATTTTAATTAATCCAAGTGTCATGTTTTGTCTTGAGTGTGTATACATTTTAATTTGAAGGGCTTTTGTGCAATGAAAACAATCTCATCATCTCTTTCTGCTTGTGTTTTAGAAATGATGACTGTATATTTAAAAAGGAATAAGCCTGGTGCTGCATTCATGTGTTCTTTGGAAAAAATGCACATGAACGCCCACTCGAGTCGGGAAAAGAACTCGGAAAACTGGATTAAAACTGGTGCCTGACTTTCCACCTTGACATTATATACATCGCCAACATAAAGCAGTGTGTATCTCACCTAAAAACTGTTTATAATAGAGGATAATATAGGATTAATGCTTGATAAACTGGAATATATTCATAATTAAACATGTTAGTTAAAGTAATATTTCTGTATTTATCAGGATTCAGTGATCACAACAAAGTCAGAGGAATAGATTTAGACCTGAGGAGCAAATAAATACAGAAAATTATCTTTAAAAATGTAACACAGACACAGAATGGTCTTCTTTCAGCAAATACAAAGTGAAAACAAAGCTCAAAGTAAAGTCCGAGACAAAACGGGACTAAATCAACGAGTAGACAGGTTCAGAAATACAAAATATTGGGCAAAAACAGATGATAGACTCAAAAGTTTGGTTGTAAATATATATATTCTGTAAAATGTAACACACTGGGTCCTTAGCATTGAATATATAGACTGTAAATCTTCATCAGGACTTAATTAAACTAGACCAAACTGGGACTAAACCAGCAATAAACCAAACAAAAATATAAATGCAAAACCTTTAATAAACAATGAAGGATTAAACCATAAAAACAGGACTGAACCAGGAGTAAACTGGAACTAAATCCAAAACTAATCCAGGATTTATTCAGAAGAATTCAAAGCAGGAACCAAACCAGACTAAATCTGGACTAAATCTGGAGAAAATGTCAAGATTAAACCAGGACTAAATCCCATCTAATCCTGGATTAAACCAAAACTCTACCAGGACTAAAGCAAGAATAAATGTAGAAGGAAAGAATAAAATCATGACTAAACCTGAACTAGACTGAACATAAAAAATAAAAACTAAAGAAAGGACTTAATCAAATCCAAATCAGGATCAATCTGAGGCTATTGTGGCCTAAACCTGGATTAAATTGAGACTAATCCAAGAGAAAAACAGGATTAAACCAAGACTAAATGTCAAAAATTGAATCTGGTATCAGCTAGAACTAATTCCAGGATCATACCCAGGACTAAACTTGGACTAAACCAGGACTAAACTTGGACTAAAACAGGATTAAACTGGTACTAAACCAGGATTAAATCGAGGTTTAATTATGAAAAACCAGAATAGACCAAACCTAAACCATAAGCAACTTAAACTGGGACAAAACTAGGATGAAACAAGGATAAATGAGGACTCAGTCAGGTCTAAACCAGGTCTAAACCAGGTCTTAACTTCTTTAATTCACATTTTTACAGCAGCTCTCAGAGAATAAAACTCGATGTGCGATGTTGGCCGACCGCCACTCATCTGGGCACCTTCTGAAGCAGGGCACCAAATCAAACACCACCAAGAATTAACGAAAAGTGAGCAGGAGAAAAAAAATAAATATAAAATGATGTTCCTTATAAATAGCAGGGCTCGCCAGAAGGCACAGGGAACGAGAGCGAGCGCCGCAGAGCCTCGACACGGGGCTTAAAAACCGAGAGGGGGCGGGAAGAGGGACCTACTGCGAGAAAATGTCTCCGACTAAAACGAGGATTAGTGTTGCAGCCTCCTCCAGAAAGACTAATCACCTCCGCAGCTCCTCGTCTTTTCTTCACTCGTTTCCAGCTCGTTTTCATCCAGATACGTTTGGAAATGTTGGTGTGTAACTAATAAAAGGTGCAAACAGAGGCAGAAAAATCAAGAGATACTAGTGTTTCTGTAAAAAATAAAAAGAGCCAAGAAGAAGAAGTAGTAGTGTTTTCTAAAGGTGCGTTACTATAGATTTGAATTGGGTTTATTCCATCGTTTCACTGAAATAAAATAGAAAAATGATGAGTTTGTTGAGTGTTTGAATTAAGCAGATGAATAAGAAGAGCCAAAGTCCTTAAGCTTTTGTTCAGTGGGGTTTTTTTTGTTTGTTTGTTTGTTTGTTTGTTTTTTAGGTGCATCATCAAAATTTTATTGTCAGTGTCACTCTTCAAAATAAAAATTGTCTTAAAAAATTTGCAAATTATAGTAAATTAAATAAATTAAAACAAAAACATTCAGCAATCCAAACAAAGTTCCTTAAAAAACAAAACAAAATTCCTTCTGACACTTCCTTAGCATTAGCCACATTAGCTGAAAATGTTTTAAATTGAGGCAGTTTTTCTTTTTTGATTTATAAGTGATAGATATTCGGGGGAAATCACTGCAGAGTCAGACCTGGAGGATTTTACATGAAGATCAGCTTAAAAAGTTGGACTTGATTTTTTTTTTAAAAAGCTCAAATTCCAGCTTGTGTTCACACAAACTCAGGACTCGGAGTTTAAATGGTTCCATGAGACTGGTCTGGACTCTCACAGCGAGAATAACACCTGTCAGACTTTATAAGCTGCAATAACACCGTAAAATGGTACAATAAAGGTTAAATAAATAAATAGTAGAGTTGAGCTTTAAATTAAATTGAGCCATAATCGAAAACTACAGCGAGACAATGACCAACTCCAAACAGCACGAGAAGTGAAGAAAATAATCCAGGAATAAGAATAATTTAGCCTCAGAGAGAGATTATATGATGTTATTCTGTTGTGGACTGGCCTTTTATTCCACCCCCTACTGGTCTGGCATATGTACTACATCTCTGTGTGAACATGGACCAAGTCTAAACGTTTGTCGTGTCAACGTGAATCAGCAAAAGAATGACGTGTGTCTGATCAGTGTTCACCCCTTAGTTTCAAGAAGCAGTAATCAATAATTAAAGGAGTGAACGAGCCTGTGACACACTTTACTCTCGCTTCATTCACTCTCATTCTCACTTTTCCTCACGTCACAAAATGAGGAGCAACAAAGACCGATTCAGACGGATTTAAATATGAGAATAAAAGGTCATTTTAGTGAGAAACACTCCAAGAAACATCTTAAAATCTATTTTACAGTGATAAGAAAGCTAATGCACAAAAAAGGACTGTATTATTCAAAATTTAACAAACTTGATTTGGACTTCATTGGTAAATATTTGTATTTTTTTTAAAATAAATGAATATTTATATTTTAAATACAATGAATAATGAAATCCAAAATTTACAAAGAACAAAAACATTATAAATAAAAAATAAATGAGGCGTCCCATTAAACCTGTCCCGTTACTTTACTGATTGATTTTGATGTTTAAGCTGCTCAAATAAAGTGGTTGGATTCTGTTTCTGATCTGAATCCTTTACAGACGAAAAATGAGATGAAAAGATGTGCCGTGGAAAAAAAAAAACACGTCAAAATTGTGATTGTGAGTGTCTTTTTGAGTCCCTCCCTCCGTCTCACACCTGAGAGCCGTCTCCGTCGTCTCTTCTCTCCAGACGAGCCTCCTCTTTTCAAAGATGGCGACGCAAACGTAAACAAATTGATCAGACGAGCCCCGTATTCTGAAGGAGGGGCTCGACGCTTTATTCTCTTATTTTAACGAGAGGCTTCTGTGTGAATCCGCTCGTCTATAAATACCTCTGCTGTCTCCGTGCTTAGGTGCGAAATGTAATTAGGCGCCGAGGCACGGGAAAAAAAATAAATAAAAAAAAACGAGCTGGCTTTCTCTACGTTTGCATATTTTGTTCACAAATAATGCAAAAACGCAGCGAACAGAGCAGGAATATTCTTCTCTTCTGTTGAATATTCATTTGACAAAATAGCGCTTTGCTGATGAGACCGAGGCATGTGATAATCAATTAGTTAAATGTTCGACAAAAACCTGGCTCCGGCGAAACAAACAGAGCCGTGTGCAGAGCGTCGGAGCTAAAGACACGTTTCAGGAGCTTATATTACTGCACGGCGGACGACAGGAGAAAAAAGACGATTCAGGTTCAAATAAAGGAGTGTAGCTTTGCACTGACTCATATAAATGTAGATTAAACCATTTAGGTCAAAGAAAAATGACCAAAAATCTAATAATCTGTACCAAAACCACTCGTGTGTCTCTCAGTGATCATTGTTTGAGTCTTGAGAGTTGATATTTTTGAATGAACACGTTTTGAGGTGAAATCAACACAAATGATTGAAGAAAAACATCAGATATGCTTCATAAGTGTCGCCTAACGTTAGAGTTACACATTGTAAGGTTTTGTTTTCCTAAATGTATGGTGGATGTGATTTTGTGGCTCAATTTTAACCAGTCTTTGCTTAAATTGTCCTTAAAGCTCCAGAACCTGATTTAGTTTTTTCAGACTCCACTCTCCTCCAACAACAGCAGCAACCTTTCCTGCTTTCTTTTGTTTAAAAAAGGTTAAAGCGGACCAAATTTTCACCATAAAATACTAATACGTTACATTAAATTAAAGTTTAGAGCTGAGCTGAAACTTTTATCTTTGGAGTTTACCGTTAGACTGAAGTGATCCTGGAATTATCTCTGTCTCATTAAACTCACACCAACATTTATCCACGTTTCATTTGCTGCTGTTTCTCTATTTTTATCTTTTTTGAGCTGTTTCTCTGTAAAATAAGACGTATTTCCAACAGAATAACCCATTTCCTTGGTTTATTTCCTTGTTCCTTCGTTGTTGACATCAGTGTCGACCAATGGGAGCGCTCCTTTTTACCTGAAGTGAGCTGTGATTGGACAAAATCCTGCTGTGGACTGATCATTCTCATCTATTAAAATCCTTCATTATAAAGACTAGATCACGTAGGGGGGAAAAAAACAGGTAATTGAAATTAAAATTGAGACCAAGAGTTTAATAGGTCTTTACTCAGTCTGTCGCAAAAGTTTATACCACACAGTTTTTCCTCCAGTCACTGCTCTACATTTCTTTACACTTTACACTGAGTTGTTAGACAATTGTTTGACATAAAGCTCAACAGAAATGACCTGAAAACAGCCCCAGACCTCACAGATATAAATACTCCTCTGAGTCGACGGGAGATAAAAGATCTGCTGCTGCCGAGAACAAGAAGAAGAAGAAGAAGTCATTTCAGGCCGAAGTCTAATTACGGTACGTGTCGGACATAATTGAATTGTTCTGCAGACACTGAGCATAACTGCGACACTGCTGCTGCTGCTGCACGTGAAACCAATTATAATGCATGTAATTAGGCCCAGTGTCTATTAATAACTGCAACAAACAGGGAAATATAGGGGCATCCAGCCAGCGTCGACACGAAGACTTTTATGGTGTGTGTAGAGAACTGTCTTTATTCTTTCTATAACTGGTTTATGGAGCATTTGTGGAGGGCATTAGAGGTCAAAACTGAACATTTTTGGCCAGTTTTTGTGGTTAAATGTACAAAAGGTGGTGTTAGTTTCTGTTGAATCGTGGGTAATGGGTGGTGTAGCTGCTCCCTGAGCCCTGTGCCCTGTCCAGCTCAGGACGCGGGGTCCTCTACTGGACACACTGTGAACTACAGCTGACCTCTCACTGAAACAAGCATCCCGAACCAGAAGAGTCTAACACTGCCTCCAGATTTATACACATCTGTCATTATGAGCTGTGTTTAAGACATGTTCTGGTGCCTTTATAACACAACGTCTGAAATAAAATATGTGCAAACACTGTATTCAAGGTATTTTTTTTACCTAAATTAACTTCATCTATTGCCATTTCACCAGAATGCTCAGGTTTTCTTGTAGGAATGATGTTGTGATGTGGTGGTTCTCAAATCGTTCACTCCAGGAACAGCTCAGAAAATCTCCAAGAACTGTTTTGATAGCATTGAATATGGCCTTGAGTCAAATGTAGTGTTGTTTTCATATTTGATTTGAACAATATGGATTTATTTATAGGAAGTAATGACTTTTAGCTGCTTTGAAGCCATCAAGTGAATGTATTTTGTAATTTGAATTTACTCTTGATGTTTTAATACAGTAACTATAAATATATCATACAATAAAACTCATTCATTCACTTCATGCTTAAGTAGGAAGAAGAATAAACATGTGGACTTCTATTTGCCCATTGACAACTGCCTTTATTCATACACACCTTTAAAAACTATAATGCAACTCTGTACAAGTCCATGTTATGAATTATTCGTATACGCCCCTGTACACACCGTTTATAATAAATAAATAAATTAATTAAATTGACTAACACTTCTCATGCATTTGAAACTAGAAAGAATTTACAAACTCAATAAAGCAGCATAAATTCTTCTTTCAAGCAGCAGATTGAATTTACAGCAGAACTCAACTCAGGCCGATGTCGAGCTCCAGGACCATCTCTTAAAGGTTAATAAATCAGAAGAGACCCTTTACTTTGTGTTACTTCTGCAGTGAACTTAACTATTTTATTTATTATTATTTTGTTTCTTCCTATTAATCTTTGCTCAGTGTGGTTTCATGTCTCAGAGGGCTTCCATAGAAAGCGTCCAGTTGGTGACTGGATCATCTGTGAGTAAACACAGTTTTATCCAAACAGAACAACGCCATGTTATTTACTTTAATAACAGTGAAATAATCAGTGCATCTACAAACCTAAAACATGTCCAGAAAAGTCAGTTTGTCCTAATCCAAGCTTTAGTGTTTATTCTTATTCATCATCAGCATTTTTTAAGAGAAGGATTGTCTCAGGATCAAACAGAAAACATAGAAACACAACTAGAACTGAAAGTAAATCTGCTGCAGACTGGACCAATACAACTGTTCATTTGGTTTGTATCACTGTATCCTCCACAATCAGCTCAATACGTTTAATCAAAAAGACAATCTGAAGTCTAACTTAAAAGTTACCTGATTTTTTACCTGTTTCATTTAGTTTTTTTAGTGTAATCTCCTAAAGTTTATTGTAACAGGAATCATCTGAAAAAATGAGACCTTAAGACGTGATCTAGTCTTTATAATGAAGGATTTTAATAGATGAGAATGATCAGCCCACAGCAGGATTTTGTCCAATCACAGCTCACTTCAGGTAAAAAGGAGCGCTCCCATTGGTCGACACTGATGTCAACAACGAAGGAACAAGGAAATAAACCAAGGAAATGGATTATTCTGTTGGAAATATGTCTTATTTTACAGAGAAACAGCTCAAAAAAGATAAAAAATAGAGAAACAGCAGCAAATGAAACATGGTTAAATGTTGTTAATGCTTCAGTGTTTAATGAGACAGAGATAATTCCAGGATCACTTCAGTCTACAACGAGAAACTCCAAAGATAAAAGTTCCAGGTCAGCTCTAAACTTAGATTTAATGTAATGTATTGAAAAACTGGCCGGTTTAACAGTTTTCCTTTTAGGTGACATTTATCTCCCTCTTTTCACTGTCGAGTCCTGTTTTTACTTTTATCACTTATTAAGTCAGCTCTGCTTTCTAATATTACTGATCAAAATTCATATATTTTCTTAAAACATGAGGCTTTCATTTGGCTAATGGGCTTTGGCTTTACATATAAGCATTAAACTCTTGCTAAACTGTCTTTGAATGTCCAGATAAGCTGCTTTATTTTACAATTGACAGCTTTTCTGACCAAATATCTCGATAAATAAACTTTTACTTATTGACTTTAACTGAAAATATGGGATGTTTAATGCATTGTTTCTCATTGAGTCGATAAAATAAGCAATGTTTGCAAGAAAATGTCCTGTCAACAGCAGATTTTGTTCATTTTTTTCAGTGGAAATGCCCAGAGATTGCTCCTGAACTTGTTTCTCAGCCCCGCTCTGAGTCTGTGACATGGCGCGAGGGAAGACGGCTCTAAAAATGTAAATGATGGTTAGTTACACCTTCTCCAGCCCCTCCTCGGAGCTCGCTCTGATCCGGATCTGGAGCCTTAAAAAAAAAAGGAGGGGGATGATAATCTGACGTCATGTTGCCCTCTTTTGGCGGCCGTGGGATACTGCAGCTCAGTGTCCTCTCGCCTCGAAGCATCACAGCAGCGTCTCGACACAAGATTACACTCATTTCTGACGTTGAGTTCAGAGATAATGCAGTTTTTATGAAGGGAATCTACAACTGAGTCTGTAATATTGAGGTACAATATAAAGAGCTGGTCAGGGCAATTGAGAAAAATGACAAAATAATGCTCTGCCTAAACATTTATCTGCATTTTATGACGATTAAAGTGGAAATCTTGATCATATAAGCCTGATATTTCACGTTAAAGCCCCTTTACAAATGAAGAAAGTAATTTTAACATAAATTTAGAGGAAAAAAAGACGTTCACAAGTCTCTTCTGAAGTATTTTCAGTATTATACACACATTTTGGCAGATTTAGACAGTATTATTAAATATTTTACGTTGTATACATTGTGGCTTCTATCATAAATATGGTCCTGAGATTTGGACCTAAATACAGTTTATGTTTATTCAGAAAGCTGCAGTCATTTAATTGATTTCTCAAAGTGGAAAAAGCAAGAGTAATTAGACAATATAGGCCTGACTTTAAGAAGAAAAAGCTAATTTCCTTTAATATTCTGGTGTGTTCAACAAGCGTTACATGTGTTTGTCTACTTCACATTTTTATTTGTTTATTTACTGATCTTTTACTCTCAGATTCATTCACTTGGGCTAATTAAGATTCACTAATTCACCTGAACATGTGTGTTTTTGGATGGTGAGAGGGAGCTGGAACAGAGAGAACCAGCTCAGGGATGGAACCAATAACCTTCTGGCTAATCTTCACCACAATTTATTACCAGAAATAGAAATTCTGACTTGAAAAAATAACATTGCAGATCTGTACATACATATGAACATTTACTACGTCTGTCTGTATGTTTCATTAAAACATTAAATCACATAAATCTGCACAATTCAAGGCAGAACAAGCAAAGAAGCAGCGTTTGTTCCAAATGACTTTACTCTTCAGATGATAGATGGGTTTTCTCTTTGAACAAACACAGTCAAGGGTTTATCTTCTCAATATTTAGTCCATTATTTGTTTTGCAAGAACTATTCAGCAACTATTCAGTGTTTGGCCTGATCTTAGCTTTTTTTTTATTATTATTTCTAGGTCTAGGCTTACTTTAGTTCTTGTTTATTTTCTGTCCTGCTTTTGTTAAAGGTTTGAACCTGGTTTAGTTTTATGTCTAGTCCAGGATTTTGTCTTTATTTTAATCCTGTTTTGGTTCTGGTTTAGTCCAAGTCCAGCCTTGGATTTAATTGTGATTTTAGTTGATGTAGTTTTGACTTTGGTTTGGTTCCAGGATTAAATCTTGGTTAAATCTTGGTTTAGTGTAGAATTAATCGTAGTTTTAGCCTTGTTCATGTGATTTTTTTGAACAGAAAAGACCGAGATGAGTTAATATTTTTGCCGTCAGAGTTGTGTTTTGTTATTGATTGTTGTATGGGCACATTTCCAATTTTAATGACGCATTCTTTTACATGAATCATACGCAGACGAGGCGTTTAAGGTACAATTTATGGTACGTAATTTTCTGTGGTGTTTTGCCTCCAGGGGGTGCTTTAACGAGAACGTCACATGAAAACTCTGGATTGGCAACACATTCATGTTTTTGAATGATTTTAAATAGAAACTTTTGCGTCATGTCTCTGTTTCTGCAGCAGACGTCTCTCTCTGGACAAACACAAGGAGAAACTGAACCAAACTGAGACGAACTTTTGACATTTTGAACTTTAAAAACTAGTTTGTGGCAGCTGACTCAAGTTTGCACAATAGCCTAAACACACTGACAAATTTAAACATACAGCTATGATTTAATAAAGTCTAATTTATTAATTTTACCTTTTTTGTTTGCCTCAGTGTTCAGCTTTTTTGCCTAAACTAAACAGAACTAAAAAGACTCCATACTTAGACCTCTATAGTTTGACAGTCCATAGGAGTATCTGATTGGTAGACGTTAATTCTACAAAACCACAAACTTTGTAGTTTGTAGAAAAAGTGAAAAGAAACTCCCCGAAGCCAAATCCTGGATCAGATTTTGTGTCGAAGCTGTGCTAATAACCCGTTTGTAGTGTCTGCTGTAGAGAGTCATGAGGCAGAGCTGCGAGCCTTTCCCTGGAGCAGCTCCTCCGTCGAATCGATAGGACCCTCGCAGCGTATCATTAGACATAAGTATTATAATTACTTGTGTTATTAATTTCGCCTTAATACCGGGATAACACCAGACGTAATTTGAGCCTGCGGAGAGACGAGAAAATAAGATAATCACAAATGCATCTCTTATGAAAATCGATGTTGAAATGGATATTCCAATAAAGCCCCACCTCTGCCCCTTGTGTTTTTTCCTCATGCATATCAGCCATTATTCTCCGCATTCATCTGGAAAGAAATATATAAATACGTGCGACATATTTCACACCAGTCCAGGCAAAACAGTATGGATCGGTGTAGCCTGCCGAACAATTTTAATAAAGAGGTATTGATCCTGGAGGAGGGAGCGCCGGCCTGTGGGACCCCAGCGGCTGCAGATCATTAATGTCCTCGGAGCGGGTTCGATACAAAAGGATCGGGTTTGGACAGAGCCACGGCACGGTTCGGACCATCGCAGACGATCGGACCGTCGCAGACGATCGGACCGTCACAGACGATTAATGTTCAGGAAAAAAACTTTCATGAGTCTTCTACTGTTGAGTCAGTTCAGAACCAAAGGAGGCTAAAGACCAGGAAGAGGAGCTAAAGGAGGCTAAAGACCTGGAAGAGGAGCTAAAGGAGGCTAAAGACCTGGAAGAGGAGCTAAAGGAGGCTAAAGACCTGGAAGAGGAGCTAAAGGAGGCTAAAGACCAGGAAGAGGAGCTAAAGGAGGCTAAAGACCGGGAAGAGGAGCTAAAGGAGGCAAAAAACCAAAAGGAGGAGATAAAGGGGGCTAAAAACCCGGAAAAGGAGTTAAAGGGGGATAAAAACCCAGGAGAGGGGATAAAGGAGGGCTACACGGAAGAGCTGCTAAAGGAGGCTAAGGACCAGGAAGAGGAGGTAAAGAAGGCTAAAGACCGGGAAGAGCTAAAGGAGGCTAAGGACCAGGAAGAGGAGCTAAAGGAGGCTAAAGACCAGGAAGAGGAGCTAAAGGAGGCTAAGGACCAGGAAGAGGAGCTAAAGGAGGCTAAAGACCAGGAAGAGGAGCTAAAGGAGGCTAAAGACCAGGAAGAGGAGCCAAAGGAGGCTAAAGACCAGGAAGAGGAGCTAAAGGAGGCTAAAGACCAGGAAGAGGAGCTAAAGGAGGCTAAAGACCAGGAAGAGGAGCTAAAGGAGGCTAAAGACCAGGAAGAGGAGCTAAAGGAGGCTAAAGACCAGGAAGAGGAGCTAAAGGAGGCTAAAGACCAGGAAGAGGAGCTAAAGGAGGCTAAAGACCAGGAAGAGGAGCTAAAGGAGGCTAAAGACCAGAAGGAGGAGCTAAAGGAGGCTAAAGACCAAGAAGAAGAGCTAAAGGAGGCTAAAGACCAGGAAAAGGAGTCAAAAGAGGCTAAAGACCTGGAAGAGCTGCTAAAGGAGGCTAAAGACCAGGAAGAGGAGCTAAAGGAGGCTAAAGACCAGGAAGAGGAGCTAAAGGAGGCTAAAGACCAGGAAGAGGAGCTAAAGGAGGCTAAAGACCAGGAAGAGGAGCTAAAGGAGGCTAAAGACCTGGAAGAGGAGCTAAAGGAGGCTATTTAATTAACTCAGCATTCATAAATGCATTTCATTTAACGTTTTTGTTTTTTCTCTATTTCTCAAACTGTAGATATAAAGTTGTATTGAAGTAATGTAATGTATGAAAGAGAAATTGAATGTACATTTCATTTAATTTCATAAGAAAAAGGCTCAGTTGAGTTTGCATTTTATCCTGAGATTGTCTGAGTGGTGTTTGTTATGGATTTTCGCGTGGGCATATTTTCATATTTCTTGTCACATTTCTCTTCATGAATCAGATGCAGACGAGGCGTTTGATTGTAGTGAAATAATTAATGAAAAGCAGCAGATTTCACTCCTCCTCAGTCTAGACACTTACTGCTAAATCATATCCACTTTAAAAAATCTGCCTGAAAAACACACCTCCTCCACTTTTCTCTTTACAACACGTTCTGTCTCGACCAAACCAAAAATAAGAGCCATATATTATTCGATCAATTAACAGCTGCTAAAAGAAGACGATATAATATTCACCAAAGAAAAACAGACTCATGAACTGTTAATGTCTTATTGTTGACGAGAACAATGCACAACTTGAGCTTTTGACAGAATAAATACACAAAACAAGAACAAAAAACACTCCTGATGGTGAAAACTAAGGTGAAAATACTGCATTCCCTTTATTTATATATATTTCTGTTTGTAATAAGTGTAGCCAATATATTATTATTTATTAAATTGTATTTTTTACAATATACACTCTTCCTAGATTTGAATTTCACACAAATCAGTAAATTGATCTTGCTATTTTTTTTAATTTTTTGAAAACCAGCTGTAAATCTGTCCATTTTGTATTTTTATTTTGTTTAATTTTTTTTGCTTTTAGCTTTTATTTGACAGTGTAGTCGAAGTTAAGAGACAGGAACGACATTGGGCAAATGATAAGAGCTGGAATTGATCTCGGGTCGCCAGAGTATGTACCCTGTAAAGCTTTTCTAGATGAAGGCACCAGAAATGCAAGTAGAAATGTATATTTTCACAAAATCCACTCGTCCAGGAGGTATGGGTTTAATAATCATCTCAAATATAACCACAGACTTGGTTTTTTTTACATTTAACTATAAAATTTCCATTTATCTTCAGCTTAAAATATGTCACGTACATTTTGAATCAGCGTCTGTTTCAAAAATCTGGAAAATAAGGACATTTGCGAAGCCACAACTCCAAGTATTAGACTAAACTATGTTCCCTACAGTTTATATCTCACTCATGAATGCGCATTTTTCCAAATTTTGTGAGTGGTTTTAAAGTTTAACCTGGTCTGAGTCCACTCCAGAGCATTAAAACAAATAGATACTTCTAGATATTCATTTTTTTTCCTCAAATCCTCAGATCTCTTTATTTCTCGAGACAGTTTTAATTACCAGCTCTGCTCCTCGTGATTTCAATTTCTCCACCTGGTAATGATATTCAAAACGCTGCTGGCACCACTCCTCCTTCCTCCTTCCTCTGTCTCCTCTCTTCTTCTTCTTCTTTTTCTTCTTCTTCTTCACTTCATCGTCTTATTATTCGTCCTGGAGTCACTCAGCTAAGTCTTTTCTCTTTTATTTTAAACGCTGGAAGGGAATAGCAATAAAAGGTTTTTCTGGAGATCAATGTGGAATGTATTAGGCCTGCACTAGAGAGACCTACTTCAATAATAAAAGAATTGATTCCTTATTCCAGGCCGCGGTCCGTTCCAATAGAGCCGTATAAGCGCAGATGGAGAATCACAGCGGGCCATTACACCCCGCTACAACTACGCCTCTTCCCCGAAAATCTTCACATTGTGTTTTCAAACCGGCGTTAAACTCAGTGGCACGATTACAGAGGGATTCGCGCATGCATTATGGAGGAGCGTGTCCAATAATGCGGCATATGGAATAACATATTCAGCGTTTAGGCCCTGCCAAGAACAAGAGAGAGGGCGAGAAAACGCAGCTAAAAAAAGACACGGGAAGGAGGTGGATTTAAACCGAGAGAAGATGGAGGAGAGGGTGACATTTGTCGAGTTAATTTTTTGTCTGAGTTACAATATTCAGTGGTATTTTGCCATTAAGCTCTAAAATACATACAGTTTTTAGTACATATTCCTGTCTGAATGTAGACAAACACTATCCTAACCCTTCACTTTTGTTTAGTGTAGTAAAAACTAGGCTGGATCTGGTCTAATTTCCTATAATGTAAAGCAAACATGTCAAACTCAAGTCCTGGGGCCAAATGCAGCTCTATGCAATGTGTTATTTGTCCCTCCAGTACATTTGGTACGTGATATCTTTGGTACTTTGCTCATTAATCAAAGACAAAAGGCACTAAATTATAATAAAAGAAGTAGAAAGGAACAATGCCTCTGTAAAAAAAGACAAAATGACACTAAACTATTTTAAAGAGGTCAAAATGTGGCAAAAATTGAAGTAAATTCACAAAATGATGTGTGAAATTGGGGCAAAAAAGGAGAAAATGAATGTTAAAAACAAAACTGATGTGAAAAAGAAATGAAATAAAGATGAAACCTTCAAATAATTTAACATTTAATAAACCCAAGAGTCACAATCTTCAGCCCCTGAAAGGATTCTCATGATTCCACTGATTGACAGACACTATTTTTAACGTCAGGTTCTGCAGCGTAGACGATAAATGCAATGTTTTGATTCAAGTAGTAATCTAATAAGAAAAACTGATTTGGCATGTTTTCTCTTAGTCATAAGAACAAGGCAGAACAAGGTTTTGCAGCTTTGGGTAGAATCTGTTCAATGCACAGTTAGTCGCAGGGTTAACACTTAGAGACAACCATTCACTCTCACATTCATCCACTAGGGGCGCTTTAGAGTCACCTGAACATGCGTGTGTTTGAACGATGGGAGGAAGCCACAGTAACACGGGAAGTATCACAGAAAGAGCAGAGTCGTCCGGCGCGGGAATCGAACCCATGACCTTCTTGTTGGGAGGCAGGACTACTAATCGCTTCAGTTTTTGTTGTTCGTTTTATGTCTTAATAAATCTTTACACTCTCATGACGTCAGGCTACAGATTCTAATCCTAACTCAGTAAAATGAAATTGTTATTATTCATCTTTTGAAACCCACTAACTTGTTGTTTGTGACATTATTTTAAAGCCACTCTGCTTAACTTTTAGCCCAAAAATATATATTTTCTCTCTCATTTTGATGGTTCTTAGACCTGAGATCAGTAGAATCAGGCCTATGTCACTGACACAGGACACTCAGCTGGACACAAACCTCCAAAATACTGTTTCAGGAGACGTGCTTTCTTCTAAACTTGCCGTCTTAAGGGTCTCAAATAAAGATGGTGGCGCTGCTGGGACAGTTGCACAGAGTGGGATAAGCGCCCTCTGCTGGAGAAAAGTCACACAGGACAGCTAGTCTTGTCTGATTATTCTACTCTTGATACTGTCAGACATTTTGATATTACTGTTTATTCAATTTGATCAAAGAAAACATCCAGATGAGTGTATTCAGGTTAAAGCTCTACCACAGAGTCAGCGTTTTGCAAAAATAAAAAAGGCCCCTAACATCACACTCCAGAGAACGAGTGGACACAGCAGCAGCCGCACAGTCAGAGCTGGTTTCACAGCAGATTATGAAGTTATCAGCGTAGCATCGACACGTGAGGTTATCAGGGATTTGGGGAAAAGGTAATGAGCGTGTCTCTGTTTTTTTTTTTTCAGTGATGCATTTAGAAGAAAGCCCAGACTGTGGACACTGAGTAAAACTGAATAGAGTTTATTATTACTGCATTATATTTGTAGCTAGAAGAACATATTGATGTGTGATATGTTCTTTCTGAAATATTGCCACAGATGAATTAGTTTGAAACCATATGGCTTTGTTTCTGCTTAAGACTGTCTGCTGTTTTGTTATTTTTGCTCCCTTTTTTTGCTGTTAAATCCATAAATGCACAAGTGACTGGACTTTTATGCAACTGGGCTATTTATAGGCAAAAGAACTGTATTCAGGGATATAAATTTAGTTGACCTCAGATTAATTATTTTTCACTTTTTAACAAATTTTGAACACAATAAAATGCACAGAACCTCAAAAACTCTCACACTGACTCCTATATGGACAGCTTACAGTCAGCACTTCCTCAGAAAAATCGATCCAGAAAAACTAAAAAGAGCATCAAACCTACATTTTCCACAAGAACTAACCACTGTAGAAAAGGAAAGTGTGTGAAGAGTGTGTAATGGAGTTAAAGTCACATGTTTAAAAAGAAAAAAAGGGAAAATCCAGAGAAAAAGGCAGAAAAATCATCAATAAAAAGTGAGAATGTTAATAGATTGTCGCAAAAAAGTGGCTTCAAAAAAGGACATCTCTGTGTCTTTGGTTTGATTGAGTTGATCAGCGATAAAATGAATAAAAAAGACAAAAACGTGACGTATAATAATGTGTATAATCAGTTCAGTCAACGGTGTTATTCAAACTGTGACGTCACGCTTTGAATGTGCATTATTTTTGATCACGTTCACAGTTTGATAAAGCATATATTTATAACAAAATGGCAGCTTTAACTATTTCTACGAGAATATAAACCACTGTAGCTTATAAATAAATAAATAAATAAATAAATGAACCCCTAATGACAAGGCACAACCAGATAAAGAGGCAAAAAGACAAGAAAAAATCAAGACGAAAGAGGAAATATGGGACAAAGGTGCACTTTTTCCAAAAATGTAATAATTGTACAAACTGAAATCTCCAAACAGTCTGGATAAAAAACTGGGAAAGCCTTAAAAATGACGCATTGTGCAACAAAACAGTATCAGAAGAAGCCTTTTCAAATTCAAAACTGGTCTATAAACGCATATAAAATAGACTGGCTTTAATATTTATATATACATTTAAAGAAAGGATGAGGAGAAAAGAAAGGAAAAAAGAAGGAAGACATAACTAGAAATGTTTCTTGTGCAAATAGTTCCAAATTCCTTCATGTTGCTTTGACCAAATTAAACATATTGCTTCAAAAGTGCACGATTTTCAACAAAGCTCTCCGTGTCATGAAGAATAATTTTCCATGTGTTTCTCTCAAAATGTCAGTTCTACAATAATATAATTAATAAAGTTAACAGATGCGCCTCAAAAGACAAGGCAAAAGCAGATAAAGAAGCAAGAAAGACAAAAAGGAAGAAGAGGATGTAAGGGATTTATCTCTTTTATCAATGAAAGAGAACTATCGCTGGACAAAGCCACTAAAATGATGCATAACGCAACAAAACAGCTTCATTACTAGCTTTTGGAATTACAGACACAAAGCAAAAGTGGATAAATGAGTGAAAAAGATGAGAAGGAAAGAGGAAGAAAGAGGATGTGAGGGACAAAAGGTTTAACCAATAATGCATTTTACCAAAACATGTAATAAATGTGCAGCCATTACTGTCTACAATAACAGGACAAAGCCATGAAAATGACATATTATGCAAAAATACAGTATCATTACAAGCTTTTTCGACTTCAAAAATGGACAAACGCGTCTGAAGTGGCATTACTCGTTTATAAATGTTTCCCAATCAACCGAGAAAACAACAACCTGTCCCATTGTCATTCAGACGCACAGAAAAAAAAAAAACCCTGCTGTCGGACACGGCACCTCTGGCTTCAAACGGAGAGATAGAGAGAATAACACGAGGAGAAGGAAAGCACAAGGAGAGGAGGGAGGGAGCGAGACCCACACGCTGCAGCTCCAGCCAATTGCGATCCAGAGAAGTGACCACGGCCAGAAATAAACAAAGCACACTCGTCTCTGGGATGAGTCCTGTTCCAGACGCAGCCGGGACCGTGACAGAGCGAAACCAGAGCGACACAGGAGCAGCCCAGACTGTTCAACACGCTCAAACTTCTCTCTTTTTCCAACAACAAAGCCGTCTGAAAAGAAAACCCAACGCCCTGACTCTGAATTCTGCTGAAAAATCTGCAAAAGTCTCCAAAAAAAGTGCACTTACCTGAAAGAAAATTCAGAAATTCAACCTGAGCCAAGCCTTAGATACAGTATTCCCTTAAAAATCATCTGCAGTGAGGTTCCCCCTTCTTTTGTTTGTGAGCTATACCCGCCTCCCCGCCTTAGCTCCTTCTCCATTTGCATTTTTTTTCCCTTCCTTTACAGCTTTGAAGCAGGTGGATGACAAAAAACATCAATCTCAGCGGCGGCGGCAGGCTCGGTGTGTGGCACACTCCCCTCTCGCCGCCGAGCGTACAGTAGACGACAGTATAATCACACGTTTCCTATTCTCCGCCGCACAATGAACGCACAGTGAAAAGGGAAAACTCAAGGACGAGAGGGAATTGTTGGAGTTGAGCTCGGATTAGAAAACGAGTCTGTAAACAGTATTGTATTTGCTGCAAATTCGAAACATGAAAAATGAAGTGTGTGGACAGAAGAATTTAAATTGTAAAAGCCAACATGATCATTTTGCGTTTGTGACGGAAAAAAATAGCAGATAAAACCATAAAATGACACATTATGCAACAATACAGTGGCTTTTCTCAAATTCAGACCGGACAAATTGGCAGAAATTGACAGTGAGATCAAAAAGAAAATTGGAGAAATGTGAACAACAGCTTCACAATAAACTGTCTTTAAAATGACAGCTCTGTGTCTGGGGTTTGCTTGAATGTTCTGTGGAAAATGTGAAATAAAAGAAAGACATGATGAAGACTTGTAGAATATTTTTAGATTTACAAATGTTGACTTATTGGTTCAAAAGTGCACTATTTTTGATAAAACGTCCAGTGAAAATTGTCATGGTTTTCTCACAAAATCCTATTAATCATTACAGTAATACATGTCACAATAGTACTTTTATTATTATTTATTAGTTTGAATTCAGAGAGAGTTACTAAATTGGGCTAAAACGAAACAAGTTGTGACTTTTCGAGTAATGCTTATGTAATACTAGCAGCAATTTATTTATGAGAGGAGCTATTAGATGTTACTGTATTGTCTGCAAATGTCCCATCATTCAGATTAAACAACTGTGACCTAAAATTCAATTATAAGATGGGTATTAATAATAAAATTAGTTGCACACAGAGAGACATTTTGACTAAAATTTGTCTAAAACAAAACATTAGGTCGACTACATCACTGCAGAGTTTAATGTTTTTAATTCATACAGCGGTGGACAAAATGATCAGAAACACCAGACAAATCTGAAAATATTGACCTTTTTTGCCTCTAAAACTTGAGTCCTACTGTTTAATCCACTTTTAACTTTAATATTTGTTATGTCCACCTTTTGCAGCAGCACATCTCTGGCATAATGTCAGTATATTTCCAGAGAAACACTATTGTTATCCCATGGCTTCTGTGGAAGGATTGACAGTGAAATATTTTATTTTGTTTTAAGGAAAATGTCCTGACCTAATTTTAATGGACAAATCAACAAAAACAACTGAAACCTCTTAAATATGCCAAGTGTTCTAATAATTTTGCCCCCTACTGCACATAAATGCTCTATATGTGTAATGTACAAGACAATATAGAAGAAAGGAAGCTGCATTACAACATTACATTACATTGGAAGCTGTGGACCCAAAGTGACAATACTAAAATGAATTGTATTACGGTGAATAAATGCATAAACGTGCCTTTGTAATAACTGCATATGTTACCACGTTTTGTAATGTTTGTGTATTAACTTCTTAAATTGTTCAAAATTATAGTTCATAAGAGATAATGGGAAAAAGAAAGATGAGAGAACTATTTCTGTCTGAATAGTGGCTTGAATTATAGTCTGTTATATTACCACCACTTTTACTTTTATTATAAATACATTTTTATTATATTACTTATAAAATGTATTGACTGAAGAGGCATTAAATGACTAGCCACTGTAAAAGGTGCATAAATGGGTTATTAGGCTGCTTGCATACTCTAAATAATTTTAACCTCCTTGCTCTAAAATAAAATCGCAAAAAGAAGAGTCAGGTTAGTTTAAGCTTCAAATTGTCTCTATGTGAAAATTAGTTTTTTGCCTTGTTTCCATATTGTCCCTGAGATAATGATCCTGACTAGTGTAGGCTATTTTTCTGATTACATTTTACCCTCTGTCTGTGTGTGCAAAACCCCGTAAAGACTTAACTCTGCTTGTATTTCAATGAATAGTGCCTTAAATGTTCTGTCTTTATCCTCAAAAAATACAATAAAACCCTTTACCTTTCAGTTTTCCCATAATCATCCACTTAAACCGTGGAGTTGGCTGAACTCAAACGCAACGCCTCAAACTAAAACCAGAATTCCGAAGTTTCCGGACAGTCCTCGAACGCAGCAGAGTGACGTAGCACGTTTTCGCTTTTCTTGGCGCCACGAGGAAGCGGCGTCAACTTCCTGAAGAATGTCACTAAAACTGACTTTGGCCGCGATTAAAACGATTTTTTAGCACGTTCAATGGCTTTAACTTTAAGTACGACGCCTTACACACGTTTAAGGCTGTGGTTTATTCGTAAATACGCTGAGTTTGTCTAGTTTTAGGAGTTTAAAGCCGCTAACTTTGGTCGTCAGTTGAGTTAAATTCAGGTTTCTATGGTAACCGCTGTTAATTAAAGCTAATGGAGGCTTTTTTAGTGAAGGACAACCCTTTGTTTTTGCCAATAAACAAAGAAAAGACAGTCTACGATGGATTTATCACTGTTCAGGTAAGAAAATACCGTTCATTTGCCTGTTCTGAACCAAAGTGCACTTAAAAATGTAGAAATTTTAGACAAAATCCCGTGTAGTCAAGTCTAAATATGTCATAAAAGAAGATATCAAATGCTCCAGGACCAATGAGTAGTATCTGATTAATTCGGCATCAGGTTTGATTTATTAAAGTGGACTTTAAGTGAGCTTTATGTGGTAATAACAGCCTTTTCCTCAATACACTTTTTAAGCTCTAATCTATAATAGTTCTACAAATGTAGAAGGTAAACATAAATGCTGGAAAACTGGACTCTTTTCAAATATTTTATTGTTTTAAGTGACAGCATGTGCATTAGTTTCAGAACACTGTTGTGTCAAATACAACCAGTAAACGACTCATTATAACCTTGATTATGTTAAAAGTTAAAGAAACTAGAGCTCTTTTGAACATTATTATATCCAAAGTTTAAATAAATGATTTTTCAGTCCAGTGCATTGCCAATTAATGATAATATTCTAACCTTTTAATGCATTATTATTGTATTTTTGTATTGATATCAGGCTTTTTTTGGAACTGGTGCTACTTCTAATCTCAATAGAGCAGTTTGGACTTTAATATTAATCTTCCTTTTTTACTTTTTTGCCTTTTTTCCAGGAGCGAGACTTCAGAATGAGGATACAGCTTCCTCCGGATCGACAGCTCAAACAGGCCAAGTATTAACATATGCCATATTGTTTTAACAGTAAAGTTTTATTAAACACATAAGTCCATAAGCATACAGTACCTTTATTCGAATAAATTTAAACATGTAGGAAACAAAGGATTTAACGCTAAAACAATTCCTGCTGTTGTCTGAACTTCAAACAACAATCAGTGTCTTACTATTCCATCTTTGGCACAGACCATCACCGTCATAATGAGAGTTAAATGCACATTAATTAAGACTATGGTAAGCTTTAACTGTCTGCTGACAATTTTTTTTTTTTGCATAGTTATCACATATTGTATGTTTTTGTAATATTGTGCAGCCCTAGAACAAACCCATTTGAACTATAGACAGCCCTTTTTATGTTTATTTTTGCAAAACAGACAAATGCAAGAGTGTCTGAGGTAATTATACCTGTCGTGACTGATGTGTCTCATTTTATTTAACTGATACTACAACATTTTTTTTCACGTTACATTTAATGGCCTCTATACATTTTACTTTATTATAAAGAAAAATGTCTAAGTCCAGGCAGGTTTAGATACGGGCCCAAAGTTTGATAAAGTTTTGAAAAGCTGCTCTGAATATGACTTTGGGATTTTTATTTTTTTTACCTCAATCATTTCATAAACAATGAGCAGAACTTCATTTGTCTCATATTTGTGTGTGGTTTCAGGCTCCATTGCTGCTGGCAGCTGAAACACCTGTTGCAGGGATATGAACACATCGTCAAACAGGCATCTACTACATTACCTCGTAACATTTCCTCTTCTCATTGTGCTGTGTCATTTCTGTCCTGCACCAGCTTTTTTCTGCTCTTTTCTGCGTCAGCCTGACCGTGACGCACATGAAAATATTTCTCACTGTTTAATTAACATCGTCTGGAAAATGTCCCTATTTGTTATGTGGCCCCTCAGGGTTATTTGGATGAGATTGATATTCCACCTCAGGCTGCAAAGTTCATTATTTTCACAGCCTTTAAGCGATCATTAATTATTAAAGCCAGTGGCAGCGCCCATTAATCACAAACAGTGTGTTTGATTTGAATGGCTGGCTACAGGAGAAAAACTCTGCAGTGTCACTTCATTATCGCCGCTCAGACATGTCTCTTGTTGTGTTGTGTGGCGCGTGACAGAGGCTGCAGCAGTCGGCGGATCTGGCCACTTTCCTCCTGGAGCTGAAGACCGTCCTGGTGAGTGCTTAAACACGGTCACTTTGACACTGTCGGTTTACGAGGAGGCTGTAAAGAGACACCTCGAGGCGCCGACGATATGTCCGTCTGAGGCTCACAACATGAACAGTAACAGTGGAGTCTGTAAAATGGTCTTTATTTTGCATTAAAGTGTGAAAAACAGGGCGATAAATGTAATTAATTCAAGTTTTTCATTTTGAACTATATCAAATACAGCCATAATTGTCTCTAACCCAGCTTTATACACTTTGTTGTGGCTAATGCTAGTGCCCAAAGCAGCTCAAATAATGTCCATTGAGCAAAAAAAAGAGTATATATGTTAGTTTTTAGCCATATTGTATAGCCCTCTCCTAAAAAAAAAATAAAAATAGAAAAAAATCCTATTGTATTGCAGTAAACACTTTAAATGTTTTTCCAGGTAAACATGACTTATACAGATGTTTGTGTTGTTATGGTTAAATACAAATACAGTTCTTCCAAATAAATGAATTAATTTTATGTAAAGTATGGTCATAGTGTAGATGAATCCTGGTTTAAAATAATCCCTGTCCTCTCTCGTTTTGCAGGAAGTGTGTCTGAAGAGCCGCCCCGAGTGCCGCTCCATCCCGCCTCCTCAGTATTACTCTCAGCTTATCTCTGAGATGGAGACCCTCGGGTGGGACAAGTAAGTGGGACACGACAGAGCACAGCCCCCTCTCCGACACAGACAGTGAGTAGAGCCACATCCGCTGACTCACATTAACTGGTGGTAGTCCAGAGTGGACCTTAACCTGTGCAGCACTAACTAAAACTGAACTAAAATCCACGTTGAACTTCTCAGAGCGATACGATTCCTCACGAGCTGCTGCATCTTTGGAGCATTTATCCGTCCGTTTTACCGTTACTTATGTAAACAGCAACTCCAGTTATTCTTTTAAAGTTACCGACTTTTACAAACACTTTTCTGTTAAAGCTTTCTGCTGCTGAGTCAGGACTCTAGTCTACTCCAAGATTAAGGAATCAACGGTAGAAAGTTAGTTAGTTCTTCGTGCTTTGTGCTCAAGTCTATGCCATAAGTTGACAAATGTTAAATATCGTAAGAATAACTAGATCATGACCATCTCACAGCATTTTTACTGCACCATATATTTAATTTATCTAATTCCTGGCAGAAAAAAAGACTTCAAAATAAAGCGCTGACTTTACAAAGTGTAAACAAGTGGAATAGTGATAAAGTAATTAACGAGAAAATTGTTAAAAACTATATTTTCTCTGTGTTTTTAAGTTTAAAGAATGATATCCTGCTCATAATTTGTTTGCTGTGTGTGGCTTTGGGCTACGCCAGAATAAAATACGTAGGAAACTACAAACCAGACTGACGTTGACTGAAGGACTGAAGACAAAACACTAAAATGTACTGAATTGTAATATTATCAAGATACTGTGAAACATCTTATTCAAAATCAATACACACGATTAAAGGATGTAATTGTATGGTTTATTTTAAATCCAGTTCAAATCAGGGCACTGTCATTATTCACAAACACAACTGTAAAACCTGCCTTTACATGACATTAAACAGCAGTCATCTGTTACTGTAGCTGGCCTTTTAATGTAACCACAGCAAACACGAGGCCGAAGTGTCACGTTTTGGAGCCTCTGATCCTGACATTGATAACCCGGTGATAAGACGCTGCCCAAAGAGCCAGCTGTGTCCCGTAATGAGGCCCAGCGCTTCACCGCCGCTCGGGCTCCGCTAAGTGACGGCGGCCGACCTACTTGACCTCGTTCCCCGATAATTAACACATCTTCAACCAATTAGACTGACCACCGCGCGGCGAAAGAGAGGCCCGACCAATCAGGAAACAGAAACACGGCTAAAAAACCCCCGGTGGCTATTAGCACGGCCCGAACCAATTAAGACGCTAAGCGAATGTGGAGTGCTCTGGAGATGGAAGCCCGCTGTGTGTAATGCCTCGAAAGCGACGCTGAAAATGATGTTGGTCTCGTTTCCAGCAGAAAGCCTTCCTTCCCCTCCTCGGCCGTTCGTTCGACTCTTATTAAAACCTGAGAGTCTCCAATTAGACCCATTTGCATTTTGCTAATATCATAATTGTAGCAGCGGTCATTAATAGGGAAAAGTGGAAAATGAGTGAAGTAGTCGGGGATTAATCCGAGCTCAGGGAGAAGAGATAACTCCAACTAAAACATGTTCTTCTTTGAGGAGAAGTGGGAACATCAGTGTGTGGCAAATAGACCGTCATTTCACAAAACCGTGCACTTCTCTTTTAAAATTTACTCACATACACGTTATTTTTTCCACATACCAGCTCATAACAAATATATGACAGTGGTCCATGGCCTAAAATTAACTATTTGTTTAGGTTTGAGACAAAGGTCCTCACAGCCTCTGGCATCCTACAAATATCTAACTGTTTTCTATCAACAAACCCAAGTGGTAAAAGATTAGCTCACTTTAAAAATTAAAACCAAAATCACATTGGTCTATCATAAACCTTGAGCAAGACTGTCTTCAGATAAGAAACATAAATGTGCTCAGTTTGTCCTCTCTGGATGGGTAAATGTTTATTTTTTTAATATAGACAAATGAGTGTTACTTTTAGGTGCAATAGTGCAAAACGTTACACAATACACAACAGAGCTGGTAATTTTAAAAAAGATCATGAAAAACAAATGCTCAGATGTCAATACCAGCACTTACTGGTATCAAACACTGTTGTACTCATGTATCCTCCTCAGATACTGACATATGAGTACTTTACTGTCACTCAAAATGCTCTGTATCTGTTCAGGGTCAAAAATCAGAATATTTCACTATTGATTCTTGTAGTTGCTCTCATTCTGAAAAGAGTTGGTGTTGGGATTTCCCTATTTACACTTTTAAAAGTATTAATTTGGACACAGACGTCATTATTTGTTATTTGTATGTTCTTTATCGTCTTAAACATTGCATTGGTTTTGTAAAGTGACCCAGATTTTGACCTGTCTTCTTGTTTAGCTATAACTCAAAACTAAAAATATAAAAGCCATTAAGAGCCATTTGTTAACGCAGTATCGTATTGGTACGTTTTACTTTGCCACTTTATAAACTGGGTTTTTCTTTAATATATATCTCCAGACATGTTTTTTTCTCTCGGGACAATGGCCGAAGTCAACACGGAGTAGATGTATTAGAGGGTAAAAAGACAAGTTAATCTTTCTAAAAACAGAAACCTGGTCTGAGGATAACTAGATCATCCAGAAACGAGCTCCAGTCTGTGGGATAATTACGTCCCGAGTGTCCTGGGACCATTAAACGGGAAGGAAACGGGAACATTACTGCGCTGTTCACCGAGGAGCAATAATCATTTCTGTATCATTTCAATCAGAGCCAAATTAAACAACTATTTACATTTAGTCTATTGAGCTGCAGCGCGACTGTAACGTTTCTCTGTGATGTCTTTAAGGAGCCCATTGAAACGAGCGAGTCCATCTCAAGAGGCTTTTTCACATTAATAACGTCAGCAGCACTTAACGATAAGAGCAGACTGGTGCTAATTATCTGTAGATGTTACGGCTAAGAAAAGAAACATACTTATTAGTTATTATGCTAATGGAGGATAATGAAAGTAGGTGTAAAAAGAATTTGATAAAATCAGGGCTTGAGGTAAAATGAGTGTGTTTAGTTTATGTTATAACCTATTCTTATATAGAGCCTATGTTTTTTCAGTCTGTCTCATTAATAAAGAGACTAGAAACACTTATAATAAAACGATTATGGCATTGTCTTGCTGCTACGTGCTTAAAATAGAGGTAATAATTACATTTTTAGCTGTCAAAAAGGTTTAAGATTTTAGTCCAGTTCAGTTTATTTATAGACATCACCATATAATACAACCAAATTTACCCTGAAAACTGCTACAACTAACTTGTAATGGCAGGTTTTATCTCTAAAGCCAGTTCAGGACCAACCCTTCTCTGTGACACTGAGTCTTTTGTTGACAAACTGCTCCTGTTTAGTCCATAATTCAGTTAAAATGAAATTGAATCTGGCCTCAGCAGGACTCGGTGATATGTGATAACACCAACAGCGGGTGGGGTTTGAAGTCTGGGAGATGATAATAAAACTAAACACTGTAAATCAACTTAAACTTAAACAGTGGCATCAGTTTAACCTCCAGACACTCTCCCATTTAAACTATATTCAGTAAGTGGTTGTAAGAGTACAGTTTAATGTCTTTTATTGTATTTTTCCAGCGGGAGAGATGCCTTTTCTCTGCAAATATCAAACTTACAGATGCAGCAGTATTCTCCTAATGCAGGTCTTATTAGCTGACTTCGGTTAACCAACAAAGTAAGGAGGTTGTACATGAAAATAGGAAACAAATAACACATTTCTTTAAAAATAGTTCCACTTAGCTCACTCCTGTCTTGGGTTAACCCACTGTGCACCAATGATAACCCACTAAAGCAGGAAGGCCTAAGAGTGGGTTGCACATGCATTTTAAATATAAGAGTATGCATTTTTTTTATTATAAATGTGACAAAAAACTGTAATTTAATGTTTAATTTCAATAGTAAATTGTAACAGGAATCATCTGTGAAAAAAGACCTTAATACGTCATGTTGGTTTTATTATCAAGGACTTTAATGACAATTTTCAATGGCCAATCACACGCTCTCATGTGTCAGCTTTGGGATGCTCCCATTGGTCGACAGCGATGAGGAAGTAATGGCTTCCAATAAAACAGAGAAAGTATATATTTAGCGCTGGATGCGTGTTTTTACAGTGAAACTGCACACAAAAGAAAAACATAAATATAGTAGAGTTCTCTTTGATCAGACGGTGATTTTAAAGTTTACAGTAAACTCTAAACTTCAGTTTGGTGTAATGTGTTAGTATTTTGCGAAGGAAAACTTGTCCTTTTTTGAAATAGAAGAAAATGAGGAGAGGTCTGTTTGTTGAGGGTTAGTGTGTCTATGACGGGGACAGCAAGAAGAAAATCAGGTAGTGCCACTTTAAGTGATACTCTCTATAACTTTTTTAATTTTTAAAAGGTAAATAAACACTATGGCCTTTATGGAAGTGAAAGACCACAGCTTTATTATCATTAAACATGTAACAAGAGCAAAGTATAAAGTCTCTATTGTAAAGGGATTATACATGTAGTATTCAACATTCTTTATGAATCAAATTACAGAAATGCATTATGTATAAACTATAAAAACACTATGAAACACCAGTGCAATGGTTTGAACTAGTGCAAAGCTAAATAGTATGTACATAGCTTCAGATGTTGAAAACAGAGATGTATTATTATGTATTTGTGTATTTAATGAAACATTAGGCAAACAAACTGAGCTCAGAGCGAACAAAGTGTTAGTTCATACGAAAAGCTGAATGTGCCTCCTTTAAAAACCGTACTGAGAGATGCCCATTTACAGAGAAAGTGTTTTTTTTCGGTGAATGTGCTTCCCATCTGTAAGTCATTCTTCTTCTTAAATCATGTCTCTCACACGTCGCTGTCAGGAGGCGCTCACTTTGGCTGCCGAGTTGCAAATGGGATGCTCTCATCAGTCTTCACCGCGGGACGCCTCACTGTCACGCTGTTTCCATCACGGCCAAGTACCGAGCCCCTGCCATCGTGGGCGGGAGACCCCGGAGGAGAGGGAGGGGACGTGTTTCTGAGACTTTGTCAATGTCGATTTGTGAACTCAAGCTTATCGTTACCTCACACTGAAGCCTGGACTACTTAAAAAGAATGAAAAGAGTACTACACTTCACTATATAGACCTCAACTTGTATTTAGTTTTTAATAGAACACTTTTTATTGTTTTTATTGAGTTGAATCACTGCTATCTTTCACTTTAAAGGACAATACTAGGTTTTAATTATTAATTTGAAATGTTATAATTGTTCTTTTAGGCCAGCCTCAAAAATTGTAATAACATAATATGGATTATTGTGTTTTCATCTGAATTGTTTTAGTACAAAGAATGAACTCTACAGTGTACATCCAGCTACTACAGATATAGCAGTAGTTTAAGTTAGAGTAGTCTATATTTAATAATCTTCTATAAAGGAGGTCAAAAACAGTGATTGACAGCTGTCCTGATCAGTCAAAGATTAGCAGAAAACCATCTCACAACCCAAAGATATTGATGGGAAAAATGTCTTAAGCTCTTGTCAGTTGTTTGTTTAAATCTGTGATTGTAGTTCATACAGTGAGACAGGATAAAAGATAAGTGATCTGGTATTTGTTCGGACAGAGATTCCCTTCAAAGTGTCAGAATTTAGAACATAGATGGTATTATAGCGTATATTTAACGATTTAACGACCACTGAAACCCAACTTTTTCCTGTTCTTTTGACACTCTCTGACGTTCCCTGTTTTTGACCAAAGTTGAACAGGACCGACTCTGTTTCTCAAATCGAACTGTGTGACATTCATCAAAAGTCGTCGCTGACTCGAGTCAAACAGTGACATGTTGTAGGTGTGACGGGCTTCAGTCAAACGGAAATGTAGAGGGCGTTGTGATGAAGAAGATTTAAAAGAGGAGGATTAAACTACAGTGGACATTAATGCAGAGCGATAGTTTATATTTGTATTAATTGTTGTCCCTTGTCCCTAAAAGCCTGGGACAGTATGGGATGCCTATGGAATTAAAACAATGAGGAAAACTATCAACAGTAGCAGGGTATTGTGGGTACAACTTAAATGCTTTTAATTTCCATTTAAAAAGAAATAGGTAAATGTTTTAATACTAAATCCAAATCATTCTTTTAAATAAATGAGTAGGACATTTTCACTTGTTTTATTGCTGTAACTGTGATACTGTCTACTTCAACAAGTGTTGTAAGATAAAACTTTAACTATACTCTATGTCTATCGCAAAAAGTCTTATTTTTAGTAGTTGTTCTGTTCTGATGGCTGTCCTTATGTTACAAATATTCTTCTGCCGTCATATTTTTCAGGTTTACATAAAGTGGAGTTTAGAAACAAGTAGATTTATTACTGAGAAGAGAGGGACAGCAGGTCAACAAACAAAACCAGTGTTTTATTATCATTTTAAACTGCAGTATATCATAATCTATCCTCTCTAGTCTTTAATTTATTGACAGAAACAATCTAGAGCTTTTACAATATATTATTAAAATAAAAAAATCCAGAGAGCCATGCAGAGCTGAGGTACAACACATAAGGTCCCTGTCCTGCCATAAGGAGCAGATCAGTGTCCCATTAGAGCTTCAGTTTACTGCTGGTATCACACTAAAAGATGTTGAGTTTATTCATTACATATTGTTGTTGAAAAGTGAAACGCCTGACCTCCACTTGCCCTCCAGCGTGAGGCATAAAATACTGTCTGTTTGGAAAAGTTGGACAGTTTTGGTAGTTTATTTTCAGCCAGTTGTCAGCCCCAAAGGCAGCACTGATACTGGTTTTGACATGTGGCACATCCAGAGAAGTGTGTGTTTTGGAGATACGGTTTTGTGAATATGCAGGTAATTTTAGAAATGGAGTCTCGGAGGTTTCAATCATCCCGACTCGGGGGACGGGGACACTGGGTCGAATTAGCATGATCACAAGCATATGACTCTCTCCGACGCCGGTGCCCTTCGCCGGTGTTTGATTGCGCGAGCGAGCGGACACTTTTACGAGCCGGGCACGTCGGACATCGTCTCGCCGTCATTCCATCACGTCTCTAAGTGTGTGTGTCATCCCGAAGCTTAGCAGCGCCATCACTCCTCGCTAACTCGAGCCATAAATCCAGCACAGATATACAGCCGTGTCAGCGACGGCACACAGCGGCCGCCGTAATGCACTGTAAATCCCAGCGAGGACTGTCCAGAGCCTTTGTCTACCTCCGCTCCATTGTTTTCCAGTCTCAGCGGACCGGTTATAGGACGCAAAAAGGAGGAGGAGGAAAGGAGGGACCGGCGCCTTCATAGAGTCTGTAAGCAGTAAATCTGACAGCAGTGTTGCCGCATTCACAGGCCAGATTAGTATTTTGTCCTCAGCTTCAATGGGTTATAATTACATCAAGACGGATGGGACTGATTTAGAGGTTGAATGGAGTCGGGAAAAGTGAACCTCCACCTGAAGGTCACAGCAAGACGGATCAGTTCAGAAGAGTGTTCAAAGCTTTACTCTCGGACTTCAAATAAATCTGGATTCAGGCAATATGTTGTTCAAAGGCTGCTTTTGAAAGAACACACTCTTTAGAAGACTTTTGTTTGCTGTATTCAAGTCAGAAACTCATCTCTCTGAGTTTAAAAATGTACATGAAATCAGAAAAAACGCTTTTAAAACTTTTAAAGGCTAAAACATCAGTGCCACATTTGCATTATTTAACATAAGTAAACAGTTCTTTTATTAATTTGTGTATTCCTCATTAGTTAACGCCATCTACCACTTCAGTTATTAAATACGTGAGCTTCTGGACGCACATTTAGGTAAATAAAGAAGACTCTTTCACTGCAATGAAGGACACAAGACACAACGCTGTTTACAGTCGACACAGATGTTGGATTTAGAGTTAGTGCTATCGTCCAAGTGTTTTTCAGTTCTTTAAACTAACGACTAAAGAGTAATAAAACACAGAATCACAGAAGTAGCCTGTTGTTTTGTCTGGTATTAATATTAGCTTCATTCAACAGTAAAGCTTCTTCATTAACGTCAGTAAAGTCACTATTTCAGCTGATAAAAGCTTGACATCACTCTATTGAAACTATGGACTTTAGACTAAATATTCCTGTTATTAGAGCAGGGTGTTGATTTAACAAGAGTGTTTTTTCTAATTCTGTAGAGCACAAAAGGTAAATATGAACTGTTTTACTCATTTCAGTGCTGTTTGATTAGATCGAGAAGATATTTTACCTCCTCCCAGTTTCATCTCAGAATCAATTTAGACACACAGCTAAACTAATGTGGTTTTGTAATGCTTTTAGTTTTTAAAGCCAGTGTAAAATAAATATATTCCCTGTGTCTCTTTAATCTCGGCCAAAGTGACCGAGTAGATTCTTGTAAAACTTCAGCCTCGTTGTGTCACCGACGTCTTAAATCCTGTTCGTTCTGTTGGCGCTGCTTTGGCCGAGGGGCTCTCTGATGATTATTATTGTCCAATTAAGCGTGTTTGTGTGCAGTCAGTGGGTTTTCTTACAGATTTGTTACCGAGCATAAAATGTGGAGTGCTTCTGCGGTGACTCAGCGTGAAAATACCGCTCTGTCTCAGCACGACCGGACGAGTTATATTCCTCCATTAGAGCATTAACAAAGCAGCACTCGCAGAATACAGATGTGAGCCTGGACCATAGAGTCGGGTCTACGCAGTTTGGAGAAGTCTTTTATTTCATTTTAGACGTTTTTCACTTGAAAATGTATGTATATGTATTATTACCAGTGTTGGTTTTCAGTGTGGCCTTTGAATTTATTTCTTTAATGAAATTCATGAATAAAACACTAATAATGGCAACAACTAATACAATAACCATCTATTGTGTTACTTAAAGGTGGCTTTTCAGACGCTGTTGTTTTAGTGAAAACCACAGCAAGAGCAAGAGACCTGGAGTCTATCAGGATCAGGACAAAGCCTAGACTTTCAGGGATCAAGACCATAAAGAACATCATATGATGCACTGGATGGAGTTACGCTTTGACGGAGCTGAAGAAAGAGTTTGTTTTTATTTTCTGTAAAATAGATTTTATCCTTTCACCAGAATGATGTGGATAAATAAACCAACACTGGTCTGTTATGATTCCAATGTCTTAGACTGAGTAAAAAGGACTTTTAAAATGTTGTTTATAACCAAAACCAGCCTGAATTACTACAACACTACCAGTCTCTCAGCCGGGGACAGTAGAGTTTCCAGTTTTTATGATACATACATGTTGTAGTCTATACAAACCACATTTAGCTGCAAAAGTTTACATATTTCCATCTGCACGCATCTCTTCTCAACAGCGGTTCCAAATATCATTGTCATTATTTGTGTTTGGAGCCGTAAAAATAGCTGTTTATCTCCAAACACATTTTTAAAGTTTTAAACACATTTCCTCTGAAGTCATACAGTTCCAGGTGGGTCAACACAATGTGCTTTAGTGAAGTGTGTGTGAAGCTTTTTCAGATAAAATATGATAACAGACTTTGGTCTCGTCTCAGCTGTGGTTCCAACTGTGTTGAAGTCACTAAAAGGTTGAGCTAAACTTCAGTCAGTTGATTCATTTTCTCAGTGTTAAAGTTGCTTTTGACTGTTTTTATTGTAAATCTGTAACTCTACAAAACGTCCGACTAATTTGGTCTGATAAATCCATTGAGAATCCTGCAGATGTGAGTTTGTGAAACATGTGTAGTCCCCCGTCGTCGAGTATTTGATGGTGAACGTTGGGCCGGAGCCTGACGTAATGTCACAGCGAGTGATAAATCTGGAGGCAGGGTTGATGTCTTAATATTGCTTTCTGTGATTAATGGCGGACGATGGCTGCTGTCAGTTCACTCTGTTACTTGTTCCCTTCTCAGTGAATTAGTGCCGTGATTTATGGAGCTCGTATTGTGTGCGTTACAGGCTGCTGTTCATCGACACTGACTTCCAGACGCTGAAGCTGAAAGCCGAGGACTCGTCGGGACGGGAGCACGTACTCAACATTAAACTCAAGTCGAAGGTAAACACTATGTCACTTTAGAGTCGAGACCACACAAACAGAGACCAGGTCCTCAGAAGGTTTGTGAGGACTGGTTCAAAACTACAGAAAGATGTTATCAGAAATGGCTTTGGTTTGGTTTTCATCTATTTACTATAATGATGTGCTTGGCCTTAATATTATTGATGTCTTTAAATTAGTCTCAAAACAAGACTGGAACACTAGATTTCACAATTCTGCAATGTTTCTTTGCAATGTTTCATTTTAGATCCACAAATTGTTTTAAAAATCCAGTTTCACTTTTTTTTTTTTGCCTTGTTGATTCTTTTCTGTGGTCCATTCTTTCAACAAAAAAACAAACAAACAAAACATTCTTACTTTGAGATTGATATACATTTTTCCCATTACTTTTTTAGAGACATTATTAATTCAATTCAACTTTATTCAAAAGCCCAGTGCAGGGGATGGTCCATATTGTTCAGTGTAGCATCCGTTCAACCAGAATCTACAAACTAGTACCTATAGTTGAACCAGCCCTCTATTCGTTTTTAAGCCCCTAACGAAATAGGTTTTATTTTTTATATGAAATAAAAACTATCCCCATTTTAAAATCAACAAGAATCTTTTTTTTTCTGTGATTTTTCTGTTTCTTTTTTTAATTTAACACTGCACCTAGTTTACACCCGGGACTCAAACATGAGAATGATCTGCTGTCACTTGTAAAAGTACTTCTGCTTCTTGACCTGAGTCTGCTCCACATCCAGACGTCACACAGACTTCACTCGTGTGGCGTTCAATTTGCTGATAGCAGATCAGTAATTTACATCTGCGCTCGTCGATCTGGGTCAGACTCAAACTGAGCCGAGGGATGATAGTCCTGAGAGACGGAGATGTAGCACAGATAAACCTCAGTGATGTACAGTTAGGGATACATTCACTTCCACTGCCTTTTCAATCAAGATCAGACAGATTTCATATGGTCACGGAAAACCTGCTAAAATTATAAAAATGTTCAATTTAAAGGTCTAGTCAAGTATTAATGATGGATAAACTATTCCCTACATCAGATATTGTCAGTCCTAGTTTGGAGAAGCAGACAGGAGCAATGACCCAGGCTTTGTGTTCTGTATATTCCTAATGTGTCCAGTGAAAACACACTTTTAGAACAAACTAACAACTCTTCTACAACAGTGAAAGAGATTTACATGACTGTTTTACTCTGCTCCTCATTTATACAACCACAGAACAATGTGGCCTGTGTCTGAACCAAAATACGGACCTTCACACAGCAGCAGGTAGTGTATAAATATCCTTTATGGAACACACATTTAAACTGAAGTAGTTCATTGTTTTAAATGTTTAGTGTAAACAGGGTCAGAGAAATCAAATGTTTTCTGGCCCCATTTACAGCAGACCATGGTTTAGTCTCTGTGGCATCGCTCCTGTCTGCCTCTCCAAACTGAGATTATCATACTGTAGGGAATATATTAGCTCTCTTTTACATTTTTGAAATACATCACGTTTAAAATATTAGTTTATTGCAACATTTAATTCAAAGGTATTGTGATTTATTAAGATTTTCTCTGCTGTGTCATGTGTCAAATGTGTGAGTTTAATATGGGTCTATATTAATGTGAAACAAACCGAAACAAAAGGGAGTAACAAAATACTGATGAGTCCTTCAAAACATCATAAAACTAACTTTGTAGCTTTGACTGTTTTCATAAAAAGGCTTAAAAGGGCTGTATGTAGACGATGGATGACAAAGGAGCAGCACTGTTCTTTAAATTTGAAGTGGAAACAAATGCATTTCGAAAACAGTTAAATAAAAGTCCTTGAAGTGGCTCTATCTGGGCTTTTTCACTGGTGTTTCAGTCGTAGATCTCACCTTTAGTAACTTATTAAAGTGGTGATAGCAGGAAGATCATTTTATATCCAAACACAACCTGTGCTTTCGGTCTAATCCTCGTGCGTCCTCGTGTTGTCAGAGCTGCCGTCTCTCTGTGGGCGTCTGTTTGGGGCGTAGTGGGTGGGATCGCGGTGAGATGGTGCTTAGCTAAGCCCAGATGACGGCCCCCCGGGACAGGGAGGGGGCGTTGGGACCCCTGTGTGCGCCCACCTGCCCAGCTGGCCCCGCTCACCCCTCTGGCATCGCAAAAATAGCTCAGAGTCGTCCGCGTTTCCAGCTGCTTCGCCGAAAACAGCGCCAGGTTATCCCTCACCGCGAACAGCACTGGCACGGACTCACGAGGCACAAAGGGAGGGACGCTGAAGGTGAAACAGAACTACTACTGACCAAACTTATTTTAGAAGTGGAGTCATGAAAAAGAGCAGTGGTAAATGTTACAGCTGCAGGTCATTAACTAAGGAAAAGTAATGGATTAAGTTTGTATTTGTCTTCACAGCATCCAGTAGAAGCTCCTGAATGCTCTGCTGATGTACCTGTTCCTCTGGCCTTTACCTGGACGCCTCAGGTACCTGCTGTTTATAGAAATTAAACTAATCACCATTTGTTTTTATCAGAACACTGGGCATTGTTTTAAGGAGTGTCAAAAATGATGCAGACTTTCCAAATTTTCAAAAAATGTTCTCACTTTCAAATTGTGCCTTCACTCTCACATTAGTCCAGACTAAACCTGGTCCTTCGAAGATCGGGTTTTTTATTCATAAACCATCCTTTTGTTTAAAGGAAGTGTGGTGACATACCTTTCTGTTCAGTGTGTAAAACTAAAACTGTAAAATGTACAGTTATTAGTACAGTTATTGTTTATCTGTTATCATGAGCTATTTTATCATTTACTAATCATGACATCAGTGACATGAAAGAAGAGATTTCAGCTTATTTGCATTTCTTTTTAAGAACTAACCTTCACAAACAATGACATCTCTTTTATTACACAACTATGGCCTTCTACAATGTTGTGGAAGTGTATCTGTAACACATTTATTTCACCATTTTCCTCTTGTTTACATTGGAGGGAAGTTTTCACAGAAGAAAAGGAAAACTACATAACAAGAGGCTTTAGAATAAACCTGGCTCTGACTTTGAATCACTGATGATCAGTGGGTCATGGACAGAGACATGTTTGTTTACACTCGAATGGAAAAGCTGCATATTGTGCCTTTAAAAATACAATGTTCAAAAACTCATCTATCTCTGATCTACTCTCAACATCTTAAGAAATGAAAAACATCCCAATAAATGAGACTCAGCCATATTCCCCTGTGTTTTTTCAGCAGGATTCAACCTGTATACTCTCTGTCATTTGCTTATTCATTAAAGTAAGATTTAGATTGTGTTTTCTTTTCTCTTAAACATCAGTCACGTCGATGAGTGGCACTTCTGTCACTGTTTGAGAACACAGATCTCTGAAGTCCTCCGAGGCTGAGGCTGTCATTATGAGCTCCACAAACGCACTTGACTCATCCTCGCTGCTGCCTGTTGCATAATTTGCCCGAGCACTTCTCCACCTGCCGTATTAAGACGCTTCCTTTCAGCCTCTCAAACAGACTCCGCTGTAATTGGCTTAAAACCACTTTGATGTTACCGTCAGCTGCGACCGCTTTGTGTCTTTCAGCTCCTCGTTATTTGTTGTTGTTTGACGTTTTCATCTCGTCTTTTTATCTCCGTCACGGCGAGTCTCAGAGTTCATTATTTACTCATAAACAAACTAATAGAGTGGCTTTGTCCGTCTTAAAAATGCCTCTCAATAACAGACTACGGGGCTTCACACAGCAGCTTGAAATCTTTGAAAAGTCTTGAATTTTGATGTGCCGTTTTCAAGATCAGAATAATGACTTTAACTGTGTTTTTCACACCATAAACAGCTGTGTAAACCTGTATTAGGAATGAATGTCACACAAGTATAGAGCCACTATTCCTTAAAATATTCAGTTCAGTTCAGTTTAGAAATTGGTCATTGCCATTTTAGAATCACAGTGAAAAGGGTGTTAGCACGTCACCAAGTCAGGGTCCCTTTTATCTGGGAGGGTTTTGTTTTTTTTAACACCAACTTGTTTCTTCATGAACTTTTGTAAATATTGAAGTTCATACACACTACAGACTAATCCTGCAGCCAGTTCCAGGACCAGGAGTTGTTAGGACCCCTGAAGGCCCCTAAAATTCTGTAGAAATATGTTTACAGTTACTTACAACGTCATTCAGAACCAATAAAAGGAACTCTAGAGCCACAAAAGGCTGCCACATTTCTGTTCCTGCATTAGAGGAAGTGCATCTTATTAGCATTTCTTAATAAGCAATTCTAACACGAGCAGATGTGTTTTGGACAAACTGGGACCTGGTCTGGACCATAATATAAAGAACTGTATATGTTTAACTCCATCCAGTCTTTGATATCCTTTAGATTCATCTGTAAAGCAGTGATTGAATCAGATTTTCTTTTCAGAGGCAAATACATTTGGAGGTCATCTGCAAAGCAATGAAAAGACATATTTTGTTTTTTGAAAAATAGACCCCAGTGGCAACATATAGAAAGTGAAGAGGACAGGGCCTAAAATAGAGCCTTGTGGGACGCCACGGCTCAGTTTGTAAAGAGTAAGGGCCTAGATGGATCGAGAAAGTTCTTTCCTTCAAATACGACTGAAACCCATATGATTCAAGGCCTGAGAGCAGGATGTGGTTATGTGCTCTCCTTTTAATCAGTGTTGAACATGAAACACATAACCCCCATTTTAGAAATATAGCCATTTTTCTACTTTTCTACTTCATTGAAAAGTACAGTTGCCAGACCTTGTGAGTTGCAGTGCAGTCGGACAAAAGGAGTGAAATGAACCTGACATGTTTGTACAGTTGTTTCCTTTACTTAAAAAAAGTTCTTCTTTAGTTTACTCCAGTGTCATGAGGCCCGCAGATCCCAACTCTCAGCTTCAGAAACGACGAGACATTTGGTCACTAAGTCCAGTCGGTTTACAGTAAAAGACAACACAGCTCTGTCTCAGTTCAGAGACGTGTACGGAGTGTGGGACAGAGAAGTGCAGTAACAGAGGCCCGTGAAGGCTCTCACCAGAAGGCTGCTGTCGGCTCGCGTCCTGAGCTCTGAGTGACGGTGCAGGCGGGACGCGGCAGAGGCAGGAGAGTTCGGGGATAGAGATGCTAATGCGTGGGCAGTGTCGGCTGATACATGGCAGCCGTACAGCGAGGACCAGCTCCGAACAGCGCTGCCGTATGGAGCCTGTCGTCCTGCTGCGCCGCTGATGGATCGCTCCGGCACCAAAACATGAAGTGTGTGTCTGTGCCGGAGCCGGGCGCCCGGGCTCTGATGTGTTTGTGTGTGGCGGGGGAAGGGCCTGTCTGTCGCAGCCTGACGTGTTCATTTGAATGAGTAATTATTGCCTGCTCTGTTGCGGGGCCAAGACGTGCCACTCTCGACACGTTTGTGTGGAGGCAGAGAAACAAACCGCGCTGTGTGTGTGTCCCTTTGTGCTTTGAGACCATTTAAAGGCGATTTTAACAACGAAAACTCCATGTATTTAGAAATGATAAGCAGTCATGGGTGAAATGTGAACGTGAAATGGTCTGGTGACATCTTAGATTAGTATTAAGGGACTATTTTTATCCTAAAGTGAGCCTTGAGGACACTCCAGGTTAATGATAGTTGTTATTTAAATGTTTCCCTTGAAATGCTTCGTATTTAAATAAAAATCTCTAATAGATGTTCACTGATGTTCACCTTGGCTTCCTGTTACACAGTGAGGTAGATAAGTAACACAGTGGGTCTCTATGGGATTTCATGAAGCTGACTCATAAAACATTCTTGTGAGCATTCTCAGAGCAGACTAGACTTTGGTGTAAAATTACTATTTTTTTCTTAGCTTAACTTACAGATAGATATTAAAAATAAACCACTTTCTTTTTGAAGAGAGAGTGTGTTGAAATAAGACGCATTTAATTTGAGTTGAGATTAAATGAAACAATTGCCTTATGTTCAAAACCATTAACTATGGAGTATCTGTGTTTTCCAAATATTATTTCCATCGCTGCAAAATTTAAATGTGGATCATTTTAAAACTCCAGAAGCATGTTTGAGACAATCCATGTTGATTAATAAAAATCACAGCTTTGAGAATGATCTCTATAGTCCATAATATGTGCTGCAGGTTTTAAAGTAAATGAGAAGTTAGACTAAAAATAGAAGTGAAACAGTAAAACTCTGCTGAACTAAACAGTGAAGTCCACCTGATAATTGTTCCAGTGCTTCTAAAACTTGCCCACACCTGCTCTGATCAAAAGAAAGGGGTTAAAATAAGGTGCTGCAGCATGTGTTTAGGGACATTACTCTGAATGAGCTCAGACGTAGACGAGAGTGAAAGGCGAGCTGATCGAGGTGTGCAGGAGCAGCGCAGATGGAACCAGCCGCAGAAAAATTAGGCGAAAAAAATGAACCAAAAATTATGGGTCATTGTGCCAGCACAGTGCACACAATTAAGCATCGTCCAGGTGCTGAGAGCCTCGGCAATTACCGCCCAATTAATGCCAGTGGCGTGATTACGGTTAGGGCTCGGGATAACGACGCTCGGCCCGGTTCACTCAAGAAAAAAAATATATGAAGGAGGAAAAGAGGAGTGGGTAATTGAATCTGTGTCTGAGAGTAAAATACAGTCGAGAGGAATCTTAGGAGAGCTTCAGTCTGTGTTTTTATCGACTTATAAGATCTTAAAGGTCGTAAACAGCAGATAAAAACTTTAAATAGACGTTATCCAGACCGTCCAGTTACACAGCTACACATCTCATTTTAAATATATCAATATAGTCTTGAGTTATTAGGGATGTACTGAATGATTATGCACAGATTTCAGAGCCTTTGAGCTGAACAAGTATGATTACAAGAGGAACTTGTATGGTTTGGTTGTTTCTTAACTCATAAACTTGTGATGCTTGTCCTGTTTGTGTTTTCAGACGACTCTGGAGCAGCTCCACAGTCAGTTCCTGCTCGTCCTCGAGTCTCTCACTGATTTCTGGGACGTTTTGGACGAGATCGACAACAAGACCTGGGTCCTGGAGCCGGAGAAACCCAGCCGCTCTGACACAATGAGACGCATCGCCATCGGTACAAACACACATTTAATATACACTCTAGTTCTGGTATTAGTTTGGTTTTTTTGTCTGTTTTTGAAGGAAATAATGTGTCGATCAAAGTGGAAGTGGACCCCAGACATCCAAAGATGCTGCCGGAGTGTTGCATTCTGGGAGCAGAGCACGGTGGGAACAACACCAACACAACAAATCTGCTCATACCATATTCATACAATTTATTATTTATTTACAATTTAAACACGTAATAATAGTATTTTTGTAGGAATTATACCAGGTTACAAATTGTACATCACATTTTAGGAGATATATCAGGGGAAGTTTTCCAATTTATGATGAAATATTAAAGCAATGACACGAAAGGAGTCGAGTAGAAGTAACATCTTGAGTTGTGTGGAAAGTAAGTTCACCAAAGCTGTTATTATTAGTTTAGTGCTGTTACGTGTCAATTTAGGTTTATCATTTTTGCACAAATGATCTTTAATTTCCTGTTGCCCAAATATTTTTCTCATTTTGTGAGAGTGAGCGACAGAAAAGGTGACAGTGAAGTAAAGGACACATTTGTGATTCAGTAAAATGGTGAAATTCAAAGAGTTTCTGCAATGTTTCCCTCAACAGTTTGATTGTGGGTGAATTTAGTGCTTCTATCACTTTATGAAAACATTTGACGAGGGTTAAGAAACTTCTCGTATGTCATTTTTGCAGAAACAGTAATTCCAAAGCCCTGTTCTTTTTTGGTTAAATTACTAAAGCACAGTGCCTTTCCTTCTTCAGAGACAGAGCCAGTCAGTTTCCTCCAAAGTACGACTAATATCTGGGAAAAGGCTTGGAATCTAAACAGTAGTAAACCTTGATAATAGTTATAAACACATTTGACACAAGGGGAATTATTAAAAGATTGAGAAACAACAGAAACGACAGCAAGATAAAGTAATTAAAGTGATAAATGTGTAAAATTAAGCCCTAAAAGCATCCTTTTCAGCTTTATTTGCAGTAGTTCCTCTCTGTGCATGATTCAGAAGTCGTTTCCTTGTGTCTGTTCTGTTTGTGTCGACTGTTGTTGTCCGTCATGTCACTTCTGTGTTTTCATTCTCACCGAACCAACGGTGCGAACGGCGGACGTCCCCTTTTCTTTCCGTCTGAGTCCTCGTCAGTTGTCGGCCATTGTTTCTGTAAAACCCAAGGTCACGAGACTCGCCGCTTGTTGCCTGGCAATACGACTCGAAATATATTAAACGCACGGAGAGTCGAGGCGTGAGACGAGCGGCGACCCTCGGATACGACGGGGCGCAGGGAAATATTGCTTTTTGCATTTAGGAAAAACGAGTGAGTGATGAGAGCGAGACGGGGCCCGAGCGGAAAAGGAAGATTTACTGTTGGAATTAGAGTTTGAGAGAAAGATGTCTATACGAAGAGTAACAGGAAGATTTAGAGAAATACTCCTCATTCTGAGCAGATTTAAAGGGTTTGCACACGACAAGGAAAATCTGGAATAAAAGATGGATTATTAAAAGGGAATGAACAGTTTGTAGTTCATTGTTAAGCTCTTGAACAGTTTAAAAGAGAAATGGTGACCTGCCAAATAGTGAGCCCACACCTTTATCTGTTCAGCCTTATTTCTTGATGGTCACTCAGATAGATTCTAATAGGGAGCACTATTTGGCAACATTTCCCTTTGTCTAATTTATTACAAACTCTTATTAATGACTTGTTTATTAAAATCTATCTCTGTTTGGTGGTAAATACAAACCTCAGTGCCACCAAACCTGCCCCATTTAATGATTTAGCCCTGGGTTTTCGTCTTCAGTCCAGCTTTAGTCCAGCTTTAGTCCAGCTTTAGTCCTGGTTTAGTCCTGCTTTAGTCCAGCTTTAGTCCAGTTTTAGTCCTCCTTTAGTCCAGCTTTAGTCCTGATTTAGTCCAGCTTTAGTCCTGCTTTAGTCCAGCTTTAGTCCAGTTTTAGTCCTCCTTTAGTCCTGCTTTAGTCCTCCTTTAGTCCTGCTTTAGTCCAGCTTTAGTCCTGCTTTAGTCCTCCTTTAGTCCTGCTTTAGTCCAGCTTTAGTCCTGCTTTAGTCCAGCTTTAGTCCAGCTTTAGTCCTGCTTTAGTCCAGCTTTAGTCCTGCTTTAGTCCTCCTTTAGTCCTGCTTTAGTCCAGCTTTAGTCCTGCTTTAGTCCAGCTTTAGTCCTGCTTTAGTCCTCCTTTAGTCCAGCTTTAGTCCAGCTTTAGTCCAGCTTTAGTCCTCCTTTAGTCCTGCTTTAGTCCAGCTTTAGTCCTGCTTTAGTCCTGCTTTAGTCCAGCTTTAGTCCTGCTTTAGTCCAGCTTTAGTCCTGCTTTAGTCCTCCTTTAGTCCTGCTTTAGTCCAGCTTTAGTCCAGCTTTAGTCCAGCTTTAGTCCAGCTTTAGTCCTGCTTTAGTCCCGCTTTAGTCCTGCTTTAGTCCCGCTTTAGTCCTGCTTTAGTCCAGCTTTAGTCCAGCTTTAGTCCAGCTTTAGTCCTGCTTTAGTCCCGCTTTAGTCCTGCTTTAGTCCCGCTTTAGTCCTGCTTTAGTCCCGCTTTAGTCCAGCTTAAGTCCAGCTTTAGTCCAGCTTTAGTCCTGCTTTAGTCCTGGTTTTGTTCTGATTTTGGATCGATATATTTAGTCTTGACATAAAGGAAGGGTTACTCAAAAGTAAAACTCATAATTAATGTAAAATAGCACAGGAGTCGTCAAGATGGAGGCCTTTAGTCTGGATTGGACCAAAGTCTGCCACAATTATTAAATTCTGTTAACACTGAGCTGGAAAATGAGAAGTACTTGGTTAAACTAATATCCCACTACCTGATGTTTTTGTGTTTGTTTCAGTGGTGACGCCGCTGAGGAATAAACTCAACGCTAACATGAACATGTGGTGAGCAACAGGGTCTTTCCTGAATCTTTATTTTCAAATGTGGCTAAGTTTACTGTGTTTTTTTTTAGGAAAGACATTTTAACTAAATTTGCAACATACTGTATTTTGGGGAATCTTCTGGACTGTGCTCCAGTTCATAGGATGACTTTCAGAATGATCAGTTATTCACGTCCATCCAGGAGAGCAGGTTCTGTTTCTGTTCTATAAAAATAATCAGTCTGTTCTTCCAACTCAAATGTATAATTTATAAACGCAGAATAAACTGCCTCTGGACTCAAATGGATAAACCTACAACCAATCACAAAAATGAAAAAAAGCATAAATCTCACCCCAATTTTAGATTTCTGGAGCAACATGATTCAAACTGAGTGGAAATGATTTTTTGTTGATTTTTTGTTTTATCAGTGACTTGTTTTGAAGAAGCCAGGTTTTCTATTATTAATATTTTTATTTCTTCAAATATTTCTTACATAGGACTGGACATGTATTGAGAAATGTATTGATCGCAGAGTCCGCTTTTATTATAATAATGTGATGGTCTTAAGTGAGAGACATTTACTTTTTGCCTCGAAATCCTCACCAAACAAAGCCTTTAATCAAACTGTGTCCAGATAAAAAAGTCCTGGTCCCACTTCAGTCTTTTATATCGACTTAGCTTCTGCTTTTACAAACAGTTACCCTTCTATTTCTTTATATTTTCTGAATCAGCTGAACCTTTTACTACATCAAAGAGGATTGAAATATCACAGATCAAATCTTTATCACAATATTCAAAATAGATCTGGGATAGTGCATCGTGCAGCCATAACATGATTAAATATCTCACAATCACATTAATTATTTGGATCTGAGGTTCTGAATTTGTTTTTTTATTTCAAAGCCCTGGACCATCACATGTGACTGAATTATTGACTGATTAGAGACCTCACTCATCAGTTATTTCACCATTACACACAATAACAATAACACACATGTACACTGTAGAGTCTCTCCACAGCTCTTCCATTCCTCTCTGTGTGTATCACAAATAAAAACACAATAAACCTAAACTCTTCCTCTCCGTAACCACCCCCCGGCCCCTCTCTTCGTCTCGTTCTCATTTGCATGTGGTTAATTAGTGTGTGAAGCCGCTGTCTGTGGTCCTCTTGGCAGGAACCCGGACTGCGGCGTCTTGCTGAACCTCGGGGATGTTTTGGAGATCCAATTCCCGTCACCTGCCACCCACGAAAAATCTGTAAGTCACACACAGTCGAACCAGTTCTTATTTATTTTTTTTACATTTCAAACGCTCCACGATCACTTCAAGGGCCCCGTGTTTGTCTGCGTTTGTGTGCTCCAGCTCCGAGTCATAAGGAGGCGGACTCGGGCTCCATTTTTTTCCATATATTTAGTTTTTCTACAAGGTGGGCTCCGATTCGCCTTTAATTGGGTTGTTTACAGATAAGATCATTAGAATAACAAAGATGGCAGAATACTGTGCTCTATCAATTCGCTTTAATCACACAAAACCATTTATCTTTCCTTTTTTTTTTTTCCACGCTGCATACTTCCCTCCCGTCGAAGCGTCGGGGTTGAAAGGGCGCCGTGTTTATCCGCTGTCGCCGCGGTGATTAATGCCTCGGCTTCATTAACATTCAGAGCGGTGCAAAAAAGTTGAGTTGACCAGATGTTGATTTTTTTTTTTTTTTTTTTTTACCTGCCATCGTTTTTCTCTCTTAATGGATAGCTCCGGAAAAACACTAGCTTCTCATTACGCTAAAATGCAAAGAGCAGTAAGAGATGAACTGGGAGAAAAGTGTACTGTATGTTTTTAGGATTTTTTTATGCTGATTTCTGTAAAAACAATGAGAAAAGTTGCAAAGTTTTCCACTAAACTCTACTTGGAATGAGTTAAAGTGTAGTGAATGTAAGACTGAGTGTAATACCAGAAGCAGCCACTAGATGCTGGCTCCAAAAGTCCTGCAAAAATCTAAATATATAAGTACGCCACAAGAAAAGAAACAAAGACCCCACAGTTTGTCATTGAAATGGTTAGACAAAAATAAGACATTCATATAAATTCATGCACCATCTATTTTCTTAAAGGCCAAGCCAACGAGAAACATGAGTTTGTTGATTATTTATTGATTATGGGTAGGTAAGAAAAGCAGAAAGAAAATAATCGCATAAATAATCACTATATTTGTTGAAAGAAATGATTATTTTCCAAAATCGTTCAGCCCTACTTGAATATGTTTGTGTAAAGCTTGATTCACACAAGATCGTTTTCACTTTCACCATCGATTCTCTTTAAAAATGTGAAGGTTTGCCTCTTTATAATCTAAATAATAATTTCTATTGTTTTATGAGCGTGGCTAAAGTGTGTAAAGCTCAAAGACACACGTTATCTTTGACTCTCTCTGGTGTGTCTCTGTAGAGTCTGAGTGTTGACTGTGGGATCTGTTACTCGTATCGTCTGGACTCTGCGATCCCGGATCAGGTTTGTAACGACCCTCGCTGTGGCCAGCCCTTCCATCAGATCTGTCTCTACGAGGTACAGCATTAACACAGCAGTTTATTATTCATAATTATAATCTGTTTTATGACATCACTGACAACACTGACACCATTTATTTTCAAATCATTCCATTTTATTCTCCATTTATATAAGATCCACACAAAGCCCACACAGTGATTTCATTTTACAGTAAGAAAATCTAAAAACATCTTTATTCTATTAAAAAGAAATTTAAAAAAAGACAGCAAACACTATGTTAACTAGTTCTGAATGCATTTAAACTGATCATAACGGGATTTGTTTAACTGGTTTAACTTGGACTTTAACCACATTGGGCAGGTGTTAATTGGTTTTAGTTGGACTTCAATTTGTTTTTAATAGATTTAAAATGGTTTTACCTGAGTACAGGGAGGTTGTAGATGGTTTAAGTCAGACAATAGATAGTTTAACTGTGATTTAAAATGGTTATAGCCAGATTTTGGCCACTTTAATGAAATGTAACTGTTTTAAATGGATTTAAACTGTTTATAATTGGATTTTATTGGTTTAACTCAGACTTTATCCTGTTTTAATTTGATTTAAAATAGTTATAACCAGATTTGGACCCGTTTTTAATGGTTTTATTTAGACTTATATAAATAATAGTGTATTTCTGTTTAAAGTCTGATCTGTGTCACATTCAGGCTTTTGTTTTCTCAACATCTAAAAGAGGAACAGTTGTCTTTGACTGGTGCTGCTTCAAGCCTCAAGAAATAAGCTGTGTTTTCTGAATTGTCTAGAGTTCACATATTATCAATGGCATATTCAGATCTTCAAAATAAAATGTCATGATGTTTCATATAAAAACCTTTTAAAAGGCATCAAAGATAAAAGTGAGTGAACATTGAAACAGAGCGATGGTCTCTTGACACTGACCTCTGAGCCGATCGTTTCATGAAATCCTCTCTTTGTTGATTTTAGTGGCTGCGAGCGCTGCCTTCCAGCCGCCAGAGCTTCAACATTGTTTTTGGAGAGTGTCCTTATTGCAGCAAAGTAAGTCTTCACAATCCATTTAATATAAAACTAAACCTTCTGTTTCGTATTAAAGCGTGAAGAGCTTCGAGGACAATACGCCACATTCAGGCCGTTTTTACCGAACGATGGAAGAGTCAGAGTCTGGTTTATTATTTTAAAGTGTGCTTAGTTTAATCAGAAGTGGCTTTAGATTATGGCTTTATGGCTTTAGAATCAGACGCAGCAGGAAAAGGCTGATATAAAACAAGGTTTACATTTTAGTTTAGATCATTTCAGCTTTTCCTCTTGTTCAGACCGACTTTTCTGAAACTGTAACGTCCACACTTTGAGACGATTAACGGTTTAAAGTTATTCTGGATTTTTAAGATACAATAATGAAACAATCTTTGTGATATGAGTTGATGAAAGAAGAGTATAAAGTTCCATAAAGACACAGTTTACTTTAACATTTCCATTAAGGTAAAAAAAAAACAAACATTCAAATAAACTGGCCTTTTTAAAATAATAAATTCTAATCTTCTATGAATGAACTGAATAAACAAGAGCAAACAGTGGAAAAGTGAATATAAAAAGCTGCCTTAAGGGACTAACTTCATTTAACTGAAGAGATTCTGTTTGACTCTTACAATAAGCACAAAGCACATATTATAAAAACAGTGCCATCATACTTTTATACTGTCAGAACCATAATCCACACTAATCCATGTTTTTAATGTAGTGTCCATAATACTACATTTGAGCTACAACAGTGTGGAGCCTGCTCTGCTCAAATCTCCAGCTCAGTTGTTTGTACCAACAAAACTTTAAAAAACAATAACGCAGTGTTTGATTCCTGCTTGACTTTTCTGATGGACTTAGGTTTAACATTTAAAATGTTCACACTTTGAATAATAGACTTAAACAGTGTTTAAATAGTAAAATGCAAGACTGGCCACTAGAGTTAACTAAAAGACCAGACTTATCCTTTGTCTAGAACTGAAAACGTATCGGGGAGGCTGGACAGGCCATAAAATCACTAAAAGAAACGGAAAAACATTTTTCACTTTCACGTTTTAGGTGTTATTTTTGTTTCCCTACACAATTCCAGCCCATAAAAATGAATATAAATAGCTTTTTCCAACTCTCTCTGACGTCACAAATGTCAGACTCACACCTTCAGCTGATTTTGTTTTTAGAGAACTCTGTATATTAATGTAGTTTATACCGAATTTCATGAGAATAAAATAACTTTATAAAAAGAATTACTTTCTTTCAACAGTAACACACTTCCTTCTTTTTCAGCCGATCACCGTGAAAATGGTGATGCAGAAGTGACTCTAAAAGAACATTAAAAAACTTTTACAAACTGAAGCCATGAACAGGACGACCCCAGCGAGGACGACCCAGTCCCAGAGCCCCGTCCTGTGTGTGTCCTGAGCTCCTCTGACTCCTCTCTCTTCAGGATCGTTGTATCCGTGACAACACAAAAACTCTTCATTATAAACCTCCCTCCAGTATCTGTCCTCTCTGTACGACTCGATCCTCATCGTGTGTTGTCTTCTCTGACGTCTCTCTGGAGTCACGTTCCTCGTCACGTTCCTCGTCACGTTCCTCGTCACTCGTTCAGTTTTCTGTTAAAAAGTGTTGCTTGTGATTATAATCATCGACTTCTGAATAAATTTTTGGTTTATAGCTTTTTTTTTCTGATACTTTACTACTAGTGTTTTGTAAAAGAAGGATGTGGAGCAGTTTAGGACCTGGGCCTCACCACCTGAGGGTCCTGAGGGTCCTGAGGGTCCTGAGCTCTGGGCCCGACCGGAGGACCTCGAAGGTAACACGCCGGGATCGCTTTAGGTTTGGTTTGTTCTTCTTCTTCCTCCTCTTCATCCTCTTCCTCCTCATCTTCCTCATCGTCTTCGTCCGTGTCGAAACATACAGGCTTCGATTTGGAACGAGCCGCTCTTTCTGGTAAAGCTCTCCGTTCGGCCTAAGAGCAGAAACAAACATGTCCGCTCGTTCACAATCAAGAAAACGAGAAAGCGATGTCTGTGTAGAACCCTTGACGTCTGCCGCGAGGAAACACACATAATTACACTAAACTCCAGCAATAAACTAACCCTAACCCAACCTATGTCCATCTTTAACAGATTATCATTTATTAAAAGAAGAAGCACTTTGAACAAACACACAAAGTAAATAAACGCCATACTTTTTAGAAGCTTATCTAAACCTCATTTAGGAGGGTTTTTGTACCTGTTGAGGTTTGTTGATGGGAGGTCCTCTTATATATTTCGCTGGCACTGGTTTAGGCTTCCTCTTCTGCTCCTCTTCTTCAACAGACTCTCCATCCACCTCCATCAGTTCAGCCTCAGCTCGGCCTCTGCCTCGTCCCGGTCTCTGTTCAACGACAGTTACTTAGATTCATACTTTAGTTACCTTCAGGAAGCAGTAAAGCACATTTGACTGAAACGCCGCTAAATGGCCTCTTCTGTTTAACTCGGGATCAAACTGGCCTCCACTTCAGACGGAAATAAAACGCAGTGAGAACGAGGAGGACTAATCAGGGGCGTAATTGAAGACGCCCCGCTCAGAGCAAAGTGTGTGTCATCTTCAAATTGGCCACTCGCCGGGTCCACGGGGGTCGACCAGTGATTGGGGCGAGTTTGAGGAGGGGCTTTTCGACGCACGCCGGGGTCGAAACAGGGCTAGCCTCGCTTCTACAGTCGGAGTGTAAGAGACAAGACCGGCAGCAAGGTTTTAAAAGATGAAAAACACCGAAAATAAACCTGTTTGATAAGTTCTGGGGCTATTTAGTAGAGTTAAAGTTGGATTAGTTTGGTCAGTGATTTTTGGGGGACTTTGGACATAAATCAAAAAATAAAAAAGGCAATAAACTATTCACCCTACAAACAGACAAAATGACACTAAACCATTTTTTAAAAAGGCCAAAATGGGCTCAAATCGTGGCACAAACTGAAGTACATTCACAAAATGAGGCACCACTGATCTACATATTGCATATTTATAATTTCTTTAAGACCAGAGTACTTTCTTTAGTTTTCTTGTAAACACCACTGAGCAGCAGCTTTATTTTATTTATGAATACAGATCTCTGTTCATTTAACCTCCAATACTCTCCACAAAGTCACTTAAAGATGATGTTTAAGTGCCCAGTCGTGAGTGTTGTACTAACTTTGTTCCGGGGCCGTGGTTCTTCGGTTCCGGAGGCGGACTCTGAGGCAGGTCCTCGAGGCGGAGACAAGTCCAGTTCTCGTGTCCTGCAGCTCAGCAGACCTTTGAGGAGCTGATAGTCCGGTTTGTCTTTATAATCCAGAGACTTCACGTACAACAGGAACGAGGCCACTTCATCTGGAAAAAAAGACACACAACACAGAGATCTCAGGCTAAAGCTTCAACATTTAGGATTTGACCCAAGCATTCAGATTATTTTGTGTATATTTTAAACTCAAAGAACCTTTTTTGTGAAAAATCTTTGAACTTTTCTGTTGCTCTTTTGTCATTTGTGTTGTAATAAAACCCTGAGTCATTTTTAATTCTGTCGATCCAAAAGCGTCTAAATCATGGCTGCACTTCTTTAGCGACTGACGTAAACTCTGCAGCAGATAATCCTCTTTCTTCTGTTTGAATTATTCTCACTCAGCAGATTAGTGTTGAGCTGTGAATATGCTTTGTTTAAGAGTCACGTCGATGCATCACGCCGCCTCGTCTCTGAGTATGACACCTCCTGCGCCGGGACCTGTATCTTTCTCTTCCTTTTTCTACTCGGTTCTGTGTGAATTGATGCATAGCGCTCTTATCTGCGTCGGTGCAGCCCCCCGTCCCGACCATACATCACACGGCGGCCTCTCCCGGCTGTGACCTCTCCCGCAGAGGAGAGATAAAACACGGCTAACTTTGAAAGGCATGTCAATGGGACAGCTGTTTAATTGGGAGAAAGTTCTGGAGACACAGGAAGAGGCTTATTCTGAAGGAAAGTGGACTGTGGCGAAGAAACAAATGGATTCAGATTGACTCTTAACCACATTTCAACCTCACATTAGGCACAGTTCCATAGTTTAACCCTAAATGTGTGAATGGTTTGGTCCGACTGTATTCATGTTCCTCTCACCTGTCCCGACTCGGCTCCATGACACTTCTTTGACGGATTCTGGCAAGTTCTGCATCAGTCTGAAAGGAACAAAAGAAAATGTAAGGGGATTGTGAACAATTGTCATGAAATTGAGTCAAAAGAATTATCATTACTTCAATTTCAATCATTTCTTCAAAGTTAAAGGCTGTGATTTTAATAAAGACTTGTGCTGTGTCTGAAACCAAACCTTAATCCCTCAGTCACTGCCTAGAGCTGTGTTATATTACACATTAAAACACTTTTGATACTGTTCAGTTTTTAAGTTGACATTAATCACGTGACAAATGTATGTATTTATGTCTGTATTACACCTTGGCTTTTAATAAACACAAATCCATCTGTTTTAAGCTGAATTTCTACTGATGAGTAAAACTGCTCTGCTCTTGAACTGGATTGTCGCCACTTTTCTTCTTGACGTGAAGTCTCTCTGTACAAGCTACAGTAAGAACATTAGTGATTTTATACCATAATTGACCTAATAAAAATACCAATTTATTAAGGCTGCAACTAACAATTATTTCTGTAATCAATAAATCTGATTATCTTTTTTTGATGAATATTCAGGAAGTGAAGTGTGTAAATGTAAGTGTAAATGCAGGGGACCTGTTGCACCAACAAAGACAAGTGTGTGTGTGTTTTATTGTTCCACTTTAAAACTGATGATATTACAACAAAAAAATCATATTTTTACTAAATCTGAACCTGATGAAGCTCCTCCACAAACTGAGAATAGAGACACAAAGATGGATTTTTATCAAAAACATTAAATGTACATCTCTTTTACTGTTTCTGTGGATTTACTGCTCTGTCTTTAATAAAACCTCTTCTCAGCACATGTTTCAGTCCATGAATACCACAGTCATTAATCCATTATTAAATTAGCGATGATTTTATTAACTGATTACAATTGATTAATCCGATTAGTTGTTGCAGCCCTAAACATTATGTTGTCTTATATTGTCTTATATTGGATAAGCTTGTCTCCAGCCAGAATAAAAATATGTGTGGGTGTTTAGAAAATAAAAACAGACATTTTAAACTTGGAAACAACTGAAAAACACGGTCTGTCTTGGTAAAAATGTAAGATAAATGTGAAGTTAAGGGCAGACAATAACATCTCCAAGGTACTACTTCATTAAAAAGAGAAGGGAGTTGTTGTGGGGTGTTACCTGGCCTTCGAGTCCTGCACCTGGAGCGGGTTGTTGAGAAGGTGGTCCCAGGGCAGAGATCCACAGAGCCACTGGAGCAGACAGAAACCCAGGATCTGGAGGTCACTGCGTCGGGACGGAGCTGACAAAACAACAACATGACAGATACATGTTCAAAACACACATGAGAAACAGACTCGTGTAAATCCCTTTTCTGAGAATCTCACAGAGCCTCTTTTACTAAACACTGGACGATCTGTTGAAGCGAACTCTTCTGTGAGTCCAGAGTTAGACGCTGTGTTACATTAATGCTCCATCGATAAGTCCGGTCCAGAGGCTCGGACCTGAGGGAGTTTCAGCGGCTCGATACCACACGTCTCTACATCTCAGGAGAAATTACCTATCGACCGGCTCCATCAGCGGCTCTGATGTCCCTGAGCGAGTCACGCATCGATCTTTATGTATCGGGACTTAGCGGGAAGCACAGTGACCAGTGCACGAGACCACACCACGGGCCAGAATCAGAACTGGACCAGGGACTGGATGTGGCTCGCCTTTAAAGCTGCTGCTTAAACAATGTCCTGAAAGTCCTATTTTGACACTGACAACCTGCCCTTTTGGTTTAAGTTTTTTTACTCAAGCATCGTCAACCATCTGAGATTAAACGCAGAGGCTCCATTTTGTCTTTTAACACCTTTATACTTCTGCCTGACCGTTTAGTTCAATGTAAAGACCAAAATGGGCTCATAAATAGTCTTTGTTACGTTTAAATTCATGATTTAAGATTGTCTTCATCTGAAAATGTCCACCAAACAATCAGATAATTTCTCCAAAGTCCAACCAAAGTAAATCAACTCCAAAACTTTTCTTATTTGAGTAGGTATTAATAACACTGGTGTAAATAAAGCTGTAAACAAACAACAGAAAGCTCTAGGGCAGTGATTCTCAAACTTAAATATTTGTTTCTCCAAGTCCCACCTACAGATACCGTAATGATTATGGACATGAAACTGGTCTAAAGTGGGTTGAGTTCAGTTTAAATACAGTTTAAGTGCTTCTTGTTGGACTTGAACAGGTCTAGGGCAGTTTCAGTTTGATTTTAACAAGCTTTATAGTTGGGCTTTGAAAGGTTTTCATTGATTTTAGTTTGACTTTAACAGGTTCTAAATGATTTCAGATTGACATTAATAGATTTTAACCGCTTTTAACTGGACTTTAACTGCTTTGTGTAGTTTTATTTGGACAAAATAAAATGGATTATGATCAAAATGGGCTCTTTCTGGTGGAGGATAATGGAGCTGCATCTCAGCTCATGTCATCATTTTTAATTTCAGTCTGAAAAATAAAACTCCAAAAGTATCACCAGTGGGTTTAGGACAAACAGTAGCAGTCGTTAATTTATCTCTAATCCAGTTGGACTGATGCACCACATAGATCTATCCACAAGTATCACCATAACACCTCCTGGTTTCCTTCAGACTGTAATAATGCTCTGTTTGATCCTGAGCTCCAGACTCGTCAGGTTCCTCCAGGTCCAGGAGCCGAATGAGATGTTTTACTGTAACGTCTCGACCTGCTCTGAACATAACTCAGCCACAGTCGACCTCCACGTGTTACTCTCTGATTGTGTCTGAGGATCAGTGTCGGCCTGTGCCCTTGTGGGAGTAAAGCACGTCTCGGGTCCACCTTGTTATTGTTGTAAATAATTACCCGGCGCCGCGTTGATACCGGAGCAGAATAAAGATAAAAAATACTGGTGACAGAGAGCCGTAACAGATAAACAATTACAGAGATCAACAGCTGCATTAAGCCTGAGTTATCACAGCAATGCTCTGTCGCTGCTGCTGTTTGTGGCTTGGACTCAAATACAAATAAAGATAAAAGGTAATAACTATTGAAGCACCGTTAACAATGACAAAATATTTAATAATCACGTGGTTATGTTTGGGTAAAACACACCGGTAAGATAACAAATGTATTATTACACAAACTGATTTATTAGAGATAAGAGTTAATATGTTATTGTTCCTCTGAAAGCTCTTAAGACTCGTTCTCACTGAAGTACGTCAGTTTAGTTTCTCCTGAAGAGGCTTGTGTTTCCACTGAGCTGTGTCCAGAGAGGGACGTCACACGAGAGACAAACGTGTGTTATATGAGATATCAAGTACATTTGGAGTGTACTTTCAAAACTTGAATGTGTTGCCAGTAATTCATCAAAAAAATCAGAGTAAATCCTGTAGCGATGTGAGGCTGGAGATACTCAGACTGTTCCTGCTTTAGTCACAGGTTTATTGACATTAAATCCATAAGAGTTAAACCAACTTCCTATGATTTAAGGACTCACTATTTAATAAGACACTGACTCTATAAGCCGTCTCTTATGACAGTATTCTGACAGGATGATTCTGGTGTGAAATCATGATATAGGGGTTTAACTTTAGATGCTTTTGTTTTATTTTGATGTTTGGGTTGTACTTTAAAATCAAAATTTGAGTGGATGCTATCCCTTAAAGCAAGACTTTTTTTCTTGAGCGAAGACCCACAATCATTTTAACATCTTATAAGTAATTTAATTCAATATTTTGACCAATTTGACATTTTGATCAATGTAATATGGACAATAACGTTTTCACTCATAAAGTAAAAGCTATAAGACACTGACGTTTAAAAGCAGCTGTTAAACGTGATGTTCCTTTGCTGCTGGTGTTTTCCTGAGAAACTGGACCACACTCAGGACCAGGGCCAAAGTGTCCCATTGTAGTTCTTTACACTTATTGGAGACACTTCAAACTGCTTTTTTTGATGGAAATTTTTGATGGATCTGGTTCTGCTCCAACGAGGCTCACCCCTGAGTTTTATTTCCAATCCACTGCCTGAACTTTTGAACCCTTTTCATTTTTACTCCACATTTTAAGTTTTGAAACCACATTTGATTTGTGAGTGTGGTTTAAACATGGCAGAGGACAGTGATGCTCTGAAGTATTTAACACAAACTCCTCTTGTGGTTAAGTGGCGAGCGGCGGCCATGATGTTGTTGTTAATTATCTCCTATTGTGGTCCTTTTCCTCGAAGCGCCGCAGGGTCACACTCTTAACCTCGCGCCTCGGGCTCGTCTCCTGTTTCCAGCTCGTCTCCTTTTTTCGCCGGACGCCCACCCGATGTCGCTAATTACACCGTTTAGCTCCGAGGTTCAAAGGTCGCCACTCGTCGCTCGCGTGTCGCCATGGAAACCTGTCAACATCTTAGACACAAACACCGGTCAGGAGCATGGGCTGAACTGATCCCAGCGAGCTCTGGAGAAGTTTTACGGATTTAAACACAGACTTCTTTCAATAGACAGATCAGGTTAAATTCATAAGTTCAGAATTCTTTTTCAAGACTTTCCACAAACTTGCAGCTTAGGGAAATTAAATATTATTGTATTCACATGAAGTATTATTCTTGTAAAAACAATAGTAATTTAAAGGACAAAAAAGCTCAGAGATTTGACCAATAACGTCAGGCCGAGACACAAAGTGACATTTCAATGAGAAAGGGCTTGAAGGCAATTTTTAAAGAACTCTTCTTTTAAATTCGGTGAGAGTTTTGACACAGCACCTTTCTGCAGGACATTTCTACACTTTCTCTTTTCATTTGGAAGCTGATAATAATGCATTCTTTTATTTCGTACAGTCACATAAAATGACAACTTATTTAGTTCCCAGATATTTTCATTTAACTAATTTTGACTTGTTTCAAAGCTATGTTGGCCTGCTGTTTACACACTGGAGGAGTACAGTTAAGTTTAGGCACTTTTAGATTTGCTTTCAAAGTCAAAAAAGACTTATTATTACCACTGACTGAAATATCATGATTTGATGGTCCCTTAAGGCCCGACGGAGATTTGATAGAAAAAAGTTAATTTATTTTGAATAAACCACTGATATCTAATAGTCCCACAATAATTTTAACAGCTAACAAGCCTTTTAATTCATATTTTGAGCTGTGTTAAATAGAGTTTGTTTTATAGAAGTACACTTTCTGCTCTTGGGTGCACGGTAGCGGAGTGGTTAGCGCTCCTGCTTCACAGCAAGAAGGTCGTGAGTACGAATCCCAGCCGACCCAAAAAACATCGTTGGCTAACTCTGGTCTTTCTGTGAGGAGTCTGCATGTCCTCCCCGTGTCACCGTGGGTTCTCTCCGGGATCTCCGGCTTCCTCCCACCGTCCAAAGACATGCATGTATAGGTGAATTGGTGACTCTAAAGTGCCCCTAGTGGATGAATGTGAGAGTGAATGGTTGTCTGTCAATGTACGTCTAAGTGTCAGCGACGAACTGGCCACTGTCCAGGATGTACCCCGCCTAAGGCCCAAAGCAGCTGGGATAGGCTCCAGCCACCCGCGACCCCACAAAGTGGGACAAGCGGTAGAAAATGAATGAATGAATGAACTTTCTGCTCTTGTCTCATGAGCTTTAATTTTTCTGTTTTTTTTACATCTTAAAAAGCAGTATACCTTGAAATCAGTTATTGTCCGACTGCTACAAACAAGGATTTACTCACTTTTTTATTCTAGTTAATTCAGTTCCAGTCCAACTTTCTTAAATACACACATTCAGAACTCAACTTTCTCAAGTCTATCCTGCCTCTCAGTTAAAAACACAAGCCTCTTCAGACTAAAATATGGCTTTTATCTCCTACATCTTGTACAGAACTGGTCATATTACACTTTTGAAACACAGAGCTCAGAAACGTGCTGTTGTTTCATATGTACGTTGTGTTTTTCATGTTATTTTACACTGCTCACTCACCTGTGTCTGTTCTAATTGTGTTAAACCCAGACGAGTCCTCCGTGAGCCCGTTATTGCTGAGCTCGTTTTTCCCCCCGCTGTGTTACGTATCGATCGCGTTGATAGAAACACCACCGCGGCGATTAGTCAGTGTGAGCCGAGGGCCGAGCGGTCCGACTTATCTGCGTCCCGGGCCGAATATCAAAGCCCTTAATTAACGGGGGATGAATACACCGCGCGGGTTATGACTGGGGCTAATTAGGGAGTTGTTAAACGGAGGCGGCGCTGGACCCGGGATCGATGGTCAGTGAAGGGAGGGAGCATGTCGGCAATTTACCTCTTAATGTGTTCCCAATATCGGACGAGGAAGAGGAGGGGGTGTTTTACATGTATCGATGAAGAAAGCAACAAAGAGGAAGGACTGGGGTTCATTTAAAATCTCTACACATCATTTATATAAGAAATAAAGACGTTATTGTGATCATTTTGTGTTTTCAGAAGACCGGAAAACAGACTTTTAACACTTTCAAAAGCACAAATAACTAAAGTGTAAAGTCTGGAGACCCTCAGAGTAAAATAATAACATATATTACCTGTTGATATTTCTCCAGTCTTTCAACCCTCACTGATCCAGAAATGTGAAAAATACTGGTCAGACTGATACATATAAAGGTTACCTACATTTTATCGAGGATAACGTGACATTTTTTGAAACTACATCTTGAACTTTTACAGCTTTCCGTGTCTCTGGTATGAAGTTATGAAGAGAACTATGTGAAGTCTTTAAAGGGAATATAATGTGTGTGGGCTTTAGTCTAACATCAATCCTCAGAGTCAGAGTCTTGAATAACATTTACAAGTCAATCTTAATTCAAAACTTTTCTAAATGCCTCGAAGCGTTTGAAAAACACTTATTCTTCGTGAGGACATCGTACGACAGGCATTCATCCTGAGGATATGTACATCAGGGGCTTTTATCTGAAGACGTTCTTGCCTCGAGTGGAGAGTTTTCACACAAAGTAAAAGTTGAATCACCAGTTGAACCTGCCGCGTGTGAGACAGGCCTGTTTTCACCTGTTCTAGTGAAGACTTACCAACTCCTCTGTGAGCGTCCAGACTGGTGTACTCCAGCGTCCCGTTGTGGCCCTTTTTGGGGTTCTCCTTGTAGTCTTTGTGGACCCCCTCGGGGCAGTATCTGTAGGACAGGCCGTAGTCTGCCAGATAAACCTGCAGCAAACACACAGTCAAACAAATGAAGACAAAAACACTGCCTCAGAGCCACTTCTTTTACTTCACAAATGCTACTTTAATGTATTATTCTAGTATTTTTCATATATTCATTCACTGTTTATGCAGATGAATTCATTTATGAAACACGAAAATGAAGAGAAAGCTTATTGTGGAACAGACCATGTTCAGAGGCTTAAAAAACAAGCAAACCATAACTTTACTAGAGAGAAAACTGTAAAAAAAACATATTAAGCACCAATAATAACCACTTTCTTGTTGATATCAGTGTCAAAAAATCTATTAAAATCTTCATTATCTTAATCTTTAAGTTAATAAAGCCTCAATAAAAGGTAATTTTGGTCAAAAAATAAATTCTTGTTTTTTCACAAATTATTACATGCCGTTAGGGTTCTTTTTTTTTTTTTTTTAATGAGAAAATCCCCTTACAAAAGTGATAGTAGTTATCATTACAGTATTATTCATTAAAAAGTTTCCATAAGCCATAAACTTTAAACTTTAAAGCCATAACTTTATAAAAACAAATGCTCCTCAATTAGAAAGTGTTCATTTGAACTTTTACACTTCAGGAGTAAGCTGAATTCCAGTCTAATAGAAGGTTTAGAGCCTATAGTTTAAATATGGAGTCTTGTGAGTGTCTCTGACCTGATGGGGGTCTCTGTGTCCCTGCATCAGGTTGGCAGCTTTAATGTCGGCGTGAACATACTCGTTTTCATGGATGTACTGCAGCACGTCCACCTGAAGGAGAACAGACACACCTGAGGTCCATCAGTGTCTGGTTCAGTTCAGTATAAACCAGGGCAGTCCTCACCAGTCTCTGTCCGAGCAGCAGCACAGTGTCGGGCTTGAACCGGCCTCTGTTTCCATCACAAACCTTCTGCAGGTCTGTCCCGAGTCGGTCCATGGCCATGAACCGGTACCTGCCACAGACACAGGAGGTCACGCCAACGTCAACTTATGTGGATTGTATTCATGTACTTGCTCTTCTATGGATTTCTTTTTACTTTCTATTTTCCTTTACTTAAACAACAAATGTGTTGGATACACGAGCGATTACCTGAGGTCGTTGTGTTCGGCCAGTCCCGAGCCCCAGTACGTAGGGATTCCCAGAAAGTCCAGACCGTTGGCCTTCATCCATTTTTGAACTGAATTCACAAATAAACCAGTGTAAAGGAAGTGAGTTATTTCATATTAATTATCATCTCAGTCAGTCTTATGTCCCATTTATGCTCCACCAGCGACACAGAAAAAACACAAGCAGCCTTTAATACTGCATCCTGTCATTCTGTAAACAAGAAGAGAGGAAGAGGATGTAGGAGAGAGGAAGAGGAGGTAGGAGAGAGGAGGAAGAGGAGGTAGGAGAGAGGAGGAAGAGGAGGTAGGAGAGAGGAAGAGTCTGTAGGAGAGAGGAAGAGGGAGTAGGAGAGAGGAAGAGGAGGTAGGAGAGAGGAAGAGTCTGTAGGAGAGAGGAAGAGGAGGTAGGAGAGAGGAAGAGGAGGTAGGAGAGAGGAAAAGGAGGTAGGAGAGAGGAAGAGTCTGTAGGAGAGAGGAAGAGGAGGTAGGAGAGAGGAAGAGGAGGTAGGAGAGAGGAAAAGGAGGTAGGAGAGAGGAAGAGTCTGTAGGAGAGAGGAAGAGGAGGTAGGAGAGAGGAAGAGGATGTAGGAGAGAGGAAGAGGATGTAGGAGAGAGGAAGAGGGTGTAGGAGAGAGGAAGAGGAGGTAGGAGAGAGGAAGAGGAGGTAGGAGAGAGGAGGAGGCTGGAGGAGGTTGGGGCTCGATGGTGGACGTCCTGACTGGCTCTGGCCCACACAAGCAGCTGGTCAGAACTCAGCTCTGTCTCCAAACGTTGGATCCTCGTACAAACTCAGACAGGAGCCATGTTTACGTTGGTTTATTATTAATTACATTGTGCCGGGCCCCTCTCTTTGTGTCTGCAGGAGTCTGTGTGAGAGCCATCAGTCTCCGATACTCACTGCTCTCTTTCTTGGCCGCCCTCTGGTAAAACTTCAGCTCCGAGAACAGGGGCCCGTTCTCATGGTACTCCTGAAGAAATAACAGAAAGGAGAAATAGCTTTGGTTGACGACAGATGCATTAGTGACTGAGGTTAGCCAAACATGTTTCATTCTCAGAGAATTATTATACTTTCTTGGTTCAATTTAAACTCCTCAACTCCACAAAATGCTCTAATGCTCTTCCAGGTTTTCCAGTTAAAAAGTATTTTAGATTTGTTTTTTTTACTTAAATTTAAAGATCATATTCAAAAAAGGGAAGAGGGCTTTTGCAGAAAAAATGAAGTTTAATACAAACTGAACTGCAACATTTGGGAAATATGATGTTCCAGTTTCAGGAACAATTTACTTCTTCAAAAACTCATTAATCTCGTGATAAGAACATGACCAAATTGAGCTGTTATTAGTGGTCAGTATAACTTCCTTTTTTAAACACTGGGGACATCCATTCTAATTTCCTATTTTTGTCAGGGAATCTCTATTTTCATTTCTCTTTAATAATCTGAACTGGAATAAAGTCTGAATGAACTCACCACTTTAATGACGAAGTCTGTGTCGGCAGGAACAGTCCTGTCCACGTGAAGAGAGGCTTTAACAAGAAGAGACAAGACAGACGTAGAAATGAAACAAAATAAATAAAGTGATACGCACCGCTTTCACCAACGAGGGACTAGCTCCAAAAGAAAATGTGTTGCTTAACTTCTTTTTACAGTAATATAATACATAACTCGAAGTTTTGATTTAATGTCTTAGAAAACAGACAGTGGTGCAGTCTTGAATCAATGAGACTCTCAGCAAAAGTCAAAGCTCTGCTGTGTGACCTCCGTAAACAGGTTTAGTAAAAAATAAAATAAAAGAGAACAATGACAGTGCTTTCATCATTACATAAACCAGAAGAAGGCATCATTTTGGTGAATGCACTGCTCACCATTGTTTAAAAAAATAAAAATTGAAACAGAGGCCAATTTGAAAGAGTGACAAGTTTATGGCTTCAAAATGCATGGTTTTAAGAGAAACTGCTTTTGTAATTGACATTTAATAGTTAATGCTTTGGCTTTAACTGTAAAGTCTGCTTTAACATTAGTCAAAAACAATAAAATACACTTTGTAGACTGAGAATGTTCTGTTTTCATGATGCTAGACCATTTCCTTTCATTCCTTGGAAACAGAATTTGATTGACATTGTATTAAAAATAGCCTTTAATGCAAGGATTGTGAAAACAGAAAGTATCTGGATTATTTCTCTGGGATGTAATTTAACAGTGAGGATCTTACCTACAATAAAAAAGAAATCTAGCATAACAGACAACTTCTCTTCTTTTGTGAACCTGCGCCACTAAGTCACTTTTATTCTCACAGGTTCATACTTGTAGCTATTAGACGTTAATGTTAACTCCACTGTGTCCTTTACCGAGGTAGATGAGTCCGAATCCTCCTTGACCGATGATTTTTCCCAGCCTCCACCTCTTCTTCTCGGTGTCCGTCAGGATGAACCCATCAGGCAGAGGTTTGGGTAACGTCCGCTTTTTAGGAGGCGCCATGAAGACTGAAAAACTGATTAATCTACAATAAAAGAAGGATCCAAACGAAGACGAATCAAGAGGAATAGACTGGTCCCAAAATGTTAGAATATTGTGATGTAAAATTCTTCTCTAATTATAAATAAATATTTTCTCATTATAATAAAACAGCTATAGAATCAAATTGAATTGTGTCAGCTTTTGGGGAAACCAAGAAAAGGGTAAAGGAGAGCTACTGGACATCCCTGACTCTGACATAAAGCTCTGTTGTGATTTATGGTGACGTTTTGGAGAAGACTGAACAGGACTACACTGACTCTGTTTATTAAAAACAGGGTGTGTGTGGATTTGAATTGTCTAACGCCTAATCTCTAAAACCGTTACGTCTGTGTTTACACATTCACACAATGGTGAATGCAAAGAGGGAAAGTGGGGAATTTCCACACCTCGCAGCCTTCAACGGTAAAACCTTTGGCACTGAGCAACGCCAATAAGATCAGCACTGTTTGTTTAGATATGAATAAGCACATAACATAAAAGTATGATGCAATGTGTGTTTCAAGGATAAACTAAGAGCTAAAATAATAATAATTACATTCCTCCAAAGTTGCTCAAAACCTATTTAAGGACAATGGATTTATTTATTTTTCCCTCCAATGATTTTCCATAACTTTCCAACAATCTCTGAGACTCAAAATGACTACATTAATTACCAAAATGTAATTATTATCTTGGTATTTCCAACTTAAGGTGTTATATGATCAAGTATTTTAGTTGTGTAAAAGCTGAGCAGGTTTTTGAATGTTATATAAGCTATTCTCTATAAATCTAAATTAAAACACATCATGTACTAATCCTAGACTAGTTATAAACACATTTACTGTGATGTCAGTAATTTGGGTAGTTCATATTAGTGTTATAATAAAACTAATTCCAAAACTTCTCTAACTTTTCCAGATTTTTTTAAGTTAAGCTGTGATAAAAACGTGTTTCCAAATTAGATAACATAAGCTTGAGCACATAAACAGTATTAGGAAAAGATGAAATTATATTTTTATTGAATCACGTAAAGATGGCATGTCTTTTTTGGATTATTTGAGCAAAGTAAACGTAAAAATACAGTAAATATGCAGTAAAGTCAGGTTAGAAGAAATTGAAGCAGAGAAAAGGTGGGTAAAACGGGTAAAAAACAGACCCAGAAAGTTAATAAAAGATCGTAAATATATAACGAATCTCATTTTATATCCTTTAAAGTTGTTGACGGTTAGAAAAGTAAACTAGCAACAGCGTGAAGCTAACTGCTAATTTAGCTCGGATTTAACAGGAATAACTTCATAAAGACACAAGCTAACACAAATACCGACCTGTGACAGAAGCTGAAACACGTCCTCACTTTGTCCCTCGTTGTGAAATCAGGTCAATAAAGCGCCGCAAGTCATTTTAAACACAGACAGTTTGGAAAATCCTCGTAGAAAAAAAACAAACAAAGTAGAAGCCGACACTTCCGGGAACTTGTCCCTCCCGCTCTGCGCCTCAGCCAATAGGAGCACGGGAAAGTTTCTCAGCGACCAATCAGAAAAGAGAAGCGTTTGACCGGCTCCTCCTGTTCAGACTGGAGTAAACTTTGTCACTAAATCAAAGTGAAAGCGTTCTTCTTTTAATTACAAAAACAAAAGACAGCAAATAGACAAACAGGTTGAACTAAACAACATCACAACATCCTCAGAACCTCCATCAATGTGAGGAAAAACCCCAAAGAATAAGAATAAATAATAAAAGAATAAGAAACATTTATTAGTCCCACAGCAGAAGAACAGTTTCAGACACGTCAAAGTGAAAAGCCAACCTGGCCAGAACAGAATAGACTATGCATATGTACAGTATGTGGATATGATTGAATGAGTATGAATAAATATTAGAAAAAAACAGTAAATTGCAGAAAAAAAAAGAGAAACCTCAGGGAAAACCACAGAAACAGTGATCCATTCCCAGGACGGACAGAGGGACAGAGATGTGTCCAAGACAGTCACTGATAAATAAAGTGGACTGGACGGATGCATAAATCCTATAAACAGTCAATAAGTGCAGTACAATTGAACCAGAGGTGGTCTCGGCTCCTGACACGTGATTGGTCCTTCAAACCCAGCTCTCTTATTCTGCTTATTCTACTTACTCACACAAATCAATAGCTGTTTGTTTTGGGGAATTCAAGCGTCCCTGTTGTAACCCGGCGTGATCTGCGTTTTGCCGAACGACGCGGTCAATAACCGCTGCTGCTTAATGAACGCAGGCTGCAGAACTCGGGACGTGAACCCACACACATTTCTCTCCACTCATCTTTTCCAATCAGGCTTGTTTTATTGTGATGAAAGGAGGAGGAAAAGGCCCGGTCTTGTTTGTTGCTGAAGGAGGGCACCTGCAGAGAGGCCATCGATCGGCTCCCACCCTCAGGGCCTCGTTTAAGACTCCAGGATTTGAAAATAAAACTCGTAAGATCAGGTAGAAATGAGGAAAACCCAGGTCTGTTTGAAGATTCTTGAGATCTGTGTGTGGGATAAGTGTTGCTGTCTGGGTAACAATTATATGTTTTGTAAAGTAAACATTTACCCTAAAATAGTAGGTGCCTGGTCCTGAAGAGGCTTGTGTGTCTGCTACAGAAACAGTGACATAATCAAGTGACACAAAAGTCACATCTTTATAAAACATGTTTGATGCTGACTTTCAAAACTTGAGTGGATTGTTAGTAATTAATCTAAAAAGAGTATCCTGGAGGTTCAGCTGCTGCAGGAAACATTCAACTGTTTCTGTTTATTCCCATCTTTCTCAACATTAAATTCATAGCTGCAGCAGTTTCCTCTCATTTAGACTCAATATTTGAGTTTGTACAGGTTTTTTAATGCAGTGGAGATGATAAATACAATGTTTAAATTCACAAACTGGAGCCGTACGACACTGACTGTGTTTAAAACCAGAACCAGCTGCTGAGGATAAAAACTAGCTTTGTCTTTGGGGAAAGTCCAAGATTTCTCATGTTTTCTGTTTGAATATGACATTTATGACAAAAACAAGGAGGTATTTATATGAAAAACATTTCCATTTATTGCTTTTTCTTTCGCTTTTCTTTTTTCGTCCAATCATTCGCTCCATCTTTTCCAAAACATACCACAAAGTTGGAACCGGCTTGGGACCCCAGGCCGAGGCATCCTCAAAGTGGTACAGTACGGTTTTTGGGGACATTTAAGACCCCTTTTTTACCAGAAATGTACCAGAACTTTCCCACATAGTCATGCAGCGTAATCAGGGGAAAAATGACTTTTAATATGGATTTGGTGGGAACGTGGTGTAGAGTGTAATCTCAAGGACAAGACGATTGAAAAGTCACAGTTACAAGGCTTTACAAAGATTATTGAAGGCAACATTAGGTTTTCTAAAACATATTTTACCCCTGTTCCTTCCTTTTGAGACCTGACCCTTGCAGTTCAGGACCAGCCCACGAGATAAAAGTCTTTTATTTTCTGTTGAGGTGTTTGTGGCTCTTGCCCAACGGAGTAAAAGTCTTTAAACTGTTAACTTCATTGGATTCTGAGTGGACGCAAATCAACACAAATGAACATCCACAGGTTCACAATTCAACCCCTTTACTCCGTCTCTTTGTCGAGGTTCTCTTTTCACAGCAGCAGCAGCAGGAGGCTCGGCAAATTACAGTTAAACAGCTACACGTCTCCAATTTCCAGTCGCCGGGCCACATCAAGAAACGTAAGAACTAAATGATGTTTGGTTTGGGGTTTTGCATTTCAATTTAGCCCCAGGCCTCAAAGCCATTACGTCCTAATCTGAATCCTGGTCAGTGCTCGCTCCCTGAAGCAGAAAGTATAGTTTTATTAGAATCGAATCATACAAACGCAGCCCACGTCCAATAAATGGCGAAGCAGCGTCTCATTACTGGCCATTAGGTTTGTATTACTTTCATTTGAACTGGCAATACATCTCATATTCATAAGCGCAACATGAAACACGGTGACACAGCTGCATGATGGGAGCTGAGAGACAAGGCCCCGCGAAACAAATGAATCATAAAATGGGAACAGTTGGAAAATGTCATTTGTGACACGGGGGCAGCATGTCCGTAATTACCAGCTGAATCTAACGCCCACGACTGCGCCGACAGGTACGATTACTGCGGCTAATTCAGACCTAAATAAATCAGCTTTTTAAGTGGGTTTGGACTAATTACACGGATGTAGTGTAGCAGAAACTCCTGGAAATGAAGCAAAAGCTGGTCTGTGTTTTTGGAGAGTGGGATAAATCAGACCAAATATACCACAGTGTTTAGTCTGTGGCCGATCCATTCTTTTGTGATGCATCTAATTTATCTTAGACCCCAGCGTTAACCTCTCTGTGTGTCTGTAGTTGGACTCAGTCTGTCTTAATAAGTGTGTTTATTTCAGTTGTATTTTGTCCAGTGTTGTCTCCTACAGCGTGTGATCTCTCTAAGTGTTCTCCAGGAGCATGACCCACACAAACGTCTCTTTATCCAGTTCCTATGAACAATTAATACCTGGATGTATTATCAGATATAGATGGGGTACAATACTCTCTCCGCTGGAAGTACTGCAGTAAAAAAATATCCTGTGCGGCCCAAAAAAGGATTTGTCCAAGATCACAAAGTAAAATGATACAGTAAACCCTACAACTTCCAGAATAGTTGGATTTTGTTGTGTTTTTATACTTTTTCTTTGTTAGAAATCCTAAAATCATTAAATTATTGGAAAAAAGAAGTTTATTGTTTTATGACATCACTGCTTTATTTGTCTGTAGTGCACCTGCTCTATGGCTGGTGTAAATAAATAAATAAATAAGGATTAATAGAAGGAGTATTAAGGTTTGTATGGTTGAGTGTAAATGTGTGTGATGTAAAACCAGACGTTTTACTGAGCCACTCTCCTTCAGAATCACATTTACAAATCTCTAAACTCAATAGAAAAGCATCATTTCTGTTCATTCAGCAGCTTTTAAACTAAAGACTTGTTCCCAATTCCATCTTTACTGATTTCACTCGCCGTCTGCTGCTGATTTTGATGAACTCGTCCAAGTTTCAGTCTCTTATTCTGTTAATGAGCGGGCGCTATTTTGATTGACAGGTGAAAAGAACCAATCACAAAGATATAATGTAATGATCAAATTGTCTGATCGGCTAAAGATAGATTAGAGACCAGCCTCAGGTCACATGTTCGTCTAAAGTATCGTCTGTCTCATTCATATCCATTAGACCGGCGCCCCACGACCTGTTTAAAATATATTTACATGTTTAGAAATGCAATGTCAAGTAAATAAAAGCCAAAATTGACTGTGACAAAGCCCAAAATACATAAAAATAATTTTCTTTGACTGAAATTGAACAATGATCTGCCTGTTTTTCTTTCAAAAGTACATCTATTTATCTTGTTCATCATCATTTCTTCCTCATAGTTTAATTGAGCCACTGTCCAAACAGATCCCTCTCGTCTCCGGGGTGAGACTGGGCTGGAGTCTGTCTGATGGCCACAGCGCATTAACGGACTCATTATCTGCCTCCAGCATATGGACCGAGGCCGGGCCGGGTCAGAGCCCTGTCCGCGACCCCGTAATTAGGACAATTACACCAGCTCCATCACCGGGGACGCTCACGCAAAATGGTGTCGCGCCCTCCAAGAGATTGGTGTCGCGAGTCCGGGGCAAAAGGGAAACGGCAGCCAGACACCGGAGCGTTCGCAGAGCAATTATCAAGGCCAGAGGTGAGAACGAGAGAGGAGCCGGAGAAGTAAAGGACAACTGAGAGAGGAGTGAGGAAAGAGAGGGTTAAAACCTGGTTCAACTGGATGGAGTTTGAAGAGGGTAAGAACTACGGCTGTAAACATCACTCTCTAACAGCTTCTATTGATGTTAGTGTCTTACAGAGAGTAGTTTCGCATTAGGTACGTCTCTGGACCGTTCTCGATGTAGTTACCAGATCAGCTCGGCTTGTTTCAACTGAAGTAGTGCAAGTCGGCTCAGTTCGGTTGAGTTTCTCCTGAAGAGGCTTGTGTTTCCTCTGAACTGTGTCTAAAGAGAGACGTCTGCTGCAGAAACACTTCACACTAGAGACACAAGAATCTGTTTCTACATGAGACAGAAATCAGATTTGAAGAGGACTGTCAGAAACTCAGATGTGTTGGCAAGAATTAACGAAAAAAGAGATTAAATCCTGGAGTGTAGTGCTGTGAGGTGGAGACTTTCTGGGTTAATTCACAGTTTTCACATTAAACTCATGAAGCTGCTAGAGTCCTACAGTTTAGGGACTCACTATTTAATGCCACAGGTTCTGCTTGTGTTTAATAATGAAATATAGACAATTAATGCAATCTTTTTGTCCACGCCGGCCTGGAACAGCTGTTGATAATAAACACGAAATTTGTTTTTGGGAAAAAAACGATGCTGTGAAGAACAAGGTATATGAATTTCATTTGAATGAAGTGGTGAATGGCTGGTGTCTACCTTCATAGGCTCTCAAAGCACTTTACACCAAGTATCCATTTACCCTTCAACACTCACAATAACATTCATACACCAGCGTGTCCAAGGTAAGGTAGGGCTCCGTGTCTTGACCAAGGACACTTTGGTGAAGTGCGCTGGAGGAGCCGGGTTTGAACTGTACAATAAGCTCTACCTTCTGAGTCACTGAGTCAAAAGTATTTTCCATTTCCTTCTCGTTCTTGTTGCAGTAACCATCCAATCACATTCCAGCGTTTAGCTCCACCTTTTGGGAACAGTGCGGTTTGCTTTTTAGGGACATCAAACTTTTGACAAGAGGAGTCGGACGTCCATGTGAGATGTTTTGTGGTAGTCCCTCGCTGTGCGTCTCTGCAAAACCAACGAGCAATTTAACAAATATCCTATAAAGAAGGTCATAATGAAGAGAAAAACATGTGGACATAGTTTCAAACAATAAACATCTGAAAACCTTCACAGACTTGCTGCTGTAAAGACCGACTTTAAGTCATTTAAAGGAGCCATTATCTTGCATTTCCTTCACTTCTTTATTGTATTTGTTCAAGGCTCCTCCGACAGTAGCCAACACCGGCCTCAATGGTGTCTTTGTCCGTCGATCGATACAATACGGCGAGAATCTCTTCTGCGGCGAGTCTCTCCGAAGACAAAGCCTATTGTCTTTTGCGGGAGCGCGTCGAAGGTCTGCGGCGGCGATTCGTCCGCTTTTGTGTCGCGCCGTTTAAAACGCCCTCGCACTTGACATTGAGTCGGAAGCATTCACTGGAGCGAGACCCTGACCGCGGCGACACCACGTCCAGCCAAAGACGAGGTTAGAAAACATACGAGAAACTTTGATCGTGAGGCTCGTTCACCTCGAAAAACTTGACCGTGCCTCGTGTCTTTTGTGCGTCTTTGTTCGAGGAGGTCACGGACTGGCACGGCATTTCCAATCGACAAAGCTGCGGTAACGTCACATCGGAGCTTTTGTAGCCCTCTCCGTCTTAGAAATTCCAGCGTTGTGTGGACTTCAATGCACCTCTGAGGTCAAACGTCTTAAGCCAAATGCATTCAAAGCCACATTAATTTCAATATATGCTCCGTATTGCCTCAGTTTCTGAATGATGCCACTGTGAGTTATTCATTTGAATTCATCAGAGGGTCAGGAGTTAGCAGTTCCTTCAACTATAAAATGGCAAAGTGTTATGCTTGGAAGTCCTTGATGTTGTATGTGGCTGGATTTTACTGATTCACTGTCCATCTTTGGCTGAAACTCTTCTTTAAGTCTGTCCTTGTGAGAAGATTGTGAAAGACTGAAGGAAAGACACTACAAACAATAGGGTTCTATTGTAAACACCAGGAGACAGGAGGAAAGAGAGAAAAAATGTGTTTTACAAAGAATATGAAGCCACCATTTGAACATAAAGCCAGATAAAGTATGGCTAATAGAAGTTTAATATATCTTATGAGCTATACTTTATGTGTGCATTTACAGATACAGATACAAATAAAGTAAAGTGGGTCTGTATCGTATGTATTACACCAGAATAATACAGTTTGATGAAAGATGAAAGTAATAGCCTTGTCGTTAGTTAAATGTCTGTTCAAACTGTAAATGAATAACATTAGATTCAGGAAGTTTATACAAAAATGTTTCCTGAAGTATGACATTTACAGATAAAGTTGTTATCATCACTGTTGAATGTCTCTGAAGATTACAGTTGATGAAGACTCAAACGAAGAAAAGATAAGTTTAAAATAAATTAAGATGTAATTTAATAAATCATCAAAACTGAACCAGTGCAATTGTGATTTGTTCTGTAATTATTTTCATTCTGCATCATTCACAACAATCACCAAACAATATTAGATCTTCTATGAGTTTATATCAATAACATCCTTCTCTTATTTTGGCGGGGCTTGACTTCCTCTCTCATTAGTTGTGTCTTTTACGAGGAGAAGGTTGTAAAAGTAACTGTTTTGACAAAGTAAAGAGTAGAAAGTACAGATGTGTCAAAAGTAGAGAGTAAAAATAAAAAGTCTCCAGATAAATAAATACTGAAGTAAATCTACTTAAGGAATGAAGTACAAATACTTACTTCCAACCTCCTCTAAAGGTTATAGGTTAATCTTATTTTTTAAGTCGACAAACGTGTCATATGGAAACTATTGAAGCTTTCCCCCAAGATTTGGCTTTGCTCTTTCAAAATGACATAACACAAACCTGCCAGAAACGCTTTTAACTTGAATAATAACGGTTCACAACGTTCTGATCTGTGTCTATTTAAAAGTCAATGTAAGATAACTGTTTGAAGGCCATAACTCTGTAACTTTACATAAACCGCAGTGAAATCACTCATCTTTGGAGCGCCACGCTGCAAATGCCTCGCGGAAAAATGTACAACACTTAAGTGACCTTCTGTTACATCTGAATCTTTTGTTTATGGTTTATATTCATGATTAATTCCTCTTGATGCGCCGTGTCCTCCGCACATTCTCGCTCCTCATTCATACGCTCCCGTTTCACATATTTGCGTTTGAAAAGAAGTCGAACGCCGAGGCACTTGGGAGACACTAGAGTTATACCGACGCGCTCTTGACTCCGTGAACTTACGTATTTGTTAATGTGCCTCGCGTTAAAGTCCCGGCATACTTTGCATACGGAGCTGTCAGTCGCATTTTTAAAAATATTTCCTCTGATTCAAATTAAGGAGCGACAGCGTGACCCCGCGGTGAATAAACAGCTCGTCTCATCGTCACACGTCGACGGCCTGTTTAAATACAACACTTATTTGACAGCTTTAGACCTAAATATTTAATTAAACGATGAAGATCTCTAGGCTGCTCTGTGTCTTTGGTGGATTGATTAGCTCTGGACGCTAACGAGGGACCCACAAACAAACAAACAATTGCACTTTTCCTCTCGTCTCGGCCCAAGTCCCGCCTCAAAATCATAAACAATACTCTCCTGAAGACACAAAAGAAGCCGCTGTGATGTGAAAGCCAAAGTTTCGATCCAATTTGTGCAGGTGCGAGTGGATTTGGAGTGTTTTTATAACTAGCTTTGAGAGTTGGGCCTGAGTCCTGATGGAGCCCAATTATTACACAGGTATCATTTCAGGAGACGGTAGCTTTTGTCTTTGAAGTCGCTCCTCAAACAACAACATCGCGGTCTTTATCCCCAGAGCTGCTCTCAGTTTGTTAATTACTGCAGTGATTACCGTCTGCATCGCGTCAGGGCTTCTCAGGAGGTGGGCAGCGGCACCAATGTGGGTCACCGACTGCTCTGAACAGGACTGTGAGGTCTTGTATCATACTGCACTGTATTGTATTGAAAAATGAAGTAATACCTGCACAGTTACTCCAAAGACTGCACTTTATTGATAACGTTTCAGTCTTTCGTGGATCTTCGTCAAGTCAGGATCGAAGGATTGAAGCGTTGTCATTAAAATCTAGTCTTTGGAGTAAGTTTGCAGGCTTTACTACATTTTTCTTTTTGCTACAGACATTGGCCGAGCATCTATGTTGTGATGTGTGTATAATGTACAACTGTTTAATTGTCTCATATCGTTATTGTATTGTATTTTTTTACCTTTTGCCTCCACTTGATAGCAGAATAATGACATTGGGCAAATGACACAAGCCGGAATCAGTCCCGTGTCGGCTGAGGAGCTCCATAATTATGCTTTTTTAAATTCTAGACCAGGAAAAATAGCTAATTGCACCAACTTTCAGCAAAAGGGAAAACAAAATAACGTACGCTCAACACAATAAGCACAAAATCATAAAGTGTGTGAGTATAATTGAATTTAAATAGAGAAGGCCCACTATCACAAAGCAGAATAAATGTGAATGCATTGCCAATATTTAGGTTAATGTGTCATTTTATCCTTTGTGACTGGTTCTTTTCACCTGAGTCAAAATCACAGCCTGTAAACTTCAGTCAAACAGGGAGTTAATGGGTATTTTTGTAGTTTCTTTACCAAACAAACCATTTCTAAAGGTGTTTACTTGAAGAAAACCAAAGGTAAATGGACCTTGGACTGGATCAGGCCGAACTAAACTTCAACAGCAGTGTTTCATGTCCCGAGCAGTATTTTACACTTCATTTTTCTATTCTTGCATCTTCTAACACCTCAGATTAAATGTACAACCGACATTAACTTTTGTCTCGTCGTGTGAAATGTGATTTTGCTGCTCTGTTTTTGAACACGGAAGCCTTCCCGTTTCCTCAAAGTGACAGACTCCGGTTGTAACGGTCCCAATAAAAAGCTGAATAAACCGAGTTATGCTTGGTTTATCTTCCATTACGAGACGCACCTCGCCGTCGCAGCGATGCCAGGGAGAGATACGGCGCTCGTGTTGTTCATCAGCGGCACAGTGGGACGGCATTATTCAAATAGATCTTTGTTACTCCTCCAAGATGATTGTGGCACAATCAGCCATGAAATAAGTTTGCTGTTTTAAAAGTGTGTTTTTGTCTCGGCGGGTCTCTCAGGTGTAGCTTTGTATTCAGGTCGAATCGTCGTCCGCCAAAAATCCATCTCAATCAGAAGTGGCGCCGGAGTTTATCATAAATTATCATGAAAAGGGTTCCCACTCAGTAGATGCTTAATTACAATCTCATTTGAATACGTTTGCATATTAATGAGTTTGGATTGAAAACGGTTTGTGGGGTTTGCGAAGGGGGGCTCGGGAGGAACCCACAGCGATAATGACAGAGCTTTAAAATGTCTGCGATATTATTTCAGCACTTGTCTCTCACGCACAGCTAAAGGCATATGCTAAAAGTCACCGGGCGCACACTCAGGGGCGTTATAATGTGATTAATGGCGGAGTGTCTGTGACATTAATAAACTATAACCAAATTAAAGACTTCATTAGGCTAGACTCGGGGCTCGCCGTGTGATATTTGCCTCGAACGCCTTTCCCTTTCGCTTTTCTTCGCGGCGGCAAAGTTTACTTTAGAAGTTTAACTGATGGGAATCCTGATCTGAAATTTAACTCTGCTAATTGCTTTTTGTTATTCGGCTGCTCGTAAGTAAACGCATCACACCGTTGTCTAAAATGAGCCCTGTCTGTTCTCAGTTCTCACGTTACAAAATAAATACTGACAGAGAATGGAAATATGTAACCAATAGCCTTTTATTATATTTCATTTGTTTGTGCTACAGTTTTATTTTACAATCCACTTTTTAGTCATAGTCAGTAAAATAAAAGTGAATAAAAAAGAACATTTCCAATTAATGCTTCTTCTTTTTCATATTTGTCACACTTAACTATTACAGATCAACAAATAAATGTAAATATTAGACAAATGTAACTCAAGTAAACTAAAAAAAATCCAGTTTGAAGTGATTATTTTGTTTATTAAGGGAAATAATGCCACTTATTGCTATGCCTTGTTGAAAAGTTTGTATAGCTTTCTTCCCTGAATAAATAAAAATCATTTAAAAACTGCATTTTGTGTTTACTTGAGTTGTCTTTGTCTAAAAAATTCATTTGTTTGATCTGAAACAGACAAATGTGCAAAAAAACTAAGAAATCAGGCAAATACTTTTTCACAGCACTGTAAGTAATGGCTTATGAACCTGACCAAGACAGATAGAGACCTTAAAATTCTGCTTTTTAAACGGCTAATGGCTGATCATGAGTAACAGGATTAAACACATATCAACAGGTCTTTAATAATCTGCACAAGCCATAATTCAATAAACAAAAATGTGAGCCAAAGCTTTGATGTGGTTCAGGTTAAAATCATGTTAAAAAGGGTCACAGTGTGAGTCTGTGTCGTCAGAGAAACAAAAGGCTCCACAAGATTATATATAAATAAATATAAATGATCTGGAGCAGAATAAAGTCATCTGTAATAAACTAATGTTGAACTTTTAGATGCAATGTTCTTGTTCTTAACTCAGACCGCTTCAACAATAATGAATTTTGGTTTAAAATGAGTTTGTAGAAGGTCAGTCACGGCTACACAGATATTTATTGATATTTTTCAGTGTTTATATTTAACAGTCACAGTTATAACAGTCTATAACATGACTTTCTGTAACAAAAAACACTCCTTAGTCTCTATAGTACATTATATAGTCATTATATTGTTTTGCAGCACTGTCTGACTCTAAAGTGATTCAAAGTTGTCAATTATCTCCTCCTCGTTAAACATTACGTGATTGAATTGACAGTATTTATCTGTGTTTTACGTTGTCTCCCTTTTCTCTGTTGATGCTTTTCTTTTTTCAGCTGTTTCTCTGTTAAAAGACATATTCAGCTGAAAATACACTTTATCTGCAGCTATTAAACTTCCTGGAACGTCATGTGACAAGTGTCGACCAATGGGAGCGCTCCTTTTTGGAGCATGTGATTGTCCAAGGTTTTCTGTTCCTGAATAGAGGTTCTCATCTATTACAATCCCTTACAATAAACACTAGATGGATCAGAAAGACTGTTTTACACAAATGCACTCCAGTCACTATAAGACAGGTTTTTTATTAATGAATGTGAGATCAATATAACATTTATCTTCATATATTAATTTGTTTTATCACTAATGCTTTGTCAGAAGGTAATTTATTATATATCAGATTACTTTTTTTATATAAATATACACACCAGCATCACATGATTAACAGAAGAAAACAGTTGTGTCCAAAACAGTTTATTATAGTACATTATTATAAAGTGCATTAGTGTAGCTCTAAATCCAAGTGTGTGTTTTAAAATGAAACTGTATAAATAACCTCATAAAGGTCTCTGGTTTTGTAAAAGCCATGTTCTAATTGTATCAAAGACACAGTGGGTTATATTCAGGCTGATGTCACCTGTCTCTTCACATCACGATACAACATCATTCACTGGATTAAACACTAAATAATGAGGTGTGAGTCTATTAACCCCGGTCCCAGGACGAGGGTCTCTGAAGACCACCCACCTCCGAGGAACATGTTTGTCAAATCTCACATGTCATTATTTCACATTAACACTTCTCGTCTCTTTTGTTCCTGATGACATTGGGAAATATCTATATCTCTTTGTGTTTTAATTAGAGATTTTATATAAACCCACTCTGTTCTGGTCCTGGAGGATAAATGCATTAGAATTATAGAAATACAGTCGTGTATTTTGTATTTGCTTTTATTTATTTGTGTGTTACTGAAGCGCTGAAGGTTGAAAGAAGGAACTGATGCTTCCTTTTAACCCGTTATTGTTTTCTGTTCATTGATGTAATAAACTAAATGTTTACAGTCAATGGCACAATAAAGATTAATGCATTTTCATTTTAAAATACAAAACATTTTAGTATTTCCATGTTTTGTCCACACTACACTAATTTTATCTTTTTTGAGCTGTTTCTCTGTAAAATGAGACGTATTTCCAACAGAATAACCCATTTCCTTGGTTTATTTCCTTGTTCCTTCGTTGTTGACATCAGTGTCGACCAATGGGAGCGCTCCTTTTTACCTGAAGTGAGCTGTGATTGGACAAAATCCTGCTGTGGACTGATCATTCTCATCTATTAAAATCCTTCATTATAAAGACTAGATCACGTCTGAAGGTCTCATTTTTTCAGATGATTCCTGTTACAATAAACTTTAGGAGATTACACTGAAAAACTAAATGTAACTGTAAAAAAATCAGGTGTTTAATATGGACAGAAACAAAACAAAGATTTCTCTGTTTTCTTAATCTGTAAAAGCCATTATCTGTGCAAAGTTTCTGCAGCTTTTTAAGGAACAGGTGGAAATGCAAACACTACAGATTCCCAGGGATTATTTGACTCAGGTAAATAAATCCCTGGGAATAAAAGTTCCTGGAAATGTTGGTGGAAAATGTCCGTTTAGCTGCTTTTGTTTGTGGAGGATCCAAGTCATTCAGGACATATTCAAGACCCTTGGATAAATGTATTTCCTTCTTTGAAACCTTTTATTTTTCTTGTCAGATATTCCTCACAAAATATGTTTATTATATCGTCTCATTGAAAACTTTAACTTAACATTTTTATTTTTCGTTTCTGGAGGAAAACCATTGGAAACTGGGATAAACTTTAAACTGTAAAGAGTGTTAATGAGAGTAATGGCTCTCACTTATGTTAATAAATAAAACTTCTGTGCATTTTACTGTTTTAATAATTTGTTATCAGTGAATAATTGCATGTATACGTCACACACACTTGAACCATCTGTGGAAGAGAGTCCAATCACTGCATTTAAGCATTAATCTAGAGCCGTTTTATCCAAATAGTTGTGTTTTACAGTCATTTAGTCTCATCACTCACAGTCTCCAGATAAACCTGACGTCTCTGAAAGCGTCTGAAGCCCGCGAGACCTCGAACCTGTCATCTCTGATCCAACAGCAGAGACTAGTGGCCGAACGCTGCACTGTCCTCCTCCTTTTGTTCCCTCTCGGCTCATTCCTCCACGTTCACCTCCTCGACTTGACCTTTCCACTGTTTGCAGGATTATTACGGCTACAATTATTACAGATTACGGCGAGGGAAGAGGCCATAGAGCGGCTTTTATTAGATCGGCACAAAGGAGCTTATTGACTTCTCACGAGAACGAAAGGGCAGCACCTGGAAACAGACCAATAAGACAGTGTTTGTGTTTTATTCAGTGTTTATACGGGAATTATGCACTTTTATATTCATCAATTATCATTTTTTAAACCTGGTTTTATTAAAGCAGCCACAATGAGGACAAATGGAGAGGTCTGATTCTGCTTTAGCGACAAATTAGTCCATCATTTTTGTATCTTTATAATGTTAAACAGTCACTTTTATGGTTTGTTTTGGTGCAGACTTTTAAAAATGGTACGTAAAGAAGATGAAAACAAGTATATAAACTATTGAACTATTGAATGTGGAGCAAATGGTATCTGTTGTCATATTTGTACAAAAATAAATCACAAAATTGCAAAGAGAAGAACTCATTATGTCCATTTAAAGTCTCTACACTGGCTCCGGTTGGTTTAGGCTTGATTTTTAAAGTCTTGTATTAGTTTTTAAAGCACTGAATGGAGCATGAGACTGGACAAAGCTCCCAGTTTGAGCTGAATCTGAATAAATCAAAATGTACCAATGCCTTTCGACTGATCCAGACGGAGAAGGAAGGTAAGGAGCAAAGGGACGTCTGGATGTTCCTCACTGAAGACGATCTCTGATGAGTTTGAGTTGAGTTTGAGTTGAGTTTGAGTTTATAAAAGACACTTCTCTGGACCCAGTGTGTTATGAATGACTTCTTATCATTCACAGTTAAAGCTCGCTGCAGTAAAACAACATTTTGCACACATTTGGTCACTTTTTTGAGAAACAAAAGTTAAATCCAAGTGGCTAACTTACATAAATCCACAACAGCATTCCCTTAAAGAACAGATATATTAGTGTTAAGGCGTAGATTTGGTGTTGTTTGTTTGTTTGTTTTTGGTCAGATCAGGACCAGATTAACTTCTTAATGTTGACGCAGCTCATAAAGGAACAGGAATCAGGAGCTATCATTCAGAAATATTCAGATTTAGCCCTTATTTATTCAAATCTTACACAAAACACACAAAGCCTTCGAGATCTTGTATTTTCACTAATTATTCTAAAACAATGGGTACATTTAATCACAAATCCTTGTTGACATCATGTGGAAGTCCTTTAGATTGAAAAACTAAAGAATACTGTAATATTATTTGACATTGTAGAGTTTTGTTGTGAATATGAATAGCCTCCTGACTACCAGGAAAAAAAAAATATCCCAATTACTTATTTTTCTAATTTTCCCAGTTGTTTAGAAAGCATTGAATACACTGAATACATTTTTTTTCCTTTATAGGTTTTTATTTACACTCTAATTTTACAGTAAAACATTGTTATTCTACCATAAAAAAATATTTAAAGTGTTCATTAGAGATTCATAAAAAAAACATTACAATTCAATTTTGACCCAGAATTTGTTGAATGAAAAAGATTTAACATTTACTTCTCTTCTTTCCATAAAATGTGCTTGTGGTGATGGACACCATTTTCCTTGGAAAGGAAGAGGAAGTTCCCAAAACTCCACCCCTATAAATTTGGTATCATTCAAAAGTGCTAAACGTCCTCTTTAGAACACACAAGGAGTTGGTAAGATAGTATGTAGGGGATTGGAGATATTTGAGTAAACAAATGTCCACTAAAGAGGACAAATTTGAACTACGGGTAGTCAGGAGGATATGATTGTTTTTAAGGTGTCTTCATAAAACAGAACGTGACACTCACAAAAAGTGTGATTTAAGTTCTTATTCAAACATATCTTTCACATAAGCTTCCATTTTAAAGTAATTACAGCCTGTTTTTTTATTAATTATGCCGATGTTGAGCCTGAAATGATGATGGTTGTCTGTGTTTTTGCCGTTTTGAGAGACACAAGGACACGAGGTGAAGAGGATTCAGCTGCGTGGAAGAATCTGAGCCTAATCAAAGCTGAGGGCCGGTGCATTAATTACACTGAGCCTTAGACACCGCTGGCCCCGGCTAATAAAGAGCGCATGCTAATGAGCCGGAGTAACCCGGGCTTTAGTCGTGAAAAGAACCAGCCGCGGACAAAGTAATTCATAAAGTCATATTGATCCGTGAGTGGAGACGTTAAAGGGCGACAAAAGGGACGCGCTGTGCTTCGGCTTCAGGCGGAAACCGAGATCAGAACGAGTCGTTAAAGACGTCACGAGACAAACTGGAGGAAAAGACTCGTCGTGTTCACAGTGAATCACAAACAGGAGAGAAAAGGTGACTCTGGGTAGAACTCAGAGACGGAGGAACCAGCACAGACACAAGAATCAGAAAGAACTAGAAAAAAAATAGACCTTAAGACGTTATCGAGTGTTTATTTTCAAGGATTTTAAGATTTATCAGAGCTCAGTGCTTGTCAACACTGAATCAATGGCGGATGGAAATAAAGAGACACAGTTTATTAATTCTTAACGCACAGTTCAGATTTCAGATTTTTTTGGGGAAAATAGAACAAAACAAATAAGGCTCACAAATATTTTAAATGACATCAGCTAAAAAACTGAGTTGTTCTTTTATGATACCTTTCAAAGTGAGCATTTCATTTAAAAAACCTTACTTAGGCAGATACCACATATGCGTATGTACTAGGCTCGTTACCCTTTTCTCTCACTCTGTTTTCTGTCTGTTTCTATGTAAATAATGCCTCAAAACAACAACAATAACAAAAAACAGAAACCTTTGCATAAAGCCAAGAGCCTGTTATATCTCCCTCAGTAGAAGTCATCACCAATCATAAGCGTTTATCTAAAATGGGGCCGGCTTTAGGCTATTCTCTGTTTTTACATTAATCCAGAGGCAGTTTATTCTGTGTATGTTTGCCCCTGAATTCTGATTAGTTCCTGTATAAATCTATACAGTTGCAGAAGTTTAATCTGTGTCCATTTGTTCCGTCTCTTAAAAAAGAAACTCAAATTTTGACAGAATTCTCATAAATAATAGAATAGAACCAGGTTTTTGGGCCATTTTCATAACTTTTCATCACATCATTGGTTAATTGTGCGTCCATTTAATTCATATAAAACTGTCCTGAAAGTGGAGCATTTGTAGCAGTGCCGTCTTTGATTATATTTCTTTATCAAAGTCAGTGTTTTCTTGGAGTCAAAGTTCAGTCCCGTAGCTCACACATGTCAAACTCAAGGCCCGGGGGCCAAATGTGGCCCTTTGCAATGTTATAAATGGCCCCTTCATTGCATTTAGTAGGTGACAGTTTTGGCACTAGGTTTTAAAAGGATTTGAACAAGTTTGAAATGGATTTGAACAAGTTTTAGTTGGATTTGAACAAATTTTAGATGAATCTGAATTAGATTTATGAAATCTTAAAGGTTTTTTGCTTCAAAGACATATATAATTTGCTCAAATCCAAATAAAACCTGCTCTAATCCATCTAAAACCTGTTCAAATCCAAATAAAACCTGCTCTAATCCATCTAAAACCTGTTCAAATCCAATAAAACCTGCTCAAAGCCATCTAAAACCTGTTCAAATCCATCTAAAACCTGTTCAAATCCAATAAAACCTGCTCAAAGCCATCTAAAACCTGTTCAAATCCATCTAAAACCTGTTCAAATCCAATAAAACCTGCTCAAATCCAAATAAAACCTGTTCAAATCCAAATAAAACCTGCTCAAAGCCATCTAAAACCTGTTCAAACCATCTAAAACCTGTTCAAACCATCTAAAACCTGTTCAAATCCAATAAAACCTGCTCAAATCCATCTAAAACCTGTTCAAATCCAATAAAACCTGCTCAAATCCATCTAAAACCTGTTCAAATCCAATAAAACCTGCTCAAAGCCATCTAAAACCTGTTCAAACCATCTAAAACCTGTTCAAATCCATCTAAAACCTGTTCAAATCCAAATAAAACCTGCTCAAAGCCATCTAAAACCTGTTCAAACCATCTAAAACCTGTTCAAATCCATCTAGAGCCTGTTCAAATCCAAATAAAACCTGTTCAAATCCAAATAAAACCTGTTCAAATCCAAATAAACCTGTTCAAATCCATCTAAAACCTGCTCAAATCCATCTAAAACCTGTTCAAATCCAAATAAAACCTGTTCAAATCCAAATAAAACCTGTTCAAATCCATATAAAACCTGTTCAAATCCAAATAAACCTGTTCAAATCCATCTAGAGCCTGTTCAAATTCAACTAAAACCTCTTTAAATCCATGCAAAACCAATTTCCATAAAAGGAGTAAATTAATGTTAAAGATAACTTTTGTCAAACTCAAATGAAGATGAAACCTTTCATTCAAAATATAATAAAAGCTTCTCAAGTGTCACCATCTTCAGCCTCTTAAATGACTCTTATAAACTAACACTAATGCCCTCACCTCTTTGAGCTGGACACCTCTGCTGTCTTCAAAACCTCTGCTGTAATGTTTATAGATTTATTTCAAGCTGCAGACTTCTATGTATGGACCAATAAAAATATGATTTAATAATGTGGACTGTGTGTCTGAGTCTGTACAGTATTTACACAACAATGGTTCTTTGACAGATAATGTATGCAGACAGACTCACACAGCGCTGGGCTCCTCCGCGGTGCTTCTTCATGATTGAGAACGGCCTGGCGCGGCTCCAAACCTTGTTTTCGGGCTTTATCCCACGCTGAGACCGGAGAGCGCGGGCCGATAGCGATATACTTCATCCCCGCTCTCATTAGACCGCAATTTGTTTTCTCTTGCATCCAATAAACAGCTCATTCACCGGTCAATCAGTCACCGCGGCGACTAGTCAGATTAAACCCAGCGGAAAGGCTCGGAAAAACCGGTTTCGAGGCCAGCTGAGGCACAAATACGGCGCAGAATAAAGTATGTGTAATGTGTGTTAAGGTAAATAGGCATTAGAGGCTCGCTGCTGCGGGCGATTTCTGAGGCGTTTGTTGGAAAATGGAGCGGTTTAGTGAAAAACTGATGAAAACACCTCCCGCTGCAGCAGCCTGTTTAACACAACACGGTATAAGCATGTTTCTGATTTAGCAAAGTGTTTAAATTTGGAAAAACTGGACACAAATCTAAGTCTTGGGCCCAATTCAAACCTTGCATTTCAATCTGTCTCTGTTCCTTCTGACCCTTTGTGTCCAGAACAAAAAGAAAAAAAGCTTGGACAGGAATAGTGCAGACACTTTTTTCCACAGACTTTTTGAGGAGATGTTATGGTCTGGCTAACGTTGAACTACTTTGTTAAATAAGTAAATTCTACCTTAAAATGTACATTGTTGATCTACAATATGTTTAGTTTTTGGTTTGATTCTTATTTACAACTTGAGCTCAAACAATGCTTTTCTTGCTGTTTACTTCTACAATTACCATCACTTTGTGAGTAATTTTGCTGTGTATGTGCTGCGTACTTCCTGATTTTCTTTTTTTGCCCCCTTTTCAGACTCCACTCTCCTCTAAAATCAGTCTAGAGACCTCTCCTGCTTCTCTTTTATTAAAAAATAAAACCAGACCAGTTTTTCCTCCAAAATACTAATCCATTTGACCAAACTGAAGTTTAGCGTTTAGCGTTAGCTTAGCTGTGACTTCAGCGTCAGGACGACAACTATCTCCTCCTCGTTAAACATTACGTGATTGAATTGACAGTATTTATCTGTGTTTTACGTTGCCTCCCTTTTCTCTGTTGATGCTTTTCTTTTTTCAGCTGTTTCTCTGTTAAAAGACATATTCAGCTGAAAATACACTTTATCTGCAGCTATTAAACTTCCTGGAACGTCATGTGACAAGTGTCGACCAATGGGAGCGCTCCTTTTTGGAGCATGTGATTGTCCAAGGTTTTCTGTTCCTGAATAGAGGTTCTCATTTATTTATTTATTTATTTATTTATTTTATCCACAAATAGTTGCTTTTACAGAAGCAGTAGACTAGCCTTTTCTTTTTGAGCTTTTTACAACATTTACGAGAAAAACTAGTGATAAACAGAAACCAGCGAGACCCTATATTTGTCTTAACTGGTTTTAAATGAGTGATTCTTGCTCTAAACTCTCCTCTTTATGTTTCTTCTTCATCGTTCTGGAGAAGTCACTGCTACACAATATTTGAGGGAGTTTAGTGTTTTAATAATTGTTTTCCCGTTTCTGTGAGGAGTATTATAGTGTGGCTCTAAGTGGGTGGAGTAATCAGAGACTGAATTGATGGAGTGTCTGAGGAAAAGGAGGAGCGAGAGGAGACAGCAGGTGTTTTCAAGGACAACAGCCTTCACATTAGTCTGGAACAAACACACAAACGTCAGAGGTGTGTAAGAGTACGAGCCGCGACATCCATACTTCATTTACATACGACATAAAAACATACAATCAGAGCAGTGACAGTCTGTGGATCTAATAAAACAGGATCAAGGCTTCAACTTTTTCATTTACAAGCTTTTATTTTGAAGGAAAAGCTCATGGTAAGCTGTTTTATGTGGTCCTTCAATACGTTTAGTAGGTGTTGTTTTTGGCTCTAGGTTTTAATTGGATTTGAACAGGTTTTAGATGGATTTGAATCAGATTAATTTTATTTGCTCATGACATCTTAAGCCAGTTTTTGCTACAAAGATATATATAAACCTGTTTAAATCCAAATAAAACCTGTTCAAATCCATTTCAAACTGTTCAAATCCAACTAAAACCTAAACAAATCCTAATAAAAACTGTTCAAATCCAACTAAAACCTCCACAAATCCAAATAAAACCTGTTCAAATCCAACTAAAACCTCCACAAATCCAAATAAAACCTGTTCAAATCCAACTAAAACCTCCACAAATCCCAATAAAACCTGTTAGAATCCCAATAAAACCTTTTCAAATCCAACTAAAACCTGTTCAAATCCAACTTAAACCTCCACAAATCCCAATAAAACCTGTTCAAATCCTAATAAACTCTGTTCAAATCCAACTAACAACAGTTTCCATTAAAGGAGAAAAAGATAAATGTTAAAGATAACTTTTTTTTTCCTTATTTACTATTGTGGCCCGTCACCATTTTGAGTTTGACATCTCTGTTGTAGCTGAAGTTTTTCCAAAGCCCTCATTCTGTAAAAACAGATTCAAACTGGACTAAACCAGATCATGAAATCTCAAGACCATTTACTGTTGATATTTATAAATGAATTACTAAACAACAAATGAACCAGACACAGTTTGAATCTCTTTTGTGAAGTCGGACAAATGAGGAATCGAGCTGAGAGTCTCTGTCTATATCCTCCACCTCTCCTCTTCATCATCCTTTCCTCCTCCTCCCTCGTTCCCTCCCTCCTTGTTCCCTACCGCCTCGTTCCCTCCCTCCTCGTTCCCTCCCTCCTTGTTCCCTACCGCCTCGTTCCCTCCCTCCTCGTTCCCTCCCTCCTTGTTCCCTACCGCCTCGTTCCCTCCCTCCTCGTTCCTCCTCGTCCCCTCCCTCCTTGTTCCCTCCCTCCTCGTCCCCTACCTCCTCGTTCCCTCCCTCCTACCTCCTCGTTCCTCCTCGTCCCCTCCCTCCTTGTTCCCTCCTCCTCGTCCCCTACCTCCTCGTTCCCTCCCTCCTACCTCCTCGTTCCTCCTCGTCCCCTCCCTCCTCGTTCCTCCTCGTTCCTCCTCGTTCCCTCCCTCCTCGTTCCCTACCTCCTCGTTCCTCCTCGTCCCCTCCTCCTCGTTCCTCCTCGTCCCTCTCCTCCTCCTCGTCCCTCCCTCCTACCTCCTCGTTCCTCCCTCCCTCCCCCCTCCTCCCTCTCCTCCTCTCTCCCCTCCCCCCTCCCCCCTCCTCCTCCCCTCCTCCCCCCCTCCTCCTTCCTCCGTCCCTCTCCCCTCTCGCCCTCCTCCTGTTCTCCTCCTCCTCCTCGTTGTCCTCCTCGTCTTCCTTCCTCCCTCCCCCCCTCTCCTTCCCTCTCTCGTCCCTCCTTCTCCTCCTCCCTCCCCCTCCTCCTCCCTGTCCCTTACTCCCTGCCTCCTCCCTGCTCTTCCTCGCCTCTCTCCCTCCTCCCCTCCTCCTCCTGTTCCCCCTCCCCCCCCTCGTTCCCTCCCTCCTCCCTCCTCGTTCCCTCCCTCCTCCTCGTTCCTCCTCGTCCCTTACCTCCTCGTCCCCTCCCTCCTCGTCCCCTCCCTCCTCGTTCCCTCCCTCCTACCTCCTCGTCCCCTCCCTCCTCGTTCCCTCCCTCCTACCTCCTCGTTCCCTACCTCCTCGTCCCCTCCCTCCTCGTTCCCTCCCTCCTACCTCCTCGTCCCCTACCTCCTCGTCCCCTCCCTCCTCGTTCCCTCCCTCCTACCTCCTCGTTCCCTCCCTCCTCGTTCCCTCCCTCCTACCTCCTCGTTCCCTCCCTCCTACCTCCTCGTTCCCTACCTCCTCTCCTCCGTCCGTCTCTGGTTTGGTTAATTAGCTCCAGCAGATGAACGTGGGGCTGGCGGAGGCTCATTTGCATGGCTGGAGTTAATTGCGGGAGCGGAGCAGGTGTATGGCAATAATGATCATCACACATGACACTCACCTGTGACCGCCGCAGACGTGCACGGGCCGCGCACGTGACACGCACGTGACACGCACTCACCTGGGCTTCTCTGTGAGGACACCTCCAGCATCAGACGGAGAAGACGCAGGTAAGATTTAGCTTTTGTTCCTTTATTTGACGGATGTTAGTGACGAAGATGGTCAGGATTAAAGAGAGAAATGGATCTGAGATGGAAACCAAACTTAAATTCTTAAATTTAATACTCAGATAGCTTTAGTTATTTCTTAAAATGATAGATAAGGTTGAATCTGACTTGATAATCCTGTTAAAAGCTCATTTTCATTTTCATGTTCAGAACTGGGAGAGTCTCTAAACAGACATTATTCCAACTTTTTGGGAAAAAAAAGGATATCAGTACAAAAAAATTGAAATAACAACTTTTGTTTCTGAAACTAAAACCTTCCGAGGACCAGATTCGGTGAAATAAAACCAAAATACTGATACATTTCACCAAACTGTAGTTTTGAGTTCAGCATTAGCTTAGCGTTATTTATTTAATGTTGCCTCCTGTTTTTTTGTTGATGCTTTTCTTTTTTTTTCTTTTTTTTGAGTTGTTTCTCTGTTAAAACACATATTCATAAAGCTTGTTTTTTCCACAAATAATTGCTTTTACAATAAACTATTTGTGGTTTAAACAATTTTACCAACTAGAATAAAAAAAAAATCAGGAACAGTCTGTTTAAGCTGTAAATTTGACCAAATATGTATCAATAAGAAAGTGAGTAAAACATATTACACAATAAAGTGTAACTGAGTAGAAAAACATGTACTTTTGTCATTTCCTCAACGTGTAAATGAGTAAAAATCATCAACGTCTACACAGTCTAATAAGCTCTAATGCAAAAACACTGTGTTCAGCTTCATAAAAACAATACTAACAATAACACTACTAATATTGATGGTATACAGCTCTTTAGCACAGTTTGAATAAAATAATTTAATTTTATCCAGTTTTATACTGAATTAATGGACTACAACAACATTAAAGCAGCTGTGAGTTCATAAAAAGGCCACAAACGAGAACAGGAAGAGATAAATACATGATGTTAAAGAGTTTCTTAAAGACCTCTGGGACAAGACTAAGTCAAATGTACTTGGTTTTGAGATGAGATATTTAAAAAAATGATCTTGCAACAAAAAAGAGAGTAAACAGGCTCCTACAAAAACAAAATGGAGGTTACTTATGAGTTGTATACCATGGACTTACAGCCACAAATCTGAACCACACATTTAATCTCTCCTCTTTGGGGTTTTTAAGCTTTAAAACATTTCCAAATATGGTTTATCCCAGAAGTTGCAGCGAGGTCAAGGCCCAATTATCGCTTCTTGTTGCATTTATTTTATGTGAAACTCATGTAATTACTTTCCTCAATCCAGACTCGTCAGTTTGTAGAAGTTGAAGCAGCTGCCCACTTTTTCCTGTTAAATCTGTCGAAGCGAGCGATGCCACACCTCGTGCCTCTAAATATGTCTGTGTGAATCCAGTGGTGATAAATATTCACCGTGAACATCCTTCTGTCGACGGAGGCGCGACGTCGGCTCCGTCCACGTCTCCTTCAGCCCCGGAAACTCTGAGGTGTGGATCTCACGTTGGGACCGAGAGATTGAGACGTGTTTACAAGGAAATAGTTCTCACAGAAAACGACAAACCTGACACTTTAGTTTGAGTTCTCCAATTAAACTGGAGCTCTGGACCCACAGATTTATGTCAATTACACATTTATTTGCCCAAAATACCTCATAATCACGTTTAAACATAAATACACCACAATGTAAGGTATTAATGTTGCTTGATTACAATGGTTTATGTTAATTAGGCTGAATTAATGAATGCTGTGGGTGTATTGTTGCAAATATCACCTTAAAGTTCATTTAATTCTTTAATTCTGAGCAGGATTTTTTGTTTTGTATCATATTTTGAAACAGTGGATGCTAAAAAAAATGCAGCCAACTGTCAATCATCATCATCAAAGTAACAGATGATTGAAGTATTCCACGATTATTTGTCTCAAAATCTGTTTTAACAAAGGAATAATCCACAGAGGAAGCAGAAAAAGTGAAAAATATGGGAGCAACACTATCAAAATAAAGGACCCTGTAAATGCATTGATGGTATTGACTTCTATATCTTATTGTGAGGATGTTTTCTTATAAATAATATGACTTTTACTCAGTGCAGTTTTTCTTATCTGTGTTGTATCTTTGGAAGTTAAGTTATTTTGTCTTTTTGAGCCACTAGCTTGAGTTACTACAATAAAACAATGGATCATGGCTCTAAAATTGATAAAAAGAAAGAAATAATTGGCTGGATTTAAAATAATTAAAGGGAACATGGCACTAGGGAGTCAGTCTAAGCCATAAAACGTAAAGAAAATGGAAAATAAATGCATTAATTGCTTCAAAACTGAGTCCTTTTAGCTTCTTAATGTTATGCTATAAACATGAAAATATATTAAATCCTATAAAAACTGACAGAAAAGACTACATTAAATAAGTCACAGTCTATAATTTTAACCCAAACAGCTCCAGTAAAGCCACTCTTATCCATTTCCAGCAGCTTCAGCAGAACTCTACCTGCTTCCGTTCGTGGAAGTGAGACTCTGACGGAGCAGATGGTGATTTTTCTGCGTCACTTCAAAGAAACAGGTCTGAGCTTTGTAGGTTTTGTGCCGACTGCGGATCTTTTCATGTGAGGGTCTCCGAAGGTCGGCCGCGCTCTTCATTAGACTCTATTACCTTCATTATACATCGGGCTTCAATTGTCTCCTGCCACTGTTCACATATTGCATTTCTGGCAAAGTTATCCGTCAAAATAAGTCTTTTTCTCTGTTTTTTTCAGGGATAGTCTTGGTGAAGCATCTGGTGAAGTAAACAAACCCAATATGAACAGTTCACACACTGAATTTGAGCAGTGTAAGCATTTTGTTCAGTGTTTTCAGACCTTCTCCAAAGTCACACCAATGATTTTTCTTTCCCACACACATCTACCTCAATATACGTGATTTAAAAGTGTCACATTTCTTGAATATGTTGTGGAAAAATGCAATTCTGAATAAATATTGTCAAATACAATGATTTTTCTAGTTTTGTGGATGTAGTAAACTTTCTGATGCAGCACATATAACATATAAATAGTTATTTTAAAACTCCACAAAAGCCAGTGGAAGGAGATATTGGTTGTATTGCTGCTGGAGAAGAAGCACATCAGTAAAATTCTACTGAGTGACTGCTGTGGACATTTGTGAACTAAACTGATGGGCTACCGTAGCTGAAAAAAGGGCTGTACTAATCCATTTGACCAAACTGAAGTTTAGAGTTTAGCGTTAGCTTAGCTGTGACTTCAGCGTCAGGACGACAATTATCTCCTCCTCGTTAAACATGACGTGATTGAATTGACAGTATTTATCTGTGTTTTACGTTGCCTCCCTTTTCTCTGTTGATGCTTTTCTTTTTTCAGCTGTTTCTCTGTTAAAAGACATATTCAGCTGAAAATACACTTTATCTGCAGCTATTAAACTTCCTGGAACGTCATGTGACAAGTGTCGACCAATGGGAGCGCTCCTTTTTCAGCATGTGAAGGCCACCAACAGCATATGAACCTGTCACAAGCTCCTTAAGTTAAGTTTTTGTGTGTAAGTGGAAAGACATGTTTATTAGAGTCATTTGTTTAAAAATATATCTTCAGTCGTCTTCTAATCCAGACTTAATTTGAGTACTTACTAAATGATGTGTAATTTTAAATGCTTTGCTTAACTTTCAAACCTGGTTTAATCGATTTCAAGCTGCGTTTTACTAAAATGTTCCTTATGATATCACTGCTCCTGTATAGTTAAGTAAAACAGTATCTATTATTTGACGGCTCGGTGTTGCTCGTGTCTCTGTTGATGTTCAGATAAAGTGACAGTGATGTTGGATCCTGAAGACTCTGTCAGCCCTGACCCTCTGAGCTCTCGCCGTGTTTCTCCATAACTCACAATTAAGGCAGACATTACGGCGTCCCCAGCGTCCCGTCCAGGATCCGTTTCACTTTGAGGCTCCGAACGCGGGGCTTGGACCTCGGCCCGGTCTCATGATCTCAGCGGAAACAGGGCCACAGACAGACTCGAGGAGAGGGGCTTCCTGAGCACACTTCAGGGGCTCGGGGCTGTTACGGATACGGCTGTGGTAATTACTCAGCGCTTGTTATTGCCCACGCTGCCACACCTGCGCCCAAAAATACCACAACAACGCCGCCGGGCAACAACAGCCTCCAGGACTCTGAAGAAACAGCCTCAGATTAAAGAAAAGAATGGAAAAAATGCATTTGTAGGCTTCGATTTAGTCTTTAAGCCCCTCCCACAAAGTCAAGTCTGCAGCAGTTGGTCAGAAGTCTGTTTATTCTTGCTCCTTTATGAGCTTTTTACAGATTATTTTGAAGTATATTGTTACGGCTAATTGTGGGGACTCAAATATAAACACAAGAGGCACATTTAAACGTTTCAGGAACTTTAATAAATGTGGTCCAGAAAGAGCAAACAAACAAAGTATAAAGAAGGTCCAAACAACCAAAGACTGTTTAAAGGACTTTGTTCACTGGGCTGATTGGAAAAACTTTGGAAGGGAACGCTGGAGTCTTAAAATGACATGACTTTTTTTCTTTTAAATTCACAAAAACACATTATTTTATCTTAACTCTCCCTTTCATCTGTACCTGATATTTTTTTCTTCTTGTTGGAACATGGTTTAAACCCAAATAGTTTATTATAAAATCAATCATTTGTGTAAAAACAGTCTTTCTGATCCATCTACTGTTTATTGTAAGGGATTGTAATAGATGAGAACCTCTATTCAGGAACAGAAAACCTTGGACAATCACATGCTCCAAAAAGGAGCGCTCCCATTGGTCGACACTTGTCACATGACGTTCCAGGAAGTTTAATAGCTGCAGATAAAGTGTATTTTCAGCTGAATATGTCTTTTAACAGAGAAACAGCTGAAAAAAGAAAAGCATCAACAGAGAAAAGGGAGGCAACGTAAAACACAGATAAATACTGTCAATTCAATCAGGTTTACACATTTAAATTTTGTTTTTCCCTCCTTTAAAGATTTGTTTTAGTGTTTGTTTCTTTAAGCTCCTCCCTCGAAGCCAAGTCTGTTCTGATTGGTCGTTTGGTCCACTGTTTATTCAATCCCACATGATTTATTCACTAATTTGAGCTCTATTACAAAAGTTTGGTCGTTCAATATAAAGTATTTTTATCCACTGTCCATTCTGATAAAAGACTAGATGATGTTTAAGGTCTTATTTTTTCACAGATGATTCTTTTTACAATGCTATTTATTGGTTTTCCTCAAACTTTTGTTAATTCTTACCATTTTAAAAAGCAGCAACATGACTTTTTCGAATATTCTCAATACATTAAGTGTGTTTTTTCCTCCAGCAGCTGATCCGTCCTGTGAGTGGTCAGTGACTGATATCGTCTCTGTCAGCGTCGCCTTCTGTCCTGTCCCGAGTCCAAGCCCTAACTCTCTCTGAGGTAAATAAATGATGAAATGTGGAATGAATAAAAACAGTGACACGAGTGACAGCCCAGAGAAGGGAATTAGGAGGCGCTAAAGCTGCTTATTGGGCAGGGGCCGCGCTAACGAGCCGTGAGATCGGCTCTGACACGTCCAAGAACAGGTGCTCGTTTATTTCCACAAATAAAAGGACCGCGCCCACACATTAGGCCACATCTCGCCTGTCGAAAATAACACAGCGACACCTATTTACCTCATTACAATTTCAAATTAGGTCTAGTTAGGTCCTCCTCCTGGAAAAATAACATGAAAACTTACCCTTGTTACAACACATAATGTTAGAGAACTTATTCTTAACATGTTCACTCCTAATACTACACAAACTTGAACAAGAAGTAAATGATTGCCCTGTAATAGTGAACATTTTAATTAGGCTGAGTGTGATTAAAATTAAACATTCGTCATGAATAATAGTAGTGTTTTAAATCCAGTAACATAACCAGGAGTGTGTCATTTTTCTTCTAGTTGGAAAAACTGTTTAAAAAAGGAATAATTATTTTTTCTTTATGATCCATCTAGTGTTTATTCTAAGGGATTGTAATAGATGAGAACCTCTATTCAGGAACAGAAAACCTTGGACAATCACATGCTCCAAAAAGGAGCGCTCCCATTGGTCGACACTTGTCACATGACGTTCCAGGAAGTTTAATAGCTGCAGATAAAGTGTATTTTCAGCTGAATATGTCTTTTAACAGAGAAACAGCTGAAAAAAGAAAAGCATCAACAGAGAAAAGGGAGGCAACGTAAAACACAGATAAATACTGTCAATTCAATCACGTAATGTTTAACGAGGAGGAGATAATTGTCGTCCTGACGCTGAAGTCACAGCTAAGCTAACGCTAAACTCTAAACTTCAGTTTGGTCAAATGGATTAGTATTTTGGAGGAAAAACTGGTCTGGTTTTATTTTTTAATAAAAGAGAAGCAGGAGAGGTCCCTAGACTGATTTTGGAGGAGAGTGGAGTCTGAGACAGAGACAAAAAAAGGAAATCAAGAAGTGGAGCTTTAAGCTAGATTTGAGATCACAGCAACTTAATTAATTTTTTTTTTTTACACAAGCATGGTTCCAAGTTTTCTTCCTGGGTTCGATCCTGCCAGTACAAGTGCTGTCACCAAAACTAAAGCATATTTCTTTGTCGTGACGGAACACAAGACTTAAAATCCTGATGCAAAGCCAAATTTTGGATGCTAATTACTCTTAAGTCTATTTTAAAACTCTGAAGACAGCACATAATACAACAAAAGGCTGAAGAATACTTTCAAAGTATCCTGAATCCTGCAGAACTGGGGACCTTTAAAGTCCCGCTGGAGCAGATGCCCTTTTCTCCTCCATCAGTCCCCTTCTCATTTCCAGGTAACAGAGCTGTCACCGCCTTAACCACATCTGAAAGCCCTAACGCCTCGGCCTCCTGCCACCGTCCCGCTCGCTGTGGCGTCCCGTGGGAGCGGCCCGGTGTCGACAGCTCCTCTCTGGTCCTGGATCTGGGGCCCGCTCCGGCGCCGGCCCTGGCACGGCTCCAGTCCGGGGATAAACTTCCTGTTTGATTTAGCGTCCAACTGTTGTCTCCTCTGCCTCTAATTGACAGAATAAATGCACCTGTCGTCGTGGGGCGTCACTGGGATGAGTTTTGGCGTCGCAAGAGACAGAGTTGGCAGAAAGAGCACAAATCAGAGGTCGGCTGTTCACACGGCTCATTGTTTCTTTCTATTTTGGATCCCTGATAACTCCTGTTTACCTCACCGTGTTTCTTTAAACCACATCTGACATTATTGAATTATAAAACTAAGTGGCAGAGTAGGTCACTGTTTTTTTTTTGCTGAGATACAAGCAAAATGTGCCAAATTGTACCTTATATTACCTTTAATAACCATCTATTGGAATAACCTTCAATAGGACATACACATTTGCAGGAATTATGGGAAAAAGACATATCTACTGTACATTATAACTTTGAGGAAGTTTTCACACCTAATTCTCAGGTAGACTCGGTTCGATCGGGGACATCTTTACTTTACTTTCACACTGCATTTGTCGAATGAACCAAACCTTCTGAATAACGCAGTTCCCCTCCTCGCCTGTGGTGGCGCTGCATCAAGACATTTACTGCAGGAGAAGACAAGAAAAACATAAGACAAGAAACCTCGCTCCAGGACAACTTTGTTTTTTGTTTTGTGTTTTTTTTCTGCATGAAACAACATCAGAGTTTAGTCGTCTTGAATTTTTTTGTTTTGTCTTCATCAAAATTATGAGAAATATACTTTAGAAGAATGGATGGAGCATGAGGAAGGACTGTTAAGGCCATTGTTTTTTTGTTTTTCTTGTTTTGAGTCAATGAGACTGTTCCACACAAACACTAACACCATAACTCAATGACAAGGCCTTTTATATTTACTACTAAAGTAAATTAATCACAATATAGGCTTTTTATAATTGTAAACTATCTAAATTTTCTTGTAAATTAGTTTGAAAACTCTGTTGTTTTTGTGAATGGCCAACTGTACTATAATATATTTTCATCTGACTATCAACTCTTCTTCTCGCTCCACGTCCCACAATGAGTCATTTTCCTGAGAAGAAAACCAAAAATTCTCAAAAACAACTACACCAGTTTCTTTTGATTCTTGTTTAAAGAAGACAAACTGAGCACTGCTGCAGGAGAAGCACATTTATCTTTCTTTTTGAGCCCATCTTCCTGGATCTGTCTGTTCGTAGGTGACAGTTTGACCCTGCAGAGCTACCGTAGCGGCTCACTCTCTGTAGAAAGAAGAGATCTGTAATTCTGCTCATTTTGGAAAACCCTGTTAATGACTTTTAAGAAACTACTGACAACAATCTGCTTCAGCGTTGGCAGATACACTTCTTAACACTTGCAGCTGTGTGAGTCTGGAGTGTTTTCGCCGTGTTTTTTCGGTGACAGAGGAGGAGGCAGCGCTGGACCGGACAGATTCCGACGCATAATTTAAATTTAATTGGACTGGGCCTGACTGTCTGGGGTCAAAACGCAGAGAAAATCACTCACATTAATCAAGATAAAATTATCAGCTGATTAATCAGTGTTCTAATTACGAAGCCGGCGCCTCGTCTTCTTTGTTCTGTTTTAATTACTGGGCTTCATTGTCTTTTCCATATGGCCGGCATGTCCCCCTCAGAATGCCCAGTGAGCTCGCAGACAGGCTGAAATAATTAGTGCGTGCCGGGATGTGCGAGGACGCTGTAAGGGCTCGTCTTAAATCCACAGTTTGCAGCGTGTCTCGTCCTACACTTTGGGTTTGGTCACGGGCTCGTTGTACTCGACGTTGTTACAAACTCAGCAGAAACCTTTGGCTCGCTGTGTTCCTGTCAAAGAAGCGGCAAAAAAAGAAGAAGAAGAAGAAGACCACTTTCTGTCATGATTTAGGATTGAACTTTTAATGCGTTGTACTCAGTGATGATTTAGAGTCTCATTCTGTCTAAAATATAGGACTTTTTCAGTGTTTAAACAGGTTTATCTCCAAAACCTGACAGAGCTGTTGCCCTTCCATCTTCATTACACTACATTAAGGTCATAAATGAAAATGAATAACTTCTTTTATTTAAAAAAAAGGTAAAACCGGACCAATTTTCCACCACAGAATATAATATGTTACATTAAATTGAAATTTAGAGGTTTTAGATGGATTTGAACAGGTTTTAGTAGGATTTAAACAGGTCCAAGGACTAACCAAGAGTAAACAAAGGACAAAATCAGTAAACCATTAGTGACATAAATGGTTGGTGGAACGTTCTGAACATTTATCCATGTTTCATTTGCTCCTGTTTTCTCTAATTTTATCTTTTTTGATCTGTTTCTCTGTAAAATAAGACGTATTTCCAACAGAATAACCCATTTCCTTGGTTTATTTCCTTGTTCCTTCGTTGTTGACATCAGTGTCGACCAATGGGAGCGCTCCTTTTTACCTGAAGTGAGCTGTGATTGGACAAAATCCTGCTGTGGACTGATCATTCTCATCTATTAAAATCCTTCATTATAAAGACTAGATCACGTCTTAAGGTCTCATTTTTTCAGATGATTCCTGTTACAATAAACTTTAGGAGATTACACTGAAAAACTAAATGCAACAGTAAAAAAAATCAGGCAATGGACTTTTAAATGGACTGGACATGTTCAACAGTATTCAGTTCATCAGAGGAGACAGGGACAACTTGTGAATATATGAACTAAGCAGAGATATAAAAGAATATTGTAAACATAGTGAAAAATAACAAAGAAGAACAGAGCCAGAGGACTGTAGAGTAGTACTGACCTCATTCACTATGTCCTGACCATAAACCTAAAGAGGAAGGTTTGAGAAGAGACTGGAGTTGATTCCATTAAACAGAAGCTTGGAAACTAATGGCTCTACCTTCCATTGTACTTTTGGAAACCCTCGGAACGACTGCATTTTCACTAAAAACCCTCCTCTGTTCACTCGGTTTGTACTGAGGCTTCCTGAGAGTAAACAGACTCTTAGTGGGTTTAAAGAGGCAGGGATTGTTATCGATTTTCCAAAAGAACTAGAATCAAGCCCTGTTCTTGTTGCGCTCACAGTCGTGTTAGCCATTAGCTCGTGCAGACGCTGATGCCTAAAGTCTCACCAGGATTCCAGTACATTATCTTCTGCTCGACGCTAAGTGTTGGCGAGTCTGGTCTGGGCTGTAATAAGTAGTGAATAAAACATGTTCCGTTGCCACAGGGGCTCCACATTAGGCAGGGCAAAGTGGTGATTAGCCAACCCATCACACGCTGCACTGTAATTCCCACATACACGCCCCCCATTTCCCTTTTTTACTCGCTGCTTTTTGCTCCTGTTCTCCAGCTCCTCTCCTTGTGTTGTCCTTTTAATATAACCTTTTTCCTTTCCTCTTTCAACCTTCGTCCATTGGGTAAAAGAATTTGCTTAAATGCGTCGGTGTAATCTCTCCACAGAGACTTCCAGTAATTCAGCAAAGACTGCGCGGCCTTGTGGCTTATTCTGTTTCAATATCTCCGCAGAAGTGAAGCTATGCAGTGCTATGTGAGCAGAGAAGAGCTAAATGGATGTCTGAGGGCTCTCTTTAGATGTGACGCTGGTCTGAAGGCCACATACATGAGGCATTTTACACTGAAATGCTCATCTACTGAAGGTAAGGACAGTTATTTCAGCGTAAATCGTCAGTTTCAACCGATAGCTTCAAGGAACTGGAGCTTTTTTGTGTTGGAAACTGTTAAAAATGAGCCAATGTTTACAATAGTATGTGGTCTGGTTGAACTGAATGAAAGCACACAACTGCAAAAAGTCTTCAGTTAAAAAAGTAATGCCTAGAAATAACTTGTTAAGAAGTAATATAGAATAGACTTCTTCTGTCTTCTCTGTGTCCTCTTTATTATAATGTTAGTGGCTGAAAAACTAAAAACGGAACTTTACAACGTCTTTTATTCCAGATGCATGAATTAAAAGTGGTTTTAATCAGTTCTGTGGTGAATCAGAAAACTACAAGCCTTTGATGAAACCTAAAATCATATTGTTTTTTTGTTATTTCAACAAGAAACACACAAAAAAGAATAAAGGAAACAGGAATGGCATTCTGAGTGGTATCAATCTGGATATGTGGTAATGTTACAGTCAGAAGTTCAGTAAGCTCCAAAGTTTTGATTTTAAGTTTTACAAATTCTTTAAATAAATTCAAGGCAGGCAGGTTTGGAGGAAAACAAAAGCCTAAACATTCAAATATATTGATCTTTAAAGGTTTTTTCTCCCAGATTTCCTTCAGATGATCTCCTGAATGACTTTGTCGAGCTGATGACGTGTGTCGTGTGGCTGGTGCTGTAAGCGGAGTCCACAGGGAACGGACAATCCAAACTCCCAAACTGTTTATTTTTTTTGTTTTTTTCATTTTCAGACAAATGTAGAATTGAAATCAGAGCTCCATCAGTGTGAATACGTCGGCTCATTTGTCTGTGAACTTATTATTATAAAAGACCGCATTAATAATCAGTCGAACCACCCGAATACCGACTTGTATGACCGAAAATCCTGAAGACGACATCCAAACATTTGGTTTATGTGTAAATAAAACAGGTCAGAAGAAAGTCCAGAGGAAATTTTTCTCCAGTATTGTCCCGATTCACACAAAAGGAGCATCTTCAGCCTCAAAACCTGTCACAGATCAGTGGGATCATGATATTTAAAGGTTTAAATTGATAACGAATGACACCTTTTTGCTCTACTTTCCTTCATGATCCTGTGTAAAGTGGGCGTTGCTTTAAATATTATTTCGTTTCCTGCTTTTATTGTCTCTGTCTAACATGAGAAACACAAATAAACTCAACAAATTCATCTCACTGTCCTCTTCTTCTTCCTCCAGGCCCTTCCTCCACAGCAGGACCCGATAAAAACACTGGAAACACGGTCGGACACACACCTCCGTGCACGCCCGCTCACGTGCACGCCCGCTCACGTGCACGCCCCTGTGATGAGGAGGTAAGTTTTCGCGGCGACTCGCTGTGAAGAGAGCGGCCTAATTAAAAAGAGGATGAATATTCATGAGACACTTGTACCGCTGCAGCTAATTACATATTCAGAGCGGCTGGGTTTGGAGAGCGCCGTCTGATACGAGGCTGACAACTCAATACGACCGGCGACACTCGAACGCCTCACACTGCTGCAGATGTCGACGCCAACCGGACCACAATGAAACAGGAAAATAACACAGAGGATTTAATAATAATAAACACCTGAAACATGAATATGAACAGCTCACAGACAAAAATGGTCAGTCTTTGTTCATCACGATAATAGTAATGGGTTTAAATTCATATTAAAGGTGTGTGGATTTAAACAAACTGAAAAAAAGGAGAGGAATGACAAAAAAAGAAGCACTTAAGCTCCAGAAAAAAACAGTGGAAGGAGCCATTGGTCCAACAAACAAACTGAGCACTACACAGCTGCAATTAGTCATTATTAGTTGTAATTAGTGATGACTCTTGAGAACATGTGTAAAAAAGAAGTTTGCTGATGTGCATTGATTATGGATTTGGTCCTTTGCCTTTAATTTACTGTGTTTTTAAGGCTTCACTCTTATTTATTTTATGGAATTGAATTGAATATTCTTATCATTACTGCATTTTTGAAGCACTTTTCACTCTGATTTTTATCTGTGAAAGATGCTATATGAATACATTTTGCTTACTTACTTATTACTTTTTCTACTGAACACCTTTTGCAGTTGTGTGTTTTCATTCAGTTCAACCAGACCACATACTATTGCACACATTGGCCCATTTTTAACACAAAAAAGCTCCAGTTCCTTGAAGTTGGACGAAGCTATCGGTTGAAACTGACGCTGAAATAAAAATAAATCCAAACTTATGGAGTTGTTTGAGTTATTTTTAGCAGATTCTTCCACAATGTTGTTTTCAGACTGCCTTCCTCTACATTTTGTGACTCTTAACTCTCAGGAAAACGCAGGTAAAAGTGAGCAGTACTGAACTCATTGTTGGAGTGTGTTGTGAATAACGTCGTAGTTTTTCAGCACAACTTCATTTGACAGTCCTTTTAAGAAGCCGACTCTCTGTTCTCTTCTTGTAAAAAACTCCCGAAGTGTTGGGAGACTTCACTTTCCCATTAACGAAAACCATCCCGGTGCCAAAGTTCACCGTGTGTAAAATATTGAAGTAACTGTAAAGCTCTGCCTATTTCCTAAAGTAGTCATTTGAAAACATGAACGCGGCGGTGAGCGGCAGCCGGCGGCCATCACTGCCGTAAGTGTCCGGTTATTGCCTGCTTTACGACTGTCACACGTGAGATATTCATTCTGGTAAGTGATCCGCGGAGGAGCCAGACCCGACGGTACCGCGCTCGGAGAAGTGAGTCTTTATGGGACGAGTTGTCGAAGTGTTAAAGCTTTGAGTGACGCCGAGTCCAGAAAGTAAAGAGGGTTTATTAAGAACGGCTCGGGTCTTTATCGAAACAAAGAGAGAGACGTTTATTGGACGTTTAAGAGACGAGAGCGGGAGGAGGCTGCTCTAACTATTGTCAAAGAATGGACTTGACTTAAATAGATGGAGGTTTTATGATCATTTAAAGGTGAAATATGAAAGCACAGAGAGAGAAAAGGCCATTACAGTTAGTATTATTCAACTATAGTCGTACAACCTGGAATATTCTCTAGTTAGGTCATGAAAAATTGAAGAAAAAGTGTAATATCTGAAAAAAAAAAACATATTGGAGAATGATTTTACTGAAATAATCGCATTGGACTTTTGAATTTCTTCTATTTTAATATTATCTTGTCAGTTTTAGCCTCATTTAGCTCATCTTCCGACCATAACTGGGTAGAAACCAGTTACATTTACTTGAGTAACTTTTTCTTTTTACAGAAAATACACTGAGAACAGATGCAGACACCTAATAAAAAGCAGATACAGTTTGGAGAACATGACGCAACAGACCCGTCGTTTTTAAAAATGGCGGCAAAAGGTACATTTTGCAAACTCAGATGAATGCAAACCAATGCTGCAGGGCTTTCTCATTAGTTTATTTGAAAAAGAACAATGCAATTTCATAAAACGCGTGATTAAATACAAGTTAAAAAAGCCAGAGTTAACCAAAAGGCTGTTTTTCATCTGTAGTTCCCTGGTTTTGAAGTTAAAGGGCTTTAAAATACACACAATGAAGAGAAACGGCACAAACACAGAACATGAACAGTTCAGTAAATAAAATGTGATGTGTTCAAGAGCAATAAAAGCAGCAGGAAAGAATAACAAAACACATTAAAGACAGAAAACATACAAAACACATACAACAACAAGTATTTTAGTGCTGACGAGTGTTAATCATCCACTGTTTTATTTGTTTCGTGAAAGACTTGTATGTATTTAACGCAGGGCTCTAGCTCTAGCTTTTCAGTTTCATCTTAAAAATCAAGGAACTAAGGTCACACAGAGAATTTAAATCCATCGTAAAAGAACTGGAGGTTTTTATCCTGGTAATATCTTGTATCCTTCTGTTTTTATTGTTTTGTGACTAAATCTGTGCTGCTGTCTTCTCCAGGAATAAAAGATATTTGTAATAAATAAAAGTTAAATAAAATAAATAAGTAAACGGACCGAGACCCCTCCATCAGTCGAGTGTGGACACAGAGGGATGTGTGTTTTCTGCATCTCTTTTCAGTTTTCAAAAGATTAAAGTAGATTAAACACATGACAAGACTGACCTCTAGTGGCTGATCGTTGCCAATACAAGACACTAAAGAAGTGCAAAGGTTATTTATCGTGAAAATACTGCACATTTATTTATTTTAGTCGATATATCTTCTTAGTTTTCTGTTTTGAAGATTATTATCCTTTAAAACCATCGTCCGTCCTAACATCCCATCGTCCCAACAATCTCTCTAAAGTCTATCACTATTCTATTTAATTTCCTTTGATTCGTTATAATTTCTCAGTTGCTGCTGTCGTCGCCGCGGTGACAAACAAAGAAAAAAAAGGATCTGATTTACGTGGCAGATCTAGCTCTCATTTGTCAAACATCACTCTCCGTTTGCCGCTCTCTCGGGACGCCACATCTGTCGCCTGTTGTTGTGACTGTAATGAGACGCAGTGTTCGAGAATTAACGAAGCAGCGGGACGTGAACATCGCCTCAGAGCTGCTCCAGACGAGGACCACGACGACGCGCTGCTCAGATACGGACCCGGGATGGACAAAAGATGAAGAGAAATGAGTGTGTTGCTTTAAAAGTGTGAAAAGTGTGAACAAATTAATGCACATTTAACTTGAGCTCGATGGTATGTCTGTTTATTGACTTTCTTCTGTCTCTTCTCTGGCTCTAAGGACAATTTAAAGCTCCAAAACATCAACAAAACAAGAGCTTCTTAACAGTTTTATTCCTCAGCTCTGAGTTGAACTCCTGTAGGTGATTCCTCGCTTTCTATTTTTCTTTGGTGCGACTGAACTCCTTTAATCGTATTTAAATAATCTTCCGTCCCAGATGTTAACTCTCTCTGATCACGTGACCTCATTAGGCTCCTCTCCTCCATTAGAGGCCTGTGTATTGGCACAAAATGGCCGCCCCGGAGCTGCAGCTGCTCAGAGACGAGGCGTGAGACGGAGAGGACGGTGTTTGAAGCACAGCAGCGTCTATCCATCGCAGTTTATCACAGCCGTCTTCTGACAGAGACATCCCTCACCGTCTGACGCTCCGGAGATGAAGCAGGAACAGGTAAATACAGCGGGACCACAGACCGAGAGGGACCGGGACAACAGACTGAGAGGGACAACAGACCGAGAGGGAGGAGGGACAACACTTTACACACTAAACTTTAATCTACAAGAAATTCAAAGTTATTTCCGTCATGGTCCCAGTCTCACTCTTTACAACAATATCATAGCAACCTTTTCTTGTAAAAGCGTTGCCAATATTTATCTGCATTTCACTTCCTTTCTCTGTATTTTTCTTTTCTTTGTGTAAACAGATGCGTTCAGTGCTGTATTTTCTGCTAACAGTAAACTGGGAACATTCAAGAACCCATTTCCTTAAAATCCTTGATAATAAAGACTTGATGAAGTCTTCAGGTCTTGTTTATTTCTTTTACAACTTACCATTAGATCTTTATTTACAAACTGCTTCTTCTGTTAAAGACAACTGGACAAAATCTTACCAATTCTGTCACAAATGCCATTCTCCACCTGTTTTTAAATCACTTTTTTCATTAGATTCAAACCCAAAATGGATTTAAGGCCTTTACAATCTCAAAGCTAGAAATTACCAAAAAAAAATATCACATTTATTTCTACATATTTTAAAACACCTTTACAACAAAATCACAATTTAAACAAACATCATCCAGGACTGATCGATCGAGAATATTGTCAAAACAATCTATAAAATCACACTTATAAGTTATTTTTGTACAATACATCTCTTTTACAATAAAATTTAAACGGCAGACATTAGATTCATTTAACATTATTCAGACTGTGGCCAAAAGCTGAACACAAAACACAGAGTCGCCTTGAAATATTTTAAAACACTTGTTAAAAACACTTTGAATCAGACCAACTTTGTTCAGTGTGAGTGGAAAGCGACACGTGATGCATTCAAGAGCAGCGTCTGGACTAAGCAGCAGCGTGAGGATTCCGGAGGTGCACAGAGTTCCTGATGATGTGAGCGATGTTGTACTGAGCGTCCTCGTCCTCGGGTCGAGCTCTTTGGACGCTGTGATGAAAACCGTACGCAAAGTAAATAATCAAACCTGAAGAAGAAACGAGAGAAGTGTCACCACAAAATACTTTACATTAAATCAAAGTTTAGAGGTGATCTGAAACTTTTATCTTCAGAGTTTGATCTTTGTTGAAGCATTACCAACATTTATCCATGTTTCATTTGCTGCTGTTCCTCTATTTTTTCTCTTTTTTGAGCTGTTAAGACGTATTTCCAACAGAATAACCCATTTCCTTGGTTTATTTCCTTGTTCCTTCGTTGTTGACATCAGTGTCGACCAATGGGAGCGCTCCTTTTTACCTGAAGTGAGCTGTGATTGGACAAAATCCTGCTGTGGACTGATCATTCTCATCTATTAAAATCCTTCATTATAAAGACTAGATCACGTCTTAAGGTCTCATTTTTTCAGATGATTTCTGTTACAATAAACTTTAGGAGATTACACTGAAAAACTAAATGAAACGGGAAAAAAATCAATAAAATATCGCCTAAATTCTAGCTTGTGTTGGTGCAAACACATGAGACTAGTTCCACAAAGACTAGTTTTAGTTACTGCAGCCAAATAAACACTAGTCAGACTCAATAAGCTGTGATTTATCCGCTCATATTCACACTAAATCAGACACAGATTATGTTAATGCTTCTGTACACTGAGAATATCGACTCTGAGCACAGCTTTTTCTCACATTTTTAGTTAAAATTAACACTAAATACAGTTTATCTGCTATTTTTGCAGTGTTTCTTGGACATTTTATCTTCCTCGATAGGTTTATGATGCTGAATAAATCAATACACACTGTGTTCGTACCCACTGCCATCCAGACGGAGTAACTGATCCAGGTTTCTCCTCCGAACTGCACCATCAGGTAAGTGTTAATGAAGACGCTCAGAAGTGGGATCACAGGGACTCCAGGAACCTGAGGGGAGGACAGAGACGCAGAAATACTCTTATCAGAACAAATATTTAACATCGTTCTTGAAATGAGAATGAATCCCTGAGCTCAAAAGTATACATACAGCTTCAAAAGTGAAAGAAACCCTGTTGTTTTTACCTTGAAAGCAGCTTTAGTGGAGTTCTGGGGCTGTCTCCAGATGAGGACCACAGCGAGGACCAGGCTCAGAGACAGGACGGAGACCAGCAGGACGCTCCAGACCTCGCGGCTCCGCAGAGAGTCCAGCGCCTCGGACAGAATCGCGCTCAGGACGACCACCAGGAACACTGAGAGGAAACACACACTCACCGAGGATCTGAACACAAGAAAACTACAGTCGAGAGTGTTCCTCACAAATGACGATCGTGATGACGGTGACGTTCTTGGAGGTTCGCGGCGTCGCTCGATGAGGAGGGATTAAGAGTCCCATTATCGTGAACACCTCTCTCCTCGGGACAAAGTGGTCCTCTTTGTATCTGAAAGAACAAACCCCACTTCATCCCAGTTCATGCACAAAAGGAGATCTATCGACTCAGCTGTGGTCTGCCCTGCTACAGTTGACTTTTTATAACTTTTATATCTTTAGAAATGTTCCAGTCCCAGTTCTACCCCTAAACCCTGGTTTTGTTCACGAGACGAAGGGCTGTACTCTCGTCTAAACTGAGATTTAAGAGACCACACTTGAAATAAAGAGAAATTCCCAGCATGCAGTGCGAGAGAGGTGCAAAATGTAACTAATTTCAGCAAAAATTTGGATTTCTGACAGTTCTGTTTGATGTTCCTTTAATCTTGAACTTGTTTTTGTACTATTAAAGTTTCTCATAAATCTCTATTAAAGTAAGCATCAGTCTCGTATTTACAGAACTTTTTAAAGTTTTTATTCACTAATACACAACACCAACATCTGTTTTTGGTCGATATAAACTGGTTTGTGTTAAAAGAACAGTCCTTTTGGTTTTTGTGACGGTTGTGTCTCTACTGTTCAAGTCTAAATACTCAAAACTTTTCATTCGCTGTATGATGATGATGTATACTTACAGATATATTGTGATATTACATTATAGATTTTAATATATTATGACATTTAATGAGACTATATTATAAAAACTTTAATATGTTAGGTTATTTCAGGGAATTTACATATATCATGATATATTTTATAGAACTTATATTATTATAGATCTTATTTTACATGCTTCTGTCCCATGTCTGAGGGTATAATCACAGCCCTACCCCTTCATTTGGAGGAACAAGAGGTAGGACTAAGGGTAAGGGGTAAGTTAGAGAAGTGGTATTTGGAATTAAGAGCTCGTTACCGTAGAATGAGGATGCAGACGGCCACCAGAGTGTAGGCGAAGATGGTTCCTATGGAGCTCATGTCGACGAGAGCCTTGAGGTCGAACAGCAGCACCATGAACGCTGCACAGACACAGACGTTAAACCAGGAGCAGAACGCGATCACATCAGGATCGGACGGGGTTTCTCACCGGCCACGGCTCCGGACGACAGCGTGGCCAACACCGGGCTCTGTCTGGAGCTCGTGAAGCTCAGAGGTTTGAACATCAGTCCGTCTCGGGCCATGGCGAAGAGCACCCGGGGCATCGGGAACATGACTCCCAGCAGACTGAAGGAAACACAAAACATGAAGGAGTACAAGTACAAGATGTGCAGCTGCAGTAAACATTAGACAGTATCTGGTTTATTCACAGATTTATAAACATTAAAATCAAAAGGCAGCGCCAGTTTCCTACTTTTTAAGGACTTATTATTTAAAGTCACAGGTTCTGCTTGTGTTTAATGCAGCGTAGATGATAAATGTAATGATTTAGGGCTGGATGACGCTGACTTTTTATTGTTCACTGTTAAAACCCTTTTACTGTTTCGTGTATTGTCTTAAGACTTTGTAGAACAGTACCTTTTATGCAGATATTTATTCAATAATGCAGTGTAAAGTAGCACCGCGTAACTTTTAGCCCCAAGATATACATCATCAAAATCATTTTAATGGTTCTTAGACGTGAGATCATGTCTGTCTCACTGACACAGTCCCTTCAGCTGGACACAAACCTCTGCGATGGTGGAATATAACAAAAGAGTGAAAGTGAGTGAGGTTCTACCGCTCGATGCATAGAATAAAGAAAATAGTCCAATACACTGAACCCTGCAGAGCTGTATTTGTTCAAAAAACACTAAAATGACCTTGTGTTTCAGAAGACAGAAGGCATCTAAACCATCTCTATTTGTAAACAAAGATGGTGCAGATGTGATGCAGAGGAATATCGCCCTCTGCTGGATAAAAGTTACACAGGGCGACGTTAAACTCATCACACAAAGATCAGCCTCCATCTCACATTCTCAGAAAAACTGGGGATGCATTTAGTCTCCAGTCGGCTGTAGCCTTGTACCTGGTGGATAAAGCGCAGAGGGAGCCCACGGCCACAGCGTACTTGGCCGGTTCCCATCCCACGTACTCGAACGCCACCGGGAGAGGGCTGTGAGCGTCCAGGAGGTAATAAGGCATCATCAGAGTGAGCGCCGCAGAGACCCCGAAGTACGCCAAGAAACAGATGAACAGCGAGGCCACGATCCCCACAGAAACGGCCTTTTTGGGATTCTGCGCCTCTTCACCTGAAGCACAATACAAAACCACCAATGACTCGCAGCTCAAAGGAAATAATGGATCAAACATGTCCCGTTCTGACGTTTACTTGTCGCAGCGACGCAGTCAAATCCAACAAAAGCATAGAAACATGTGGCGGCTCCGGCCACAGTTCCCTCGAATCCGAACGGAAAAAACCCACCGGCTCCGAAGTTAATGTCAGTGGTATTTGGAGCAAAGGTAAGGTTTCTGAAAAAGACAACATTTTTTGATAATAATTCATATTCTGGAGGTTTTATGACATCATCTATTTGATCTATTACAGTGATTATCCTCCAATCAGAGCTGATAAAGACTCTCAGTGATGTATTAATACAACATTTAAAACATATAGAAATACAAGTATAGGGTCTCAAGAGCCTATAAACACATGACAACTTCAAAAACATATGTTCATACAATTAATTCAACAGAAAAATGTGGAAAACATTAGTCTTTTTACTCTTTATTACACTTTATTCTCATTTACCTAAAGGCTGCATTTTACCAATAGAAGGACAACATTTTAACATTTCAAGCAATGACAGCTGGGGTTTCAAAGACCATTCAAAAAAATCCCAGTTTTAAGAACAAAGGCACGAAAACTTTCATAAAAAACGGTCTGTAATATTACGTTTTGCCACTAGATGGAGTCAAGAGCTCAACTGGCCCTGTTATCTTGGAATTTTTTTTAAATTTACAACAATACTATTTAAAATTATCCATTTATCAACAATGTTCCCAGTTTTTGCAGTTTTTAAATAAGTGTTATACATTAAAATTGCTCTAACAAATAAAGACTTTACATTTTAACTATTTAAACATTGTTTTTACTTTTAACCCTAGGAAAATAACATTTTGCCAAAGATGTATTAAGAAGCGCTGTAATTATCTTGAACCACTAGATGGAGCCTTAAGTTTAAACTGCCCTATTATCTCGGTCATTAACACGTACCATTAAAAGCCCTACCTCATGACTCCAGTTGAGTTCATTGTCTTTTTCGTGAGTTTCCAGTTGGTGATGTCTCCTTTAACGAAGCCTGAGAGGATAATAAACAGCAGCACGGCCACGTTGATCCCGGTGAAGACCGTGTTCAAGATGGCCGACTCCTTCACTCCATAAGCAAGAACCCCTGAGACACAAGAAGGAAAAACTCTGCTTAAAACATCTCCCATCGCTGTGTTTACTGTTTTAAATCAGATGTTCACCGGCCAGCAGCATAATGAGCGCCGCAGCGAAGAAGTCTGGGTACGAGGCGAGTCCTGGCGAGTTCATGGGCGTGTGCTTCTCCAGAGTCTCTCCGATCACGTTATTAACGAGGTCATCGAACGTCCCGGTCCAGGCTTTGGCCACGCTCGACGTTCCTAAAGAAAACAACGCTTCTGACAATCATTTATGCCATTTATTCATTCTTTTTAAATATTTCTTTTCATCAATTGTGTTGCTGAAGATATAACTTAAATAAACTGTATTCATATTACTAACATGTCTTTGGACTTGTTGGATGCTCTATAAAATGACAATATTTAATATTTACAGTGACTTAGTGGCAGCTGTAGCTTCCGTTTTCGCCGCTAAGTCACTTAAAAGTCCTTCCTGTTGTTGTTGGTGCAAACAAAGGGTTTGAACAAAACAGTTTCGTGGAGATCAGTCTGGACTTAAAGCCAGACAAACAGCAGTCAGACTTGATAAGCTGCAATAATTCTGTGCTTCAGCAGAATTAGTAATATTCTTGTCTTGAAGGGACTGCGGGTGGAAATAAGCTGCTTAGATATAATCTGCTGCAGTACATCCTTGTGTCTCGGAGCTAAATGTTTTCTGAACATGGTCCTGATCAAATAAAGTCTGAACTGAACACTGCCTTTCACCTCAGTTTGACAAGAAATAAAACGGTTAACTCTTGCATTAATTGTGTTTTGCGGAGTTAAAGGTGGAAACGAGGCTTATTTAGACATCATTATAAACTCAAAGTGGTGAGGAGCCACAATAGTTAATAAGAATCCTTTCAAGATGGTGACATTTGGAAGATTTTATAAAATTTTCATCTTCATTTGAGTCTTACAAAAGTTATCACACAAACAATAATTTCCTCCCTTTATAGAAACTGGTTTTAGGATTTGAACATTTTTTTTAGTCGGATTTCAACAGGTTTTAGTTGCATTTGGACAGGTTTTAGATGTATTTAAACAGGTTTTAGATGGATTTGAATAGGTTTTAGATGCATTTGGACAGGGTTTTAGTTGGATTTGGACAGGTTTTAGTTGCAATTGGACAGGTTTTAGATGGATTTGGACAGGTTTTAGATGGATTTGGACAGGTTTTAGATCTATTTCAACAGGTTTTACATCTATTTCAACAGGTTTTACATCTATTTCAACAGGTTTTAGATGTATTTCAACAGGTTTGAGTCAGATTTGGACAAGAGTTAGTCAGATTTGAACCAGTTTTTGATGGATTTGAACAGGTTTTAGTTACTTATCATTGTTGCAAAAATCAAATCCATCTAAAACCTGTTCAAATTCAGTGAATAAAACCTAGTGCCAAAAATATCACCTTCTAAATGTATTCAAGGGCCACATTAAATATTACAAAGGGCCTCATTTGGCCCCTGGGCCTTGAGTCTGACGTGTGTTATAAAGAGTCATGATCGACTAAAGGAGAGTGATCTTGTTAAATTATCGTCAGAAAGGAGAATGACTCTTTTGGTTCCACTCACCGATGACGTACGACAGCAGCAGGTTCCACCCGGTGACGAAGGCCCACAGCTCTCCCACCGTGACGTAGCTGTAGAGATACGCCGAGCCCGTCTTAGGAACCCGAGCCCCGAACTCAGCGTAACACAGTCCCGCGAAAACCGAGGCCACGGCCGCCACCAGGAAGGACAGGACGACACTGGGCCCTGAGACCTCGCGGGCCAGCTCTCCGGACAGGACGTACACCCCGGCCCCCAGAGTGCTGCCCACCCCCAGAGCCACCAGGTCCACTGTGGTCAGGCACCGGGCGAAGGTCGACTCCTCTCCGTCCGGGTTCAACGGCTTCTTCCGAGTCAGGGCCCGGACGAACAGCTGGGTTTTGGACCAACAGGCGCCGCAGGACGAGGGGCTAAAGACACAACGAACGTGAAATAAAACCACACCAATGTTTCCTCCAAAATACTAATCCATTTGACCAAACTGAAGTTTAGAGTTTAGCGTTAGCTTAGCTGTGACTTCAGCGTCAGGACGACAATTATCTCCTCCTCGTTAAACATTACGTGATTGAATTGACAGTATTTATCTGTGTTTTACGTTGTCTCCCTTTTCTCTGTTGATGCTTTTCTTTTTTCAGCTGTTTCTCTGTTAAAAGACATATTCAGCTGAAAATACACTTTATCTGCAGCTATTAAACTTCCTGGAACGTCATGTGACAAGTGTCGACCAATGGGAGCGCTCCTTTTTGGAGCATGTGATTGTCCAAGGTTTTCTGTTCCTGAATAGAGGTTCTCATCTATTACAATCCCTTACAATAAACACTAGATGGATCAGAAAGACTGTTTTCACAAATGATTGATTTTTACAATAAACTATTTGGGGTTTGAACTATTTTCCAAACTATAGCACATAGCAATAGCACATGAAACAGGAGAAAATAGAACCACTACTTTCATTCAAATAATCAAAAGGACACTAAAAGTTAAACAAAAACCACCAAAATACAATTAAAACCATGATAATGTAAAAGAAGAAAAGTAGGTTAAAAAGTACTAAAAGGAGTAAACCTGCACAGACCAAAACACTGCAGAAACACATCAGGAAACAGAGAGAGCAACTTAAATTAAATTTAATAAAAAAAATATATATATATGAAGGACTGGTTCATCTCAAGGTTAGGTTTAAGATTATTTAAATTTAACACAGGTCTTTCATTGAGTCTCCAACAATCAAATGCTCAACAACAATTCAATAAAAATCACTCCATAAGACTCTAAAGCCCCAACATTTACTGCAAAAAACCTGAATTCAGAGTCAGATCTTTTCCCAAAAACTGAAGGACTTGTTTTTACCTGTTGGCCATCGTTGGAGAGGAAGGTCTGTGTTTATGGAACAAAACCTGGAGCTAAAGGAAAGTGGCTCAGTCAGAGTCTGCTGCAGCTGCAAACCTGAAACCAATCAACCAATCAGGAGCTCAGGACAGTCTTCAGGTTTAGCTCCGGGTCTTCACACATTACAGCTCACCATTTTCAAATGAAATAAAGGGGCGTGGTCTAAGATTTTAACCTGTGTAATGTCTTTTTTATTTCACTGAATAAAGAATATGGGCAGCTCTTCACAATCACAGCTGTTTTTGTTGGGACTGTTCAAATGTATAGAGGACAAAACTGACAAATAAATAATGTAATTTAAATAAATAAATGTGGTCATTGTCACACAATAATTTAAAAAGTACAAGAAAGAAAGCTATATGAGAAATCAAGAAATAAATAAAAGAGGAAATGAATAAAATCACTGATAAATAAATGACCCTCCCGTAGTTTCCTTTAAACTCTTCCATGTTTTATCAGTAAAGACTGAAACAGAAGAAGACAGAGATATCAGACACACTTCTCTGATGATAAAAGCTAAAGCTAAATAAGTCTCTGGGCAGAACAAATTTAGCCCTAACAGTAGGACACACAAGGGGGCGGGGCTTCACACCTGTCAATCACCGTATTAGAAATCTGATTGGTGCCGAGGTCACATTGTGCTGGAGCTGAAAAATGTCAGACCCTTTTCTTATTTTTGTGGTAATCCAGAGACACTAGCATCAAGAACAAAAACACTGAGTTCTACAACACGAATTAACCTTTAACCTTTGCATTTTTTTCCCTCCGATGTGAAGATGCATTTAGTTCCAGAGAAGCCCTTGTTATTTCTTTATGAAAAGTTACTTATGAAAATAGTATTTAAATACAATTTTTTAAACATTTTTTTAAATTATTTAATCTACAATTTCTAAATTCTAACTGTAAATGTTGTTTTGTTTTTTACAGTGTAAAAAACAAAACAACACTCCAGATATTTCCAACTAAAAGTACACAGTCATTTAAAAATACATAAAATACATAAATAACAAATGTATTCTGTACAGAAATATCTTTTGCTACAATATTAAAACAGAATATTGTACATATTTCCATCACTAGAGGGCAGCACATGAGTGAAAGACATCACAACAGAAAAAAAAAAAAAAAGTTTAATAAATAAATAAATAGGTTTTACAATTTAACAGTGTATTTCATTGGACTTTGAAAAGTTCTGATTCTTATTTATGAACTTTTTCAAAATTAAAAGGCCTCACTTTTATTTAAAAAGAAATCAGATACTAATTTGTTGGTGGTTACTGTGCATTTTCATCTTTTGTTTCTTGGGAGATATTTGTTTATGTGGTTATGTGACTGGAGAGTTTGGTGGAGGTCAGAGAGCAGCTGCAGAGGCAGCTTACTGCCACCACAGTGAGAGTGGGTGAATGGAAGCATGATGTAAAGTGTTTTGTTGCTCAAAAATGGAAAAAAAAGGCACACTACATAAATGTATGCAATGCAATACAATATACAAATTATCAATTTAACAGAGAGCTGTCCACCAAGGGCTTTGCCTGACCAGGGTTTTCTTAACCAGGGAGCCATCTATAAACCAGAGACACTGAGGAACCAAACAACAGTCCAAACCCAGGAAACAGAGGCTCAGTGAAGGTGGTGCTGAAGGTGTAGAGATGGAACAGTTCACCATCAGAGACTCTGTAGAAGGACAGAGATCCAGCCTCAGAGTCCAGGAACACACCCACTCGACCTGAGGTCCTACCCACTCGACCTGAGATCCTACCCACTCGACCTGAGCTCCCACCGATGTCACCTGAGATCACACACATCCTACTATCGCCCTTCTGACCTGAACGTGAGGAAAAGTGAAAGACCTGTGTTTGTGTCCCGTTGTGACAGACCCGGTACTCTCCATCAGAAATCCTGAGGCTCCAGGACAGATCATTGAATCCAAACACACAGTCATCACTCTCTCCTTTTCGTCTGATTCCTCTGTAACTCACTGCTACATAAACCTCCCTCCCGCTCCACTCCACCTCCCAGTAACAGCGCCCAGTCAGACCAGTAGAACCAGAGGAACCAGAGGAACACAGGACCTGAGGCCAGTAGCTGAACCTGTCCTGATGATCTGGATACGACTGGTCCTCCTGCTGATGGGTTACTGTTCGGTTGTTCTCAGACAGAAGGAGGAATGGGCTGGCTGTGTTTGGAGCCAGAGAGACTTCACAGAAATCTGAGGGACACAAACACACTGATGACATCACTTCCTGTCAGTTCAACACACTGATGACATCACTTCGTGTCAGTTCAACACACTGATGACATCACTTCCTGTCAGTTCAACACACTGATGACATCATAAAAAAGAACGAGACTTACACTTCCTCAAACCTGGGCTCATCCATCGGTCTCCAGCAGGATCCAACCTGAAACACACCACACCTGTCAGTCCTCACCTGAGTGTGTCCTCACCTGAGAGTGTCCTCACCTGAGAGTGTCCTCACCTGAGAGTGTCCTCACCTGAGAGTGTCCTCACCTGAGTGTCCTCACCTGAGAGTGTCCTCACCTGAGAGTGTCCTCACCTGACTGTCCTCACCTGAGTGTGTCCTCACCTGAGTGTGTCCTCACCTGAGAGTGTCCTCACCTGAGTGTGTCCTCACCTGAGTGTCCTCACCTGAGAGAGTCCTCACCTGAGAGAGTCCTCACCTGAGAGTGTCCTCACCTGAGAGTGTCCTCACCTGAGTGTGTCCTCACCTGAGTGTGTCCTCACCTGAGAGTGTCCTCACCTGAGTGTGTCCTCACCTGAGTGTCCTCACCTGAGAGAGTCCTCACCTGAGAGTGTCCTCACCTGAGTGTGTCCTCACCTGAGAGTGTCCTCACCTGAGAGTGTCCTCACCTGAGTGTGTCCTCACCTGAGAGTGTCCTCACCTGAGAGTGTCCTCACCTGAGAGTGTCCTCACCTGAGTGTCCTAACCTGAGAGAGTCCTCACCTGAGAGAGTCCTCACCTGAGAGAGTCCTCACCTGAGAGTGTCCTCACCTGAGTGTGTCCTCACCTGAGAGTGTCCTCACCTGAGAGTGTCCTCACCTGAGTGTGTCCTCACCTGAGAGTGTCCAGGGGACAGTGGGGGTCGTCCCGTAGAGCGGTCAGGAGCTGTGCTGAGGGTCCTGGATGGTTGTAGCTCAGGTCTAACTCTCTCAGGTGAGAGTGGGCGGAGCTTAGAGCTGAGGCCAGAGAAGCCCCGCCTTCCTCTGAGACCAGACATCCTGACAGCCTAAAGACACACACCATTACCCACTAATGTGGGACACAGGAGACAGGAGTCCATCATGGGACGGGTCTCACCTGAGGGTCTCCAGTCTGCAGGGGGCGCTCTTCAGTCCAGAACACAGCAGCTCCACTCCTGAGTCCTGGAGGTCGTTGTTACTGAGATCCAGGAGTCTCAGACTGGACTTGGAGCTGAGGACTGAGGACAGAGGACCACAGCTGATCTGGGACAGGTTACAGCCGCTCAAACTGAAAAGAGAGTGGAAGATTAGGGACTAAAATATTTACAGAACTATTAAATGATCTTTAATGAATAAAGTCTGGTCTCACAGAGCTTTGTTGGAGGCTTTGACGACCGGCAGCAGGTTCAGGAGAGCTGTCTCTGAAGCCTGGTATTTCTTCAGATCAAACTCCTCCAGGTCTGTGTCTGAGGACAGTAAGAGGAAGACCAGAGCAGACCAATCACCAGGAGACATGTGTTTTTTGGAAAGATGTCCTTCTCTCAAGTTCTGTTGGATCTTTTTCACCAGAGTCCGGTCGTTCAGTTCGTTCAGACAGTGGAACAGGTTCAGGCTTCTCTCTGAGGACAGAGCCTTATTGAGTTTCTTATGAATGTACCAAACTGTCTCCTGATTGGTCCGTGAGCTACTTCCTTTTGGAGTCAGCAGACCTCGGAGCAGGCTCTGGCTTGTCTCCAGAGACAGACCCAGGAGGAAGCGCAGGAACAGGTCCAGGTGTCCGTTTGGACTCTGTAAGGCCTGGTCCACAGCAGACCAGTAGAAGTCTGCCTCAGACTCAGAACTCTTTGAGGTTTGTTTGGTCGACAGCAGGTTAACCCCAGTTTTGATGAAGGTCTGATGGACGTGAAGAGCAGCCAGAAACTCCTGGACGCTCAGATGGACGAAGCAGTAGACCTTGTCCTGGTACAGACCTGGCTCCTCTCTAAAGACCTGTGTGAACACTCCAGAGTAAACTGAGGCCTCAGCGTCGTCCAGGCCACACTCGCTCAGGTCTGACTCGTAGAAGATCAGGTTTCCTTTCTGCAGCTGCTCAAAGGCCAGTTTTCCCAGAGACTCCACCATCTTCCTGGTCTCTGGAGTCCAGTGAGGGTCCGTCTCAGAGCGTCTGTCGTACTTGAGGTTCTTGACTTTGGCCTGAACCACCAGGAAGTGGATGTAGATCTGGGTGAGGGTCCGGGGCAGCTCTTGTCTCTCTCTGGTCTCCATCACATGGAGCAGGACTGTGGCAGTGATCCAGCAGAAGACCGGGATGTGGCACATGATGTGGAGGCTGCGGGACGTCCTGATGTGGGAGATGACGGCTGTGGCTTCCTCCTCGTCTCTGAACCTCTTCCTGAAGTACTCCTCCTTCTGTGGGTCGGTGAACCCTCTGACCTCCGTCACCATGGAGACGCACTCGGCGGGATCTGATGGGCCGCCGCGGGTCGCGTGGTTATCCAGAGGCGAGCGTTCGGAAGCAGGCTCCCCCTGATGAGGTTTACCAGCAGCACGTCCACTGAGCTGGACTCTGTGGCCTCGGTCAGGACCTGGGTTTTGGTGAAGTCCAGAGGAAGTCTGCACTCGTCCAGACCGTCAAAGATGAAGAGCACCTGGAGCTGTTCAAAGCTGCAGAGTCCTGCAGATTGACTGAAGAAGTGGTGCAGCAGTCCCACCAGGCTGAACTGTCTGTCTCTGAGCACATTGAGCTCTCTGAAAGTGAACGGGAACAGCAGCTGGACGTCCCGGTTGGACCTGCCTTCGGCCCAGTCCAGACTGAACTTCTGAGTCAGCACCGTTTTCCCGATGCCAGCCACTCCTTTCGTCAGGACTGTTCTGATTGGTCCCTGTCTCTCTGTCAACTCTGTTCTGATTGGTCCATGTCCCTCTGTCAGCTCTGTTCTGATTGGTCCATGTCCCTCTGTCAGCTCTGTTCTGATTGGTCCCTTCATGAGCTCTGTTCTGATTGGTTCCTGTCTGTGGGCGGGGCCTTTAAAGATGTCTTCACATGTGATGGCTGTCTCTGGTCTGTCTGGTTTCCTGGAGGTGGTCTCGATGAGTCTGACCTCATGTTCCTGGTTGACCTCTGAAGCCCCTCCCTCTGTGATGTAGAGCTCTGTGTAGATCTGCTTCAGGAGGGTGGGGTGTCCTGCTTTAGTGATGCCTTCAAACACACAGCTGAACCTCTGCTGCAGATGGGACTTCAGTTTACGACGGGAAACTCCAGAATCACTGCCTGAACAAAGACAAACATGTATAAATATAATAAAAATAATTGGGCTAAAAGTTATGCAGTGCTCTAGTAAAGTAAGAGTCATTTACAGCTCATCTTTGCTCCAATATTAACACCTAAACACTACTGAGATATATCTTAATAGACACAAACACAACTCAGGGGTTGTTAACAAAGGGCTGATCCAATCCATCTGTCAGTCTCACTCCTTCCCTTTCTCCTACAGCCTAGAAAGGACAAGCCTTCCATTTCTGACTGAGAAGCATGGAGTGGGACTTGGAGGTGCTCAAAATCATCCCGGTTCCTTCAAAGGAAGCTGAGGAGTGTGATCCTCGGTGGATGAAGCACAGGGGAACCTCTGCTTCTTTCAGAAGAATACATTCTTTATCATGAGTCCAGCTCTTTGAGAGAACTTAACGGACCACTGCTGGGACAGGACCACAGCAGCAGACTTTAGTTTATATCCTCAGTAAATGTCTGGAGTAATGAGACCAGACTGAGGCCAAACCCAGGTCTGGACTGGTCCTTCAGAAGGACTTTAGAAGTCTTACTGCTCTGCAGACGCTCAGCCAGCTGCTCCTGCTTCATCCTTCTCAGGAAGTCCAGGGTGATCTTCAGAAAAGCATCTCTGCTGCTTTGCTCCTCATCGTCTGAACTCTCTAAGGATTCTGGGTAATCTGAGCCCAGAATCTTGTGGAACCTCTTCAGCTCGTCTTTGACAAAAGTCAGGATGTTCTCCTCCAGACGCTGGAACAGAGACCACCACAGACACATCAGAAAACACTGGTCTTTATCCCTGTTTCCACACTCCTGGCATTTAGCAGAAAATTAATGAACAGACCTTGAAGATGGTTTTCATCTGTTTCTGATGTTTCCAAATGGGATCATCTGGATCCTCGTATCTGTTGATCAATAAACAACAAATATCGATTAAAACCGAAATCAGATCTGCATCACCTCCATAAAGAGCAGCTCCCTTTGCGCTCACTATACACTCATGTGTTTTAGTAAATCAGGCCGTTAGTGTAAAATAAATAAACTAAATAAATAAATATATAAACCATAACTGACCTCAGATCAGCTGATGATCCTTTAAATTCAATGGGCCAGTCTTTAGACTGGTCACTCTTCAGAGACACACAGCTGGGTCCAGGTCCAGATCCAGGACCAGGTCCAGCTCCAGATTTAAGTCCAGCTCCAGATTTAAGTCCAGATCCAGATTTAAGTCCATATCCAGGTCCAGATTTATGTCCAGATCCTGGTATTGTTCCAGTTCTGTGTAAAGATCTAGGTCCGGATCCAGAGTTCTCCATTTTTCTGAAACATTAAAAAGTAGTAAAGTAGAAGACTGTCAGCTGTGGCTTTGATTCATGGAAATGGAGCCAGTTTAAATCAACAAAAACCTGTTAAAAACCACTTAAATCCTGTTCAAATCCACTTCAAACATGTTTCAAACCACGTACAGCCTTTTTTCCAAATCCATATAAAACTTTTAGATTTTTCAGATTAAAAGTTGTTGAAACTAAATTAAATCCTGACTTCAATAAGAGATTTAAATGAGTCAAACCTGTTTCAAAAGCAACTTCTTCAAAATGAAGTCTACGCTTCACCTGAGCTGCCCCTGTTCACACCTGAGCAAAGTCCAACAGCAACAACTCAGACCTGGACCAGAGCCCAGACCAGTGTTAGACCTGGACCAGAGCCCAGACCAGAGCCCAGACCAGGGTTAGACCTGGACCAGAGCCCAGACCAGGCCTGACTGGGGTTAGACCTGGACCAGAGCCCAGACCAGGCCTGACTGGGGTTAGACCTGGACCAGAGCCCAGACCGGGCCTGACTGGGGTTAGACCTGGACCAGAGCCCAGACCAGAGCCCAGACCAGGCCTGACTGGGGTTAGACCTGGACCAGAGCCCAGACCGGGCCTGACTGGGGTTAGACCTGGACCAGAGCCCAGACCAGAGCCCAGACCAGGCCTGGACCAGGGTTAGACCTGGACCAGAGCCCAGACCGGGCCTGACTGGGGTTAGACCTGGACCAGAGCCCAGACCAGTGTTAGACCTGGACCAGAGCCCAGACCAGGGTTAGACCTGGACCAGAGCCCAGACCAGAGCCCAGACCAGGGTTAGACCTGGACCAGAGCCCAGACCAGGGTTAGACCTGGACCAGAGCCCAGACCAGAGCCCAGACCAGGGTTAGACCTGGACCAGAGCCCAGACCGGGCCTGACTGGGGTTAGACCTGGACCAGAGCCCAGACCAGGGTTAGACCCGGACCAGAGCCCAGACCAGGGTTAGACCTGGACCAGAGCCCAGACCGGGCCTGGACCAGGGTTAGACCTGGACCAGAGCCCAGACCAGGCCTGGACCAGGGTTAGACCTGGACCAGAGCCCAGACCAGGGTTAGACCCGGACCAGAGCCCAGACCAGGGTTAGACCCGGACCAGAGCCCAGACCAGGGTTAGACCTGGACCAGAGCCCAGACCGGGCCTGACTGGGGTTAGACCTGGACCAGAGCCCAGACCAGGGTTAGACCCGGACCAGAGCCCAGACCGGGCCTGACTGGGGTTAGACCTGGACCAGAGCCCAGACCGGGCCTGACTGGGGTTAGACCTGGACCAGAGCCCAGACCGGGCCAGACTGGGGTTAGACCTGGACCAGAGCCCAGACCGGGCCTGACTGGGGTTAGACCTGGACCAGAGCCCAGACCGGGCCTGACTGGGGTTAGACCTGGACCAGAGACAGACCAGGCCTGGACCAGGGTTAGGCCTGGACCAGAGACGGAGAATAAAAGTGAATTATTAATCAATCACTGACTGATAATATCTGTATTTTGTGATTCCAGCTGGACTCTGGCCTTGATCATAAAGATATTAAATGTTGCTGCTCTGACTCTCTTTAAAAACAGAAGAAAGTGTAAAAAAAACACTCATTAAAAGGCTCATTAATAATGCAAATGAGCTTTAATTAGAGACCATTTGCATAATAAGATGCATAATAAGATATTTAAAAGAACATACTGTACTCTTAAGATTCAGACAGACTCCAGTCAGTTCAGTAAAAGATCTGTTAATGAGCACATTTCTCAAAGAATTGAGCTAAAACATGTTTAAACTCATAAAAACTCAGTGAAAAATAACTGAACATTGTTTTAATAAAAAACAGGTGACTGTGAAGTAGGTGTTTTTGTGTGAACATGTCGTCTGGTCTCTGCTGGAACTGTGTCTGTGATAAAAGATAAACAGTGGTTTTTACATTTCATTAAAGACTTTCTCAAAACACATCTGCACTGTACCTGTGACCAATGATCATAGACAAGAGGAAATAAGACTTAATTGTCTTTACTACGAGAGATTTGTCGATCAGTTCATAAACACTCTTCACATTTATGCACATTTTGTTTTAAATTTGTTCTAAAGTCTGTAAATCTCTTCAGTAAAGCTCTCTCTTCATATATTTTCCAAGACTATTTCTGCTCTAATGTGAACTGCTGTCACAGGTGAATTTCCCCAGTGTGGGATCAATAAAGTCTAATCTCATCATAAACTGTGGCATAAAAATAATAATAAATATTCCAGACAATTCATACAAAAGTGCTCCAAATATTCGTACAATATGGATTTAACTGGACGTCCTGAGTTCAATCCCTGTAAAGAGATTTATTAATTTCTCCAAAATCATGATGATCACAATCTTCTGTCCCAAACCTTACTGACACATCTGATCAAAGAAACGTCTTAAACTCATAATTTTATCAACAGAAAAGAACATGTTCAAATAAAATATCAAGTAAAGACACAAAGGACAGAAAAGAACAAACCAAGTGAAGAACTTTTACTGAGTGATATTATTTAAAAAAAAATTCTCATTAGTTGTTCAGATTGAATGTATTTACTCAATAATTAAACAGCACACTTTCTGCAACATTTCTTTTTCTCCACCAGGGGGCGGTACATTCTGTGACAAGCCACACACATAATTCTTACTAAAATAGGCTGAGGTAGTATGTTCAACAGTGCCCTCTAGTGGTGGCAGTTGTGGTCCTTCATGTAAAAGCAGATGCCTTCTTCAATCAATTTATCTGTTCTTTCATGATCCACAAGATGGCACTGTTCTGAGCCTACAGCCTCCTCAGTGGGCTCTGTCTGGGTCTTGTAATACACAGATACACCACTAGATGGAGGCACTGCACGGAGTTAAAAGAGCTTCATTTTTATTTCGATGCCTCTGAAAACAACATTCTCTTCTAAATCCAGGAACAGGAAACACCCAAATCTCTTTATATTTTATTTTCTAAATTTTTATTATCTAAATATTCCTAATTTCTTCTTTGAAATATGATTTAACATTTTGCTTCTCTGTTTATTTTATTCAAAAAGTACACTTGGACTATTGACCAAAATACATAAAACCAAACAATTCACAGCAACAATTTACATACTTTCATTTTAAATGGTTATGCTCAGGTTAAACTTTTCCTTTAAACTTTACATGAGCTGCACCAAACACTAATAAGACATTCTCCTCATTGCTCCACTTTCGGTGTCTGCTCTTTCTGTTTTCTAACAACAGAGCCAACCTTTTTTGAGTTTAAATGAACTGTGCAGAAGTTAAAGTGGCGCTGCCTGATTTTCATTTTGTCAAAAGCACCCTAGGCACCTTTCTTCCTCTTAGACCACATTTCCTCCACAAAATACTAATAAATTACACCAAACTGAAGTTTAGAGCTAACCATAAACATTTAGCTCCAACTTCAGCGTCCAAACTTCTCCTTGTTAAACATTACGGGACTGAATTGAAAATTTATCCTTGTTTCAAGTCTCTGTTGATGTTTTTGTTTTTTTCTTGAGCTGTTTTGTCTCGAGCGTTGATTGTACACTTTTCTGTTTTACCGGCAGCCGTTACTTCCTTATTGACATCAGTGTCGACCAATAATAGCGCTCCTTTTTCCGGCGGTGAGCTGTGATTGGCCAAACCCCCCGACCCAGCCCATGGCATCATAAAGCCTTTTTTTCCACAAATAATTGCTTTTAAAATATGCTATTTGAGGTTTAAATCAGATTAGACCACTAGAAGACAAAAAATAAAATCAAAAATCAGGTCTGTTTAAATCGTTTCTCTTTCATTTTCACAACTCAGAGGATTTCCTCCATTTACAGGACGTGTCTGGCCAAAATCCAACCAAGGGAGCAGTATATAAAGAGACTGGACCAGGACTCAGGGAACAGGACTTGAGCCGGACTGAAGCAGGACAATTACTCCAGGACACCATTTCTTAACAAAGTATTTTAAAAATGTCAGAAAGAACGATTGAAGAGGCTCGTGCTGCCTTCAAATCCTGCAAGAATCCACAGTACTATGACCAGTGGGCTGCTACCTATGATACGGTCAGTAAAAACAGGACTAAACCAGGACTAAACCAGGACTGAACCAAGAGCAGACCAGGTATTAAGCTGGATTAAAACAGGTCTAAACAGGAACTTTACCAGGCTTTAAACAAAGTGTAAACCAGGACTGAACCAGAACTAAACCAGGCATAAAACAGGACTAGACCAAGAATAAACTAGGACTAAACCAGATCCAAACCAAGACTAAACAAGGTCTGAACTAGGACTAAACCAGGTCCAAACAAGACTTAACAACATCCAACGATGGTTTTATTCAGGTCCAAACAAAAACTAAGCTGAGACCAAACCAGATCCAAACCAGGACTAAAGCAGGACTAAACTCCAATTTAATCATGACTAAATTGTGTCCAAACCAGGATTAAACCAGGTCTGACCCAAGACTAAACCAGAACTAAACTAGGGCTTAACCAAGTCCAAATCAAAAGGACTAAAGCAGGTCTGAACCAGGTCTAGATTAAGGCTAAACCAGACTCACTCTTCTGAACGAGGACTAAATAAATAAACAAACTAACCAGGACACAACCAAGGTCTAAACCAGGACTAAACCAGGTCTGGCCCACGTTTAAACCAGTTGTCTGTCCCGGTCCAGGACCACGACCTGATGGACTACAGAGCTCCTCGTCTCGCCGTGGACGTCCTCATGACCCACTTCACTCAGAGTCCGGGCCAGTCCCGAGTCCTGGACTTGGCCTGTGGATCTGGAGTCGTGGCCAAACTGGTGAGACCTCGGTTCACACTGGCCTCAAAATCAGACTCATTTTTCCAGTGAATAAGTTTTTACTGTGACTTTAAAAACTAACAACTTAATGTGAAATATGTAAAACTAATGAAATTTTGTTAATTTCTCTGTTTTGTAAATTTCACATTTTACACCATTTGCATCAACTCAACTAAAGTTATGCAAAAATCAAGGTCAAAAAACACACAAAAACGTATTTAATTTGTTTTCTGTCCTGTGCAGATGTCCAGCCTGGGCTTCAGACTCTTCGCGGGGGTGGACTGCAGCGAGGGCATGCTGGAGCAGGCCCGTCGAGGCGCTCTGTACCAGGACGTCCGACAGGCCTTACTGGGGACGCAGGAGCTGCCGGTGGATCCAGGTCAGACTCAGGGACAGCTTCACGTCTCAGAGGAGGACGTTTATCTGTTCGTTAACGTGTTTCTGGTTTCTCAGAGGAGTTCGATGTGGTGATGATCGTCGGGGCTCAGTATCCGGGGTTTGTTCCTGTGAGCGTCGTCCGAGAGATGTGTCACGCTGCAAAACCAGGTGCACTTTACTTTTAGGATTATATTCAAGGATTATACTGGTGTTTTTATTGACTTTTCTTGCTCCAGGTTTAATTAATAATAAATAACTGGATAAATATCTGCATTTTTTATGTATTTATGCCCAAACATCACACAAAACATTCAAAGAACGTGCATTGTTTGAGGTTTTTCATCTAGGATATAATAATGCAGTCACTCAAGTAATGACAATCACTTATTCAACCAGGTTAGTGCACAATAAAACACAATAAAACTATAAAAGTTTTGGTCAATGTTCAAGCAAGAGTCCCTTTCAATTTCATTTGAATGATCATTAAACAGACTGTACCAGATATTTTTTCTTCAAGTGGAAAACGGTTTAAACCTAAATAGAATATTTTAAAAGCAATTTGTGTAAAAACAGTCTTTCTGATCCATCTCCTGTTTATTCTAAGGGATTGTAATAGATGATCCAGTTAGTTCCAAGTTTAATAGCTGCAGATAAAGTGTATTTTCAACTGAATATGTCTTTTAACAGAGAAACAGCTGAAAAAAGAAAAGCATCAACAGAGAAAAGGGAGACAACGTAAAACACAGATAAATACTGTCAATTCAATCACGTAATGTTTAACGAGGAGGAGATAATTGTCGTCCTGACGCTGAAGTCACAGCTAAGCTAACGCTAAACTCTAAACTTCAGTTTGGTCAAATGGATTAGTATTTTGGAGGAAAAACTGGTCTGGTTTTATTTTTTAATAAAAGAGAAGCAGGAGAGGTCCCTAGACTGATTTTAGAGGAGAGTGGAGTCTGAGACAGGGACAAAAAAAGAAAATCAGGGACTGGAGCTTTAACTTATGTTTTTATTTGATGGTTTTTAGTGAACTGTTCCCGTGTCTCTGCAGGAGGCCTGGTCTGCATGGCTCGGGGGAACTACCAGAGACCGGCACATTTCACCTACACCGAGGAGCTGCAGAAGGAGCTGAGAGCCATGGAGGACGAGGGGCTGTGGAGTCGAGTAGAGGTCGCTCACAAAGACCGCTACCTGCTGGACCCTCACAGCGACGGGCAGTACATCAGCGGCACCGTTTACCTGTACAAGAAGTCCACCTGAGGCCGGACGCTTCGCAGGAAACTCACCAGAGACTCTACGACACAATCAGACATTTTAATTGAATTTAATCAATGGGAAACATCATTAGTCGTGGAACCGATGGAGAAATGAAGGCACCATTGTATTTTTATTCACTCTGTCCTCTTTTATTTACAGAGGATTTGAACTAGGGATGCACCGATCCAGTTCCAGATGCTTTGATTATCTGCAGGTACCAGAAACCCATCCGATCCAACTGGTATTTTAAAATATATCATTTAAATTTAGGGGGTTATCATTATATTTTCTTGTAATGACTGGATTTGTAAGACCAGCTCTTTTACCGTTGTATAGACACAATATCTACTTAAAGTTAAACAGTAATTTATTTTATTTATGATTCATTTTTTTATGATTCTTGTGGTAGCTGCTATAATCCAGAGGTCAGCACTAATCAAACCAAAGTGAACAGAAAGAAGACGCTAGAAGAAGTTAATAATCGAGCTGATGGACGTTAGCGGCTGTAGCTTCGCTGTTTTTACATTAAAATGAATAAAATGTGTTTTATAACAGCAGCTGTTCATCAAACCTCACTAATGTGAATCATTTTAATGAGTAAAGACGTTTGCTCCGAGGGAAAAACAATCAGAGGAAGGTCCTTGAAACTCTGCTAAATTATAAAATACAAACAGTTAGCTTTCCTTTAGCTCGATGCTAACAGGACGCTGCAGAGCTAATAACCAGCATCAATGATTTAAACATCTATGTCATTTCTTTGGTGTTTGCTCAGTCTGTGTGAATTAAAGATTGCAACACATTAATCTGATCAAATAAAGAAAATCTGTAAAAAAATACTGAGTTTGTCACATTGGTCTGACACAGCAGGGTTTTATCACAGAAATGACTCGTAAAAGGATAGTAAATGCTAGATAACAAATAAATGAGTAATTGTAAGTTATCCCTGAATGACTCTTGAACCAGCTCCAAACAGAATCAGCCGACACAGTTTCTCTTTCATTATTACAGCTCAGAGGATTTCCTCAGAGCGTTCCTCGTTTACAGGAACTGTCTCCAAGTGAAGGAGCAGTATATAAAGAGACTGGACCAGGACGCAAGGAACTGAAGCAGGACGTTTACTCCACGACACAAATTCTTCAAAAAGTACTTTAAAAATGTCCGACAGAACGATTGAAGAGGCTCGTGATGCCTTCAAATCCTGCAGGAATCCGCAGTACTACGACCAATGGGCTCCCACCTGCGACAAGGTCAGTAAAACCAGACTAAACTAAACCAGAGCTGAGTCTGAACTGAACAAGACTGAACCAGAACCAACCAAGGACTAGACCTGGACTAAACCTGGGCCAGGTCTAAACCAGGTCTACATCAGGACTAAACCAAATTAAATAAAAACTATGCCCAAAATCATTTCTGAACCAGGTTTAAACTTGGTCTAAAGGTCTTTATTTGGATCAAAAACCAGGTTCAAACAGCAGCTAAATCCGGTCTTAACCTTGGTCTAAACCAGTTCTAAACCAGTTCTAGTCTGTGTATTGACGGCTCTGTCCCGGTCCAGGACCACGACCTGATGGACTACAGAGCTCCTCGTCTCGCCGTGGACGTCCTCATGACCCACTTGACTCAGAGTCCGGCCCAGACCCGAGTCCTGGACGTGGCCTGTGGATCTGGACTCGTGGCCAAACTGGTGAGACTCAGGTTTCCAGTGAATATAAAGAAAATGTCAAGTAATTATTTTGAAATGTCACAAAAAATAAAAGCAAAATAGGTTGGATTTAATGTTGATGTCAGTAACGTTTGGGGCTAAAGCTTGTTAAAGTACGGAGAGTGGATTCAAACTGGATCTGGCGCCGTTAAATTAAAATGGCCACTTCCCTTTGACTTTATTTATTTTCAGAATTTGGGGGATGGTGACGCAGTGAAGAGGAGTCAAAAATAAAAATGGTGATGAAGATTTAAAGTCTGAAAATGTATGTCTGATGAGGTTTTACATAAATAAACTAAGACTAAAGCAGCTGTGACAAAACATAAAAACGTTCAAGCCATTTTAACTGAAAAACTGTATTGTGCTTTTGTAGAGCTTTACAACCATTGTGCTTTTTTCAGGAAACTCTCATCGACAATAGGTTTGATTGAAGTTTGATATGTTAGTTTTCACTGCTGTTTTCCTCAATATTACGATTATAATTGTCTCAGTTTAACAGAGACTAAAAGCATGAAACAGTCTTTTCATTTATAATTTCTAACACATTTTTCAAATTACAAAGTTTACCAAACGCGTCAGAACCTGAACCACATTAGAATAACATCTTTCTGCAGAATAAATGCACTTTAAAAGTCTACTTTATGTCTTTTTGCGTGAGTTAGTCAATCAACAATCCCTTTAAATCACTTCACAATGACTTTTGCTTCATTAAACCTTCAATATGTGGCTTTATGTGTTTTCTGTCCTGTGCAGATGTCCAGCCTGGGCTTCAGACTCTTCTCGGGGGTGGACTGCAGCGAGGGCATGCTGGAGCAGGCCCGTCGAGGCGCTCTGTACCAGGACGTCCGACAGGCCTTACTGGGGACGGAGGAGCTGCCGGTGGATCCAGGTCAGACTCAGGGACAGCTTCACGTCTCAGAGGAGGACGTTTATCTGTTCGTTAACGTGTTTCTGGTTTCTCAGAGGAGTTCGATGTGGTGATGATCGTCGGGGCTCTTTATCCGGGGTTTGTTCCTGTGAGCGTCGTCCGAGAGATGTGTCACGCTGCCAAACCAGGTGCACCTCTTAACCTTTTTTTAAACTTTATGACCAGCTCTTTTATCATTGTTCAGACATACAAAGAGTAATTCATTTTATTTATGGCTCATTTTTATGATTCTTGTGGTAGCTGCTATCATCCAGAGCATTAATCAAACCAAAGTGAACAGAAATAAGACGCTAGAAGAAGTTAATAATCGAGCTGATGGACGTTAGAGCCTGTAGCTTCGCTGTTTTTACATTAAAATGAATAAAATGCATCTTTTAACAGCAGCTTTTTGTCACACCTCACTAATTTAAATCATATTAAAGAGTAAAGACGTAGTTGGTAACGCTCAGAGTGAGGTTAGCTTTCCTTTAGCTCGATGCTAACAAGAACCAGCAGAACAACAGTTAATAACAGCTGTGGACAAAGCAGGATAAATCCCACTCTGACTGTTCCCTCTGATTCAGCTGAGAGAGTGAGAGCGCCCCCTGCTGCTGCCTCTGAGCGACAGCAACGGCAGTTTATAATAAAAGTAGAGAGTAGAGAGTAGATCGGACGTGTATTTGCTCCAGTTTTGGATCAACGCTGTCAGGTTTTTCCACAACGCATCTGGACGTAGGTTTGAGTTTTCTTTTTCCGTTTACCTTCTGAGCTCTGTGTCAAACAGTAAATATTGGTCGGTGTGTGTTATACTTATTTACTTCCTATACTTTTCCCTGAGTGTTGTCTTTATAAATGACCACTGCTCTGTCTAAGAAGCCCATAGTGTCCTCAACTTGATGTTCTTATCCGCCGCTTTAATTCTGTGTGAATGCTTTAGGCTCAGGTTTCTGCCTGTAACTGTGAATAACTGTTAAACCTCTGTCTCTGCAGGAGGCCTGGTCTGCATGGCTCGGGGGAACTACCAGAGACCGGCACATTTCACCTACACCGAGGAGCTGCAGAAGGAGCTGAGAGCCATGGAGGACGAGGGGCTGTGGAGTCGAGTAGAGGTCGCTCACAAAGACCGCTACCTGCTGGACCCTCACAGCGACGGGCAGTACATCAGCGGCACCGTTTACCTGTACAAGAAGTGCACCTGAGGCCGGACGCTGTGGAGGAAACTCACTAGAGACACTTAGAATTAGACATTTTTATTTAATTGAATCAGTGGCAACATGTGCATTGTCTGTATATTTTTTATGTTTAGATAAAGTAATGAATTCAACTTTACTTTGTACTTTGTCGGTGTGTGCTCAGTCTGTATGAATTAAAGATTACAACATATTCATCTTTTAATGAATAAAATCTGTATAAATGCTGAGTTTGTTACATTGGTTTAACTTGGAGCAAACAGAAAAAGGGCAAAGCAGTGTTTTATCGAATAAGAAGTGGCTCTAGAGCAGAGTTTATGCAGTTTATTTAAGAAATAATGGTTCATGCAACTTTATAAACTCATCACAAGCAACTTTCACTTCAGATTTTAAGCACTTTTTCCATTTCTGCTTTAAAGCTATGAATAATAAAATCGCAGCGAAATAGAAGTTATGTTTGTCTTTTCTTGAACGTTTGGGAAAGATGTGTCGTAATAAATCTGATTATTAAAACTATAAAAACTAATACTGGTGCATCACTGTCAGAACGAAACTGGAGTAAAAAAGGAACAAAGATCCGACAGGTTTTATGTCTGACGATAAAAGATAATCTAAAAGTTATGTATTAATTTGAGGAACGAGATCTGATCAACAAAGAACAGAACGAAATGAGTGGTGTATGTTTGATCAGAGACAGTTCTGGAATGACTTTTGATTATTTGATAACCACTTTATATGGTCTTAATATGTAATCATCATCACTTTTATACAATTTTATATACTTTATTGTTAACTTGGAGCAAGGTTTGTTGAATAAAGTATTGAGGGGAAAACTGCAGAATCACTAAAACATGAGGTCTGTTAAATCTGTGTTTCATAAACGTTTTTAAGGGCAACATATTTAAAAAGACCAAAAGAATTGTGACTTAAAGACCTCTGTTGGTGGATGTGGTCATTTTTTAAACAGTTTTAGTCTTTTATGGTGTTTTGTCATTTCTAGCCTCGTTTACCTCCTTTTTTAGTGTTATTTAATTCATTTTAATGCTATAATAGACAGGTTAAATGAAGCCTTTGTTGTTTTCATGATGTCATTTATGATTATTATTATTTTTCTTACATACTAAACAGGGAAAAGGCCCAAATCACATAAAGTTGACCAGACTCAACGACTGAGATGTTAGAAAGTTGTTCAAAGTATCATAAAAACAGTTTGGTTTTTGTCTGTGGGAAGAAGTCACAGTGTTGGAACAGAAGAAAAGTTTCTGTTCTTCGCAAAATTAAACCTAATCTTAAAGTTCTAGCTCTGATTTCAGTCTCAGACCAATGCGTTTCTTATATTTTTCTGTCTCAAAGATTGCAATTTTTATCCACGTTTCGTTTTGCTTCTCTTTTCACACCTCGTTTGTTTTGGGTTTTTTTGTTTAAGTTCCTTTATTTAATCAACACCTTTATATATAATATTAATAATCAGCGCGGAACAACAGCTAATGAGAGCGTCCGTAACTCCAGACCCTTCTATCTGAGCCTGTGATTGGTCGAAGCCAGACTTTACACTATTTAAACTATAACTATGTCCTAAGATTTAGTTTTTTTACGGGTCGTTTCTCTTACAAAATGCAATTAAGTGATTTAACAAGAAACACTTTAATAAACTTTTTCCACTGTTTCCTTCTGCTCTACTCTTTAAAGACATCAGATAATACTTTAGTTAGAAATTAATCGCGTAAAATGAACGACAGATCTAACAATAAAGTGGATGAAATGTTGGTTTCTTTTTCTTTTTCATAAAAATATTAAATGCGTCAACTCTTTTGTCCCAGAGTTAAACGAGAGGACATAATAAAACATTAAACAGTATAACACAATCTACTTTGTCCTTTTTAGTTTCGCTGACACATGAACAAACCCTAGTTCTTCAAATATAAAAGTTCATTATCTTTAATCTTTGTCACAGATTTTGTTTCTTTATGTAAAAATGTTTTTTTTTTTTTTTTTTTTTTTTTTTTTTGTTTTTTAGTCAAATAAACTACGCCTTTTATACATCTTTACACAATAAACCCTTGAGAGCTACTTTTATCTAATTTAGACGATATTTAAAGGACTTTTTCTGCTGCAGTCACATAAATAAATAAATGAACTAATACAGGATTATATCATCAGATCATGTAGGAACCTCTTGTGATGAAAAGTGTTTTGTTTTTCCTTTGTCTTTTCCTGTTTTATGTTTGCGTTTCCTCTAATTGTCAGGTTTATTTTAAATATTACATAATGAAATAAAAACAGGGAGTTCCTCGGTTCAAGGTCAACATTTATCATTTATAAAGTTCTTCCTGGAGCTAATGTCAAACATAAACAGTTTTATACGGGATGGTTTAAACACCTGATAAAGTTCACGGACTCATTCTGAAACTGAAAGAGTCTCTGATGATTTAAGGTGGAGTCAGGACTAGAGCCTTGGCTTCGGACCAGACTCTGAGAAGGATCCTGGAGACGAAAAAACACGGAGTCAGAGCAGAATTAACGGCACCACTGTCACAATCTGATAAATGTTCACATCCAGTTCTATAAAAGACTCTTTGTTTCTTCCAGAGTTTATAGAAATCGAGTGCAGGAAGCTTTGAGGCGACACCTTAACATCATTTGGAACAGACTTTAACGGCTGAGCTTCATCTTCAAAAGCCCCGCCTTCATTTAATTCCTTTTGTCATCCAAAGAAATATTACTGTATTAAATTATTCATGTAATTTTACTGTATGTTTTATTGTTTAAGTTGTGTTTGTTACATTAGAATACTATCTGATGATGATATAGACCCTTTTATTGTTTGGAAACATCTTGCTGTCATCACTTTTACCAAAAACAATACATTTTCATTTGTAGAATTAGCTCCAAAATTGCAATATTATTATTATTATTATTATTATTATTGAAATAGGGCAATATACAACTAAAGAGGTGCTTTCCTTCATTCCACAAAGTAGTCACATTATTTATTTATTTATTTATTATTTTATTGTATACATTCATTTGGTTTGTTCTATTTTTCTGTGAAATAAAGTGAAACAAAGCACCCATTGTTTTTAAACTGTTGTGAATATTGTGTTTAATGACTTTATTTGTGAAGCGCCTTGAGTTGCATTGAGTTGTATGAAAAGTATTATTTAAATAACGTTTGATTGATTGATTTTCTGGTGTAAATTTTAAAAAAGTGGGGAAAAAAATACAGTTTAATTCTTGTTGCTGATAAATGTCACTTCACGTTTACTTTCAGTTTTGTCATTTCATTATTTTTTGTTTAAAAATGCATCTATCATTCATCATCATCAGCTTTTTATTATATTACATGAAAATAACATAATTAAATACACTTTTACCGATTAATTTATCTTATTTTATCTTATTTTTTATCTGGACTGACCTTTACCCCATGACGTAAACCCTCTAAACAGTCCATCTGCATTACCTGTTACCCACCACTAGATGGAGCCAGTTCAATGAGTAATAATACCCTTCATGTTCCTCTGAAGCCTTTCCTGATATCGATGACATAATGCCTCAGAAAAGGAGGGAATTCTGTTTGAAATCCAGGATGAGGGAGTGATTCTGAATCAAACCCTCACGACTTTGCTCTGACGTCAGCTTTTTACCAATTTACGCCGATATTCCTTTGTGAAATTGAATCTTTTACTGAAAAAAAAAGACTTTATGAGTGGTTTTAACGGTGCCCTCTCCCCTCCCCCATCCTCCAAACCCTGAGTGTGTGGCATGCCCTTGCTTTGACTATTAATTATTCATCCTCACAAATTAATATTCACGTAGGACCACCTGTGTTTGTGGGGTCTTCGGGGACGGGGTCTGCCGGTTCTAAAGTTGTCTCTCTCTTCGGGGTCTGTCGGATTCGTGAGTCGGATCCGTGTGTGCGTTTCTTGTCACACCTGAGCGTTTCTGTGTGAAAAAGATCTGAAGTTGGAGTCGCTGGTCGTCATGGAAACCCCCAGCCCAGAAACAGCTCTTCCTTTTTTTTTTTTTTTTTCTGAATCGAGAAAAAAGCAGTGACAGCACGGATCCTCCCAGAGAGAGGTTAAAAACACGGAATTAATGGGATTATGTTCGATTGTACGAAGATAATGCCATTTAGGTTAAGATATGATGTGTCTTTTAGCAGATTAGAACAATAAAAGATCATTTAAATTAGAATTATTATGGACTAAATCAAGTGAAGGTTATGATCAAGGAGATGGGCTGTGAAAAAGTATTTGCCCTCTTCTAGATTTCCTATTTTTTTATTTGTCAAACTTAAATGTTTCAGATCAAATATAAATATTAGACAAATGTAACTAAAGTAAACACAGAATACAGTTTTAATGATTTTTAATTATTTTTAATTGCACACTTTGTTAAATCATGAATTAACTGTGATTAATCGTGTTTTTTTGGAAAGATGAGTTCAATTTCAGGATCCACACTCAATCAAGAAATCAATTAAATAAAACCTGTCTGACAAAGAGAAGGAGGACAAAAGATCTGGAAAAGACTATTTCTAAAACTTTGGTAATCCATTCCCAATTAAGTTGCTGCTTGTTTCTCTATTTTGATCTTTTTTGAGCTGTTTCTCTGTAAAATAAGACGTATTTCCAACAGAATAACCCATTTCCTTGGTTTATTTCCTTGTTCCTTCGTTGTTGACATCAGTGTCGACCAATGGGAGCGCTCCTTTTTACCTGAAGTGAGCTGTGATTGGACAAAATCCTGCTGTGGACTGATCATTCTCATCTATTAAAATCCTTCATTATAAAGACTAGATCACGTCTTAAGGTCTCATTTTTTCAGATGATTCCTGTTACAATAAACTTTAGGAGATTACACTGAAAAACGAAATGAAACTGGAAAAAAATCCGGAAATAGACTTTTAAAGATTGGTCTGTCCTGGTTTCAAACTCCACCAATCAATACAAAGGCAAAGGTTTTCCAGTAATTACTAATTATACGTCGAAAATAAGAGTAAAATCTGTTCTTTTTCCCTTTATTATTCCTGAGAGATCTGCTCTAAATCCCAGTGACATGAGTGTAATGTCAGCGGGTCGTGTCCCTCTCACAGATGGCTGAGTAAACCACAGCCAGCTCCATTAGGTCACTGTCACTGGAGCTTATCCCCGACACAACGCCACCGGACACACACAAGACGGGGTTTTTAATTGTTTGAAGTCCATGTGTGAACGGGTCACGGGTTTAAATCACACTCAGAGGATTAACTCTGGCCTTTTGGGATGAACTGTCCTCTTACACTGAGCAATGTGCATTTATCACACTGTTTACTGCTAGAGCTGAAATCACCAAGAAGAAGAAGCACAACTAATTTATCCTCTGAGAAATCTCAAGGTGTCTTTTATTAAACAGACTGTACCTGATGTTTTTCCTTCGAGTTGGAAGTTCTAAAGGATTGTAATAGATGAGAACCTCTATTCAGGAACAGAAAACCTTGGACAATCACATGCTCCAAAAAGGAGCGCTCCCATTGGTCGACACTTGTCACATGACGTTCCAGGAAGTTTAATAGCTGCAGATAAAGTGTATTTTCAGCTGAATATGTCTTTTAACAGAGAAACAGCTGAAAAAAGAAAAGCATCAACAGAGAAAAGGGAGACAACGTAAAACACAGATAAATACTGTCAATTCAATCACGTAATGTTTAACGAGGAGGAGATAATTGTCGTCCTGACGCTGAAGTCACAGCTAACGCTAAACTCTACACTTCAGTTTGGTCAAATGGATTAGTATTTTGGAGAAAAAAAACTGGTCTGGTTTTATTTTTTAATAAAAGAGAAGCAGGAGAGGTCTCTAGGCTGCTTTTGGAGGAGAGTGGAGACAAAAAAAGAAAATCAGGGACTGGAGATTTAATCCTTTAACACGATCAAAACAAAATGATTAGGTTTTATGTCTTAGGATTGTCTTAAAACTCATTTATGCTCCCATTATGAATGCAGTGAGACAGGTCTGGGGCTGTAGACAGAGTCAAAGAATTCAGCAAATAATACGACGAACAAGAACAAACATGGCTACTCTAGAAATGGTAATAATATCTGTAATAATGATCTGATTGGATAAAATGAACTGGTGATTTAGTGGTTCATCCAATCATCTCCATGTTTTCATCTAAAGTACCTGCCCTTTGCCAATCTTACTCCATAGATTTAGAGAGAAATACAGCATAAATTCAAACTGAATGAGCACAAACAGTAAGATAATACTCAGGCTGAAGACCTTCCTGTTATAACGAAGACAGAGGAGTTAATTGGTTCATTTTGACCGAGTTAATGACAGAGCCCTTCCTCCTTCATCTGAAAATGTCATGTTTCCAGAACTGGTTTTTAATGACACACAGTCCAAAGAAGGTGTTGACATTTCCCTCCGTCTCCGAACGATCCATGAAACGAGTCAAGAGTCTTAATGAGACTCGAGGAACAAGCTTCTGATCTAGTCACTGATTAAACAGATCTAGTCTCTGATAAAACAGATCTAGTCACAGATTAAACAGATCTGGTCTTTAATAAAACAGATCCAGTCACTGATGAAACAGATCCAGTCTCTGATAAAACAGATCTAGTCACTGATTAAACAGATCTGGTCTTTAATAAAACAGATCCAGTCACTGATGAAACAGATCCAGTCTCTGATAAAACAGATCCAGTCATTGATTAAACAGATCCAGTCACTGATGAAACAGATCCAGTCACTAATAAAACAGATCCAGTCTCTGATAAAACAGATCCAGTCACTGATGAAACAGATCTAGTCACTGATAAAACAGATCCAGTCACTGATTAAACAGATCTAGTCAATGATAAAACAGATCCAGTCTCTAATAAAACAGATCCAGTCTCTGATAAAACAGATCCAGTCACTGATTAAACAGATCTAGTCACTGATAAAACAGATCCAGTCACTGATAAAACAGATCCAGTCACTGATGAAACAGATCCAGTCACTGATGAAACAGATCCAGTCACTGATAAAACAGATCCAGTCTCTGATTAAACAGATCTAGTCACTGATGAAACAGATCCAGTCTCTGATAAAACAGATCCAGTCTCTAATAAAACAGATCCAGTCTCTGATAAAACAGATCCAGTCACTGATTAAACAGATCTAGTCAATGATAAAACAGATCCAGTCTCTAATAAAACAGATCCAGTCACTGATAAAACAGATCCAGTCACTGATTACACAGATCCAGTCACTGATAAAACAGATCCAGTAATTGATTAAACAGATCACTGAGTTTGTTCCAGTGAAGTCTAACTTTGTGTTGATTCAAAAGGCATAAATTTGGTCAGTTTTTGTATTTTGGGGTGAATTTTAATTTTCATGTGCCTTTTGAACTAAATAACTCCAGCTGTTCTCACTTTGAGAACACATAATATTTTGATGGCAATCTTTAAAAAAGCATAGATTTGTTGCTCTAAGCAGCAAGATTCTGTTTACTGCACCTATTTTTACCAGAGGCTGCTGTTGTTCTGCAGAAAGATAAGCAATGACTGCACATATTACTGGTTTTGTGAGGGTTTATGAGTGTTTTATTATTTATAAGCACATCAGAAACACTACTGTATTGATATTAACATTCTGGAGTTGGCTCATTGGCACCAGAGCTGTCTGAACTCAAATCCTCCAGACGTTTGGTGAATGCACAGGTCAAAAAAGAGAAAAAAGAGCTTTAGAGATTTATTCAGTCACATTCAGTCCAGCTCCCAGGTGTGTTTCCTTTGTTCTGATTTTATTTTTTGGCCTGAAACTCTTCCAAAATGACTTCTTGTTCCTGCGTCATGTTCACTGTCCCCTGTGCGTTTGTGATGCCTTCATGAAACACGTGCTTCGGGCAACAACACAAAACATCACCAACTGTTAAAGATAAGGATTAACGACGTGGAAGCAGCGTTATCTCAGAGCCACATCTGATCCATCGCATGTTTGTCTCCGTCGTGTTTTCGGTCTGTTCTCGTGCGATGAACGAGAGGCATATGGAGCCACAGTTTTAACCAAATGTTCTCATGGATCTGGGACTGGATCCAGGTCTAAACATGGATCTCTCGCTGAAGGCCAACGCTGACAGAGGTTGAAGCAGGACGACTCCAAATATTACAGTATGTCATGTGACCTCAAAAATCTGGAGGTTTTTTATAATTAAGATTCTAGTTTAACATCAGCTCAGAGAGTGACTGGAAATATAAACATAAAATACACACTGTCGAAGGAAAAGATTGTATTTATTTATTTAAATAGTTTGGAGAAGCAGACGGGAGTAAAACAAACTGACTGAATTTTAAACTATATTTTAAAAAATTTAAAACATTGAATTATGCAATTGTGCAAGCACTTTTAGTTCAAATTTCACTAAGACTCTTTCAAATCCAACTAAAACCTGTTCAAATCCAACTAAAACCTGTTCAAATCCAAGTAAAACCTGTTCAAATCTCACTGCAACTCTTTCAAATAAAAATAAAACCTGGTCTAATCCCAATACTACTAGCTCTAATCCAACTAGAACCATATGTAATCCAACTAAAACCTGTTCAAATCTCACTGCAACTCATTTAAACAACAATAAAACCAGGTCTAATCCATCTAAAACCCGTTCAAATCTGACTAAAACCTGTTCAAATCTCTCTATAACTCTTTCAAATAAAAATAAAACCTGGTCTAATCCCAAAACTACTAGCTCTAATCCAACTAGAACCATGTGTAATCCAATTAAAACCTGTTCAAATCCAACTAAAACCTGTTCAAATCTCACTGCAACTCTGTTAAATAACAATAAAACCAGGTCTAATCCATCTAAAACCTGTTCAGATCCAACAAAACCTTCATTAACGTACTTATGTTAATTGTCTGCACTGATTTGACTCTGTCTCCATCAGATCCTTGTTATTAAAGATTTTAAACACATGATTAGATATATTTCCTACATTAAAGTTAAACGGACAATAACTGAATCCAATAAAGACAGGGCTAATCCTATTATTCATAAAGATGGTTTCATTGGTTCCATAAACAAAGCCTGAGTCATTGCTCGTTTCTGTTTCTCCACCATTTACTCTAATAGACCTTTTACGAGATACTTTCATCTTCTTTGTCCAAGAATCCGCTCTGACACGACTCTGACAGCAGACCCTCTTTGAGACAGTTACAGGCTCAGTTCAGATCTTTAATGAAGCCCTGACCCTCTTCCATTAAGCCCCGATGATCCCACTGCCTCCGTTTCTCTCCACATCAATCACTGCCTCTTCAGCTCTGCTCCGATTGGACGATTCAACGGCAGCGGAGCGTCCGGCCAAATGTCACCGCGTCACAACCAGAGCCGTGTTAGCGCCGAGGAAAATGTCAGCTCCGCAGCAACAAAACCTCAAAACTCAGATTAGTTTGGAGAGCTTCATCTGGACGGGACACGTGGGATTAGGATTAGGACCGAACCGGGACGGGACAGGAGCGATGAGACGGGACAAACCCCTTTTCTTTTGGCCCTGTTCGTGAGGTTGGGTTCAGTGTCTAAACCTTATTAGTTTTAGTCGAATAAATATCAAAAAAATTTAGTTGACTGTATCTACAATAGAGTTAGTCACTAAAATATAAAAGGTAACGGTTCAAATTCAAGTTCAAAATAAAATAAAATCTAAATAATAATAAAATGAGAAGGAAATGTCTGCTTTAATGAACATGTTTTCACTAAATACTGTAAAATAATCTGTAGAAAAGGTTTAACAACATCAATCATCATCATTTCGTCTGTCTCTTCCTACTTTTTCTTCTCATAAATTACTTTTTATTTAGTTTTCATTTCATTTTCGGCCTCAAAAATATGTCGTTGAGAGAATTATAAATATTACCCACCAGCTAATAAACAGAAAAGAAAAAAACAGCACTTTTTCGGGACTCACTTTTTTATATAAAGTTGTTTTTTTGTGTGTGTTTAATCCGACATCGACCATAATTCAGATATTTTAACGTTAATTCTGTCTAAAACCGGCTAAACATTTGTTGGGACACCACGATGTTCCTTATTTTGAGATATTTGGGGAAAAAGAGCATCAGTTTGTCATTATTTGTTGTTGATCTAAGGCCTGGATGGAATATATTCTTATTTATGTTCCTCTGTAGATAATTAATACATCAAAACAAACTGTACCACTGCTATTATATTAAATAATAATGTCTAATTGATTCAGACAAACCAGACAGAAGATGCTATAAATGGAAAGACATTCTCCTAAAACAGAGTGAGTTCCATCTTTTCTGTCGGCTTCATTTGAGTTGATATTTTTATCCAGAGACCAGTCCATCATTAAAACCAGACGAGACCGAAGCGTCTGGGATCGAGTCAAAGAATCTGCTCCGAAAATCTCTGTAACGACCCACATTTAGTCGTATTTTTAAACCACATTCATCGAGTCATATCCTACTTAATAACGCAGAATGGGGCATTGTGGGTAATATTACTGATAAATGACTCAGTGACATGTCTGGGGCTATAAATATTACAGGAAAGGATTTTGTTGAGCTGTAAAATCTTAGAATAGAGCGAAAGAAAGGCTCCACCTGATGTTTTTACAGAATATTTTCCTGGTTTATTGTTCATTAAAAAGATCTATACGGTTCCAAAGCTAATCCTGGTGCTATATTTTTCTCCTTAAACTCAGTCTGAGAAGTTTTAGAACAAGAACTGAACTGTTTCTGGTTTCTAGCCTCAGCTCATGGTCAGAAGAGACTGAGCTTCTTACATTTACGCCAAAGGACTCGAGAGACAGCAGGACCTGAAATAGTAAAGGCGTCTTTTTTATTACCGCTGCAGTGCAGTCTGGGAGTCCTCCTGGAGCCGGGAGCTAAAGGTCTCTGTTGGTCTCTGGAGACTCGGATCTGCACCGAGCATCACAGACTGAACCAGAGTCTGTTAAAGGCCAAGGTTAGACACAGAAAGGACGAGGTATTCTGCTTTTACCTGTTCATCCAATTCTTCTAGTTTAAACCTAAACAGTCTTTCTGATCCATTACTGTTTATTGTAAGGGATTGTAATAGATGAGAACCTCTATTCAGGAACAGAACACCTTGGACAATCACATGCTCCAAAAAGGAGCGCTCCCATTGGTCGACACTTGTCACATGACGTTCCAGGAAGTTGAATAGCTGCAGATAAAGTGTATTTTCATCTGAATATGTCTTTTAACAGAGAAACAGCTGAAAAAAGAAAAGCATCAACAGAGAAAAGGGAGACAACGTAAAACACAGATAAATACTGTCAATTCAATCACGTAATGTTTAACGAGGAGGAGATAATTGTCGTCCTGACGCTGAAGTCACAGCTAAGCTAACGCTAAACTCTACACTTCAGTTTGGTCAAATGGATTAGTATTTTGTGGTTTTATTTTTTAATAAAAGAGAAGCAGGAGAGGTCTCTAGACTGAATGAATTAGATCTAAACAGTTGTAAACATCACATTACCCATTTATTACCAGCTGTGTCTAAGGTCTGCGTTGCATAAAACATATAAAAAAACAAACTAGTCTCTTACCTTCTTCCTGATTCCACTGTGACACTCCCGGCGACACAGAGCTGGGATTTACCTGCGTCCAGCTGTCGGCTCGCGTCTAAACAACAAAACGCAGCAGTTATTTATATCCGACCTGCTCTCGCTGCTCCGTCCCGCTGCCGCTGCTCAAACCTGTTAATTACAAACTCACACTTCTCGTCGAGCGTGGCTTTCCTGCAACTGTCGAGTCTCGCTTCAGTCGAGATGTTTCACTATGAATTGTTTTTACAGGATCGGTTGAAGCTGTGAGGATGAACTGAGGACTTTGACGATAATACAATCATCAGGAAGTATTCAGCCTTTCCTCTCAGCAATCACACTGGTTTATCTGTATCTGTGGAGATTCAAGGTGTTCTTCGTCCACATTGGTTTATTAAACTGCTTTTACCTTGAAAGAAATCTTGATTAAAGTTATTCTGAAGAAACCAGATAAGTGTTCATTCTAATCTAAGAGTGGAGTTAACAACACTGCATCGTCAGGAGAGGTGTTTGTGAATCAAAGCCTACATTTTAAAACAAAAGAACAGAATTATGGACAGCTTTTGTTGTTTAAAAAGACACTGAAAGGTATTTGTTAATTCCTGTAAACAGACGTTAAAGCTGGTTTATTTTATTTTATTCATAGAGGTTGTGTTCTGTTTAGTATTCAGCTCACTCTCACATGTGTGACGTCTGGACCGTCTTCAAGGTGCCATCGAGCTAATTTCCCGAGGATTGAAGCGGTGTCGACGGCGACGAGTAACGGGACGGATCGATACGAGGGTCCAGCGAGAACCAGACCCTCCTCAATGTCGTCCTGCGTTTGTTAAATTAGCTCAAGAGCTCGGATTACTACAAGTCCATCAGAAAGAGTTCACAGCTCAACAGATACCTTCAGATGTTCTACCAACGCCGTTGGATCAACGCTAACCTGACCCGGTTTAGTCCTGGTTTAGTCCAGGTTTAGTCCTGGTTTAGTCCTGGTTTAGTCCAGGTTTAGTCCTGGTTTAGTCCTGGTTTAGTCCAGGTTTAGTCCTGGTTTAGTCCTGGTTTAGTCCAGGTTTAGTCCTGGTTTAGTCCTGGTTTAGTCCAGGTTTAGTCCTGGTTTAGTCCAGGTTTAGTCCTGGTTTAGTCCTGGTTTAGACCTGGTTTAGACCTGGTTTAGTCCTGGTTTAGTCTTGATTTATAGACCTGGTCTAGTACTGGTCTAGTCCTGGTTTAGTCCTGGTTTAGACCTGGTTTAGTCCTGGTTTAGTCCTGGTTTAGTCCAGGTTTAGTCCTGATTTAGTCCTGGTTTAGTCCAGGTTTAGTCCTGGTTTAGTCCTGGTTTAGTCCAGGTTTAGTCCTGGTTTAGTCCAGGTTTAGTCCAGGTTTAGTCCTGGTTTAGTCCTGGTTTAGACCTGGTTTAGACCTGGTTTAGTCCTGGTTTAGTCTTGGTTTATAGACCTGGTTTAGTCCTGGTCTAGTCCTGGTTTAGTCCTGGTTTAGACCTGGTTTAGTCCTGGTTTAGACCCAGTTTAGACCTGGTTTAGACCTGGTCTAGTCCTGGTTTAGTCCTGGTTTAGTCCAGGTTTAGTCCTGGTTTAGACCCAGTTTAGACCCGGTTTAGACCTGGTCTAGTCCTGGTTTAGTCTTGGTTTAATCTTGGTTTAGTCCTGGTTTAGTCCTGGTCTAGTCCTGGTTTAGTCTTGGTTTAGTCCTGGTTTAGTCCTGGTTTAGTCCAGGTTTAGTCCTGGTTTAGACCTGGTCTAGTCCTGGTTTAGTCCAGGTTTAGTCCTGGTTTAGTCCTGGTTTAGTCCAGGTTTAGTCCTGGTTTAGTCCAGGTTTAGTCCAGGTTTAGTCCTGGTTTAGTCCTGGTTTAGACCTGGTTTAGACCTGGTTTAGTCTTGGTTTAGTCCTGGTTTAGTCCTGGTTTAGTCTTGGTTTATAGACCTGGTTTAGTCCTGGTCTAGTCCTGGTTTAGTCCTGGTTTAGACCTGGTTTAGTCCTGGTTTAGACCCAGTTTAGACCCGGTTTAGACCTGGTCTAGTCCTGGTCTAGTCCTGGTTTAGTCCAGGTTTAGTCCTGGTCTAGTCCTAGTTTAGACCCGGTTTAGACCCGGTTTAGACCTGGTTTAGTCCTGGTTTAGTCCAGGTTTAGTCCTGGTTTAGTCCTGGTTTAGTCCTGGTTTAGTCCAGGTTTAGTCCTGGTTTAGTCCTGGTTTAGTCCAGGTTTAGTCCTGGTTTAGTCCTGGTTTAGTCCAGGTTTAGTCCTGGTTTAGTCCTGGTTTAGTCCTGGTTTAGTCCTGGTTTAGACCTGGTTTAGACCTGGTTTAGTCCTGGTTTAGTCCTGGTTTAGACCTGGTTTAGTACTGGTTTAGTCCTGGTTTAGTCCTGGTTTAGACCTGGTTTAGTCCTGGTTTAGTCCTGGTTTAGTCCTGGTTTAGTCCTGGTTTAGTCCTGGTTTAGTCCAGGTTTAGTCCTGGTTTAGTCCTGGTTTAGTCCAGGTTTAGTCCTGGTTTAGTCCAGGTTTAGTCCAGGTTTAGTCCTGGTTTAGTCCTGGTTTAGACCTGGTTTAGACCTGGTTTAGTCCTGGTTTAGTCCTGGTTTAGACCTGGTTTAGTCCTGGTTTAGTCCTGGTTTAGTCCTGGTTTAGACCTGGTTTAGTCCTGGTTTAGACCTGGTTTAGTCCTGGTTTAGACCTGGTTTAGTCCTGGTTTAGTCCTGGTTTAGTCCTGGTTTAGTCCTGGTTTAGTCCCAGTTTAGACCTGGTTTAGACCTGGTTTAGTCCTGGTTTAGTCCTGGTTTAGTCCTGGTTTAGTCCTGGTTTAGTCCTGGTTTAGTCCTGGTTTAGTCCTGGTTTAGTCCTGGTTTAGTCCTGGTTTAGTCCAGGTTTAGTCCTGGTTTAGACCTGGTTTAGTCCTGGTTTAGTCCAGGTTTAGTCCTGGTTTAGTCCTGGTTTAGTCCTGGTTTAGTCCTGGTTTAGTCCTGGTTTAGTCCTGGTTTAGTCCTGGTTTAGTCCTGGTTTAGACCTGGTTTAGACCTGGTTTAGTCCTGGTTTAGTCCTGGTTTAGTCCTGGTTTAGTCCTGGTTTAGTCCTGGTTTAGTCCTGGTTTAGTCCTGGTTTAGTCCTGGTTTAGACCTGGTTTAGTCCTGGTTTAGACCCAGCTTAGTCCTGGTTTAGACCTGGTTTAGTCCTGGTCTAGTCCTGGTTTAGTCCAGGTTTAGTCCTGGTCTAGTCCTAGTTTAGACCTGGTTTAGACCTGGTTTAGACCTGGTTTAGTCCTGGTTTAGTCCTGGTTTAGTCCAGGTTTAGTCCTGGTTTAGTCCTGGTTTAGTCCAGGTTTAGTCCTGGTTTAGTCCTGGTTTAGTCCAGGTTTAGTCCTGGTTTAGTCCTGGTTTAGTCCTGGTTTAGTCCTGGTTTAGTCCAGGTTTAGTCCTGGTTTAGACCTGGTTTAGTCCTGGTTTAGTCCAGGTTTAGTCCTGGTTTAGTCCTGGTTTAGTCCAGGTTTAGTCCTGGTTTAGTCCAGGTTTAGTCCAGGTTTAGTCCTGGTTTAGTCCTGGTTTAGACCTGGTTTAGACCTGGTTTAGTCTTGGTTTAGTCCTGGTTTAGTCCTGGTTTAGTCTTGGTTTATAGACCTGGTTTAATCTTGGTTTAGTCCTGGTTTAGTCCTGGTCTAGTCCTGGTTTAGTCTTGGTTTAATCCAGGTTTAGTCCAGGTTTAGTCCTGGTCTAGTCCTGGTCTAGTCCTAGTTTAGTCCTGGTTTAGACCTGGTTTAGACCCGGTTTAGACCTGGTTTAGACCCGGTTTAGACCCGGTTTAGACCTGGTTTAGACCTGGTCTAGTCCAGAGGAAGTGCTGTTTGTGTTGTTTCTAAATGTCACACACACATCAGTATTCAACACAACAACTGAGCGCGCTCAGACTTAGACACGGTTCAGGGATTGATTTAATGTCTGTGGTGTTTTCAGACTGATCCTAATGAAACGTTACTGACACCGTCACAAGAATTAAATGTCACATTATTCCTCTCTGAGAAACTTTTATTATTACAGTCGACCAGGTCTCGTCTTTGGTTCCAACAAAACCTTGAGTCCAGAGCAACATCAGACCCAAAACTTCACAGATTTACAGTTTCTTGTTTGTTCTCATTTTTACAAATCCTGTCTTTGATTGTAATCCTGGGTTAGTTGAGATTCAGAGCAAGGTTCGATCCTTGTGTTTGTTTAATTTAGTTCTAACTTTATTTCTTGTTTAATGCTGTTTAGGCCTTTATTTTGACAGGGCTTGGGACAAGGTTTAACCCTGGTTTAGTCCAGGTTTAGTCCTGGTTTAGTCCTGGTTTAATCCTGGTTTAGTCCTGGTTTAATCCCAAATCAAAACTGATAGAACTACACATACAATAATATAAATAATTGACATAAAAGTGAAAAAGAATCCAAAAATAACAGTGAAAGGCTTCATTAAAGACTGTGCAGACCTCACCTTAGTTTTGTGATTCGAGCCTTTTTTAGTCGTTCAGCATCAAACTGAAAACCAGAGACAGACCAGAAGCTCATTTAAATCCCTTTAAAGCAGCAGGTGACAATGCAGAGGCTAATTTAGATAAATCGCTGACAGCCGACGAGTCTTTGAGAAGAACTGTCACTTCAGATCACGTCTCATTTACTTTTCTTTCACGTCTTTGTCCAATTCTGCTGCTTTTAGCGTCGCTTTCATGTGGGAACCGTCAGCCTCGAGTCAATGGTCAAGAACACAGTCCGAGACCTTCGCCGTCGGATCGGATAAAGAGATCTCAGCTGTAAATGAGAGCCAGGTGTTTTCTGCCTAAACGAGTGAACGTGTGAAGGTGGATTACAAGAAAAGCCCAGAAAATCCTCGAAAAGCTTAATTGAAGCAAGAAGAAGGTGTAAAGGAGGAGCCTCTATGAATCAAACCAGTTACAATTCAATAATCTGACTGTGTTTACACCTCATATTAGATCTTCTAGTTGGAAAATAGTTTAAACCCAAATAGTTTATTCAATAATTTGTGAAAAAAACAGTCTTTCGGATCCATCTAGTGTTTATTCTAAGGGATTGTAATAGATGAGAACCTCTATTCAGGAACAGAAAACCTTGGAGCGCTCCCATTGGTCGACACTTGTCACATGACGTTCCAGGAAGTTTAATAGCTGCAGATAAAGTGTATTTTCAGCTGAATATGTCTTTTAACAGAGAAACAGCTGAAAAAAGAAAAGCATCAACAGAGAAAAGGGAGGCAACGTAAAACACAGATAAATACTGTCAATTCAATCACGTCATGTTTAACGAGGAGGAGATAATTGTCGTCCTGACGCTGAAGTCACAGCTAAGCTAACGCTAAACTCTAAACTTCAGTTTGGTCAAATGGATTAGTATTTTGGAGGAAAAACTGGTCTGGTTTTATTTTTTAATAAAAGAGAAGCAGGAGAGGTCCCTAGACTGATTTTGGAGGAGAGTCTGAGACAGAGACAAAAAAAGAAAATCAGGGAGCTTTAACTTGGTTTTCTACATGTTCATGTCAAGGGAATCATCAAAGCCACTTTAGTAAAACAAATTCTGTCACCATAAGAGTACTGAGAAGTGATGAAAATATGAAAACATGAAAACAGTAAAATACTTTTTACAGTATAATTCTGCCTTTTTGTTGTGGTAAATAACTCAGTGACTGGTATGGGCTTTAACAAGAGCACACATCACTAATACACCATCGACCGGGCGGTTGTTCATGGATTAACTCTGGTGTTTTCAGACCGAGGCGTCTGCGAGTAAATGAGTTCCTAGAAGCAGCATGAATCACTCGGGCTGTTGGTCGATGAACGATTGCTCAGTTTACCAGATTACTCTCCAACACTGCACCAGGTCAGATTGAAACAGGGCTGTTCAAACGGAGCAGAACCACCACAGAGAGGTTCTTTAGAGTAAGATCCAGAAACATGGACCTGGAGACAAATCACAGCTGAAACAAGTCGAATTTTATAGACACTAGCCTGGTCAGGTCCTAATTGTTTTTCTGTTCTAACAACGGAACAAATGGATCCACATACATCTGTTTATTCTAAGGCAGTGTGTCAAACTCAAAGTGGTGAGAGGCTACGATAGTTAATAAGAATCCTTTCAGGGGCCAAAGATGGAGATTCAATTTTGAATGTGAGATTTCATCTTCATTTAAATACAGTAGTCCCTTGTTTATCGCGGGGGTTACGTTCCAAAATTAACCCTCAATAGACGAAATCCGCGAAGTAGTAGCTTTATTTTTTACAATTCTTCTATATGTTTTAAGGCTGTAAAACCCCTCACACTTTATACACTTTTCTCAGACAGACATTAACATTTTCTCACATTTCTCTCTTGTTTAAACACTCAAAGTTCAAACCTTAGCATCTTCCTCTGTCTTTTGGTGCGACCACAGGTGCCTTTGTCGGTGCAGAACGTTTCTTTGACATTGTGGGTTTTGTCGAGAGAAAACTTGCAAACATACTGCACTTCAGAGTCACACTGCTAGCATCGAACATGTATGTAAATTTGGCTGAACACATTCTGTACTGTACAGGAGACACGGAGGAGACTGATGGACAATGGTCTACAGTCCCTTAGCCAATCAGGACGCAGAACACAATGGTCTACAGTCCCTTAGCCAATCAGGACGCAGAACACAATGGTCTACAGTCCCTTAGCCAATCAGGACGCAGAACACAATGGTCTACAGACCCTTAGCCAATCAGGACGCAGAACTGAATGCGCGTTCATACGCTGTAAAAAAAAAAAAAAAAAAAGGATTAGTATTTTGGAGGAAAAATTGGTCTGGTTTTATTTTTTAATAAAAGAGAAGCAGGAGAGGTCCCTAGACTGATTTTGGAGGAGAGTCTGAGACAGAGATGAAAAAAGAAAATCGGGGACAGGAGCTTTGAAAGTATAATGTTGGAAAAAGTCACAAGAAAATCTCTGACCTTTTCTGTGTATTTTTCCTTCAGTCAGTTCATGCATTTTCTTAAACAGTGTGACTGTGATTCAGACAGATACTGGTTTCATAAATAGTGTTTAATGCTGGAGTCGCTGCAGGTGAAGCCGGTGCTAATCCAGATGTGATGAGCTCAGCTGAAGCTCGTCTTTGTCTCTAAAGTGTTTATGTCCTGAACAGACGGCAGTAAAAGGCCACCTGCTGCCGCTAAAAGTGTCAGGCCTCGTCCATTTTTCACTTTTACCGTCCATTTTCACCCAATTAACAAGTTCAAGGATGGATTTCTGTGTTTAGTTCAAAAGATTCACAGTGATCCAAATGTAAGTTCAGAAAGAGAAAGCATTTATTATCTTTAAAAGTCAAATTTAAGTCTCAGATTTGAACTAAAAGATTTGCACCCTGAATGCAGCTTGTACTATGAGATTTTAACTAAATATTTCTTTAATAGAATAACTTCATTTCCCATGTATTTATTTAGCAGCAGTGTCATAGAGCTAATAAATGTGCTGTTTTTTCTGATTTTGTAACATTTGATTGGTATAAATCTGCAGACTTTACGCTATTTACTGTTTTTATCATTGCTTCCAGTGATGTCATTTCCCTTTTTATTCACATTTCTATCCAAATTTTGGGAGCTGATTTACTTAAAAGGGTTCTTTGTTAAATGCATCACAAATGATTAAAGGAAAAGTTAAATCTAAACAGCATTTTCACTTATTATAAAGAGTATACCCTACATATAAACCCATTTTTATTGTTTTAATGGACCAAAAACTGGCAAAAAATGTGGTGTATTTTTGACCACATCCAAAACTACTCATTTCAAACATGTTTTTAATTTTCTCCAACTCTTACTGCTGCAGGTTTTCCTATTTAATCATTTATTTTAGCCGAAGGAGAGGCTGAAATATTACAGCTTACATTTAAATGAGCTCTGTAGGAGTCAAAGTCAATTCAAAAGCTGCACAAGATGAAATATAAACAAACCAACAACCAGTATTAAGACAAGCTTTGATAAATAAAGGCTAAATGAATAAGACGTCACATGAAACAAATGGAAATAGAATGTAAACAAGGTCTGCTGCTGAATAACACTGAGAGGGAATGTGCTTATAAACTCTTTTAAAGGAGGATTATTGCACACATGAGAAAACTGCATCAGGTCTGGACTTAAACCTGGATCTGGGAACCTCCAGAAGAGACACGGACCTCTGTTTGGATGGAGGACATTTAAAAGTCCATCCCATCACTCTCCTCCAACAACAGCTTTTTTAATTCAAATAAAGGTAAAACCAGACAAATTTTTCATCACAAAATACTAATATGTTACATTTATCTTTTTTTTTAGCTGTTTCTCTGTAAAATAAGACCTATTTCCAACAGAATAACCCATTTCCTTGGTTTATTTCCTTGTTCCTTCGTTGTTGACATCAGTGTCGACCAATGGGAGCGCTCCTTTTTACCTGAAGTGAGCTGTGATTGGACAAAATCCTGCTGTGGACTGATCATTCTCATCTATTAAAATCCTTCATTATAAAGACTAGATCACGTCTTAAGGTCTCATTTTTTCAGATGATTCCTGTTACAATAAACTTTAGGAGATTACACTGAAAAACTAAATGTAAATGAAAAAAATGGAGGTAATCAACATTTCCACTTGTTTCCACTTGCATTTTTTACTTTTTTAGCTCCAGGATGCTTCACAAATCCTCCATAAATCTGTTCCCACATAAACCCAGCTCTGTGTTGTGTTAAAGTCTGCGGTAGATCCTCGCTGCAGCATTAAGCCACTTGTGGATGAGTTATGAAGGAAACGCCGGCTCTAAACGCTCCAGCGAACGGCTAACGTCTGTGGAGTTACGACTCGAGCGGACGATTCCAAACCTCGTGTTGTTCTTTTATGTTTTTACTGCTCACAAACGGAGGAGGCTAAAGGAGCGGCGTGGCCTTGTGCTGCCTTTCTCTGAAGATCTATGAGCGCGGTGCAGTCGTTACAGCCGTGAGGGATAGACCGGAGCTGAGCCGACACAAACAGAGGCCGGGCTGCAGCAGGGGCTCAAAACGCACTTTTATACAAGAAAAAATACAGGAAAAATAAAGCTGTTTATGAAGATGTCCAGGTGAGTATTAGTCATGTGATCTTTGAGTGTTTTTCTTTATGAGACAAGCTAAAATTAAACATTAAAACTATTCATATAAAAAATGTTGTAGGTGTCTTGACAGTGATTGACAGCTCTTTCAAATATTTGATTTTTTGACCAGAAATTTGTCCCTTTAAGCCGACTGTTGGGCAATGTGCAGCAAATAATGACTTAAGAAGTGACAAAATAGTTCATACATTTAGTGCGATTAAAAAAAGATGGTTTTAAAAATACTTTTTATAAACGTGAGGAAAAATAACGTTTTTATCCTTTATCCTGTTTGTCCAGGATTCGTCTGATTCACATTTCACTGAGACATTTGCATTTTACTGCTTCCATAAACAACCGTAAATGACATTTTTGGAAACATGTCTTGTGTTTCTTCTGTTGTTTCTGGTTTATTTATTTATTTATTTTACACAGACACAACACAAGGCATTGTTAGAATCAAAGTTATCGGTCTCGTAACTAAAAGCTCATTTGCTCAAGTCCCTGGATGGACCTTTAAAGCAACAGATGTTTGTGTTTTTAAACGTGGTCAGTGTCGTACGGCTCTCGTTTCATGAATTTAAACATTGTATTTATGGTCTCCACTGCATTAAACACAAGCAGAACCTGTACAAACTCAAATATTGAGTCTAAATGAGAGGAAACTGCTGCAGCTATGAATTTAATGTTGAGAAAGATGGGAATAAACAGAAACAGTTGAATGTTTCCTGCAGCAGCTGTACCTCTAGTCTGCTTCAAATAAGTTTAATATCTCAAATAGAAAACGTGTGTCTCTTGAAAGGGTTACGCTCTTATTATTCTGTAAAAAAGGCAAAATATTTCATCAATTACTTCAAAATCTTACATCTTCTCTTAAATTTAAACCAACACAGAGAACACAGACATGACCAGTGCCTGGAGGAAAGTTTAGTCAAATCCATAAACTTGTGTAGGTCTTAGCGGCGGGACTCGTGTCCTCAGAACTGGTCCACGTCTGGACTCTGCTTCAGTTCATCCCTCGACACAAAATCATTACTGTTCGAGCTCCGAGCGTCTTCAGAAATCTATAAAACAGCGTCTGCGGTTCGGCCTCTTCTGCTCAGTCCTGATAGATCACATTCAAAATCAGTCGAGAACAAGTCCACACTCGGCTCTACTAAATTAGTCTTTAAAAGAGGAAACAGAGCATCTATAAGAAAATACTGAAGCACAGACTGATGTTCTGCTTTAACTTAACCCCTTCAGTGTCCATTAATCTCTGTATTTACACGACACTAGTGAATTATGGCTTGTATTTTTAAGTCTATGAATGTGACCTTGGTTTGCACTGAGTTTCAGACCAAATGCATGAATTCAAGGTCAATTAAACACACGAAGAGAACAGAGGGAAACATTCTTTTTGACAGGTTTAATACTTCTGAATAATAACAGTTTTCAATAGCAATCTTTTTGTTTGTTTGTTTTTTTCAAATATTATACATTATACAAAGACTATATGAGCCCAAAAGTGTCTGCTCCAAACAGGAAAGACCTTCGCCAGATAAAGGTCATGTTCAGAATAAGCCATAATTGGATTAAGACACTGTTTTTAATCCAATTATCATACTTTGTTGCGCTGTTGCTTTTCTCACAGCATTTTAACAGCTTCAACTGAAGGTCAATGTTAAAGCTGCATTAGATGAACAATCCTTCCCTCGTGCCCCCCACACATTACCCTTTAAGAATATAAACATGTAGCTTAAGTTCAGAGTGTTTCTTAGAGTTTATCCCACAATTATCTCCTCCTCGTTAAACATTACGTGATTGAATTGACAGTATTTATCTGTGTTTTACGTTGCCTCCCTTTTCTCTGTTGATGCTTTTCTTTTTTCAGCTGTTTCTCTGTTAAAAGACATATTCAGCTGAAAATACACTTTATCTGCAGCTATTAAACTTCCTGGAACGTCATGTGACAAGTGTCGACCAATGGGAGCGCTCCTTTTTGGAGCATGTGATTGTCCAAGGTTTTCTGTTCCTGAATAGAGGTTCTCATCTGTTACAATCCCTTACAATAAACACTAGATGGATCAGAAAGACTGTTTTTTTCACAAATTATTTCTTTTACAATAAACTATTTAGGATTTAAGAAAAAAAATCCCTTTAAATAAAAAATCTCTCTTTACATAAAAAGGTCAAAGGTAAAGTATAGTGGCCTCAGTATTAGTAGAAATAACAATCCAAATACTCACTGATTAATCTTTTTCTGCCTAGTTTATTCTCAGCAGGTGCATTAGGTGAATATGTATGTTCCTAATGCAGACGCAGTGTCCAGAAAGCAAACAGTCATATTTTATGTCGTATTTTTGCAGAAACATCTCTTTCCTTTTGCTTCTTCTCACATTTTCAGACCCAGGTAAGACTTCATTATTTTCCTTTTCACACCTGCCTCGTTGTTCACAGTGTTTCTCCCTGTTTCTCACTTTGAACTGTTTCATAAAAATACCAAGATACACTCTGTTCTCACCTTTGGATCGGATCAGCTCCAGACATTATTCCAGAACAGTGAAAACAAACATATATCCAGGTCTTTATTATCATTATTATTATTTGGTGTGTTTTTTGGAGCTTTTTTGGGCCAAATTCATCCACACTGTGACTGTGACTCATTTCCAAAGGCTTTGTTGACAGCAGTATGTCCCTCCAGGGCTACCGTAGTTTCTCAGAGGCTGTAGTAAGTGTGGTTTTGCAATCTGAACTTTAAATACATGGTTATACTTTGATTTAAACAAGGTGCAAAGGGCAGTTTTATGAATTAAAAGGTGGGATTATGAAAATAAAATGGTGATGTTGCAATCTCAAAGACATTGTACATTAATTAGCATCACATTTTTAGTATTTTATTAATCTATAAGTCTATATGGAGCTATTGAATGAGTGATATCTCCTTGATTTGGTCTTTTTAGTGTCTTCAAAATAGATTTACCACAATTTCTGCTCAACTGCACCCACTTACCTTCTGTAAATGTATTATTCCTAATATCTCTCCAATGATTTTCCTTCGCTTCACTGTCCACTCTTCAGAGCCTCTTCAAATCCAGAGACCGATCGATAAAAGACAATGAGGCGAGGGGTCAAAGTTCACCGAGTCAATAACGATCCTCTCAGTTCGTCTCCATCGCTTCTCGGTGTTTCATTAGTTCACGTTTAACAAACGGACCGAGGCTTTAAGGCTCAACTTTACGAGACAAAAACACTGTCCACTTTGAACCGAGACCTCTGAAATCTCCGAGGACTCGTTCATTAAAGCAGGACCCTGTCGCTCTTTTGGGAAATAACCCTCAGAGTGAGACCCGTTTGTTTAAAGGCGACAACAGCAGAGGCGAACGGAAGAGATGTCGGTCATGTTTGAAACGGGGACATTTGGATCCATTTGGTAGTAAAAACAGAGATAAATAAACTGTTTTTGTTTTAAATATTCACAAAACAGTTAGATTAAAAGGATTCATTAAGCTTTTGTCAATAATACATCAAGTTTTTAGATTTAATTTGATCAAACTTTTATTAAGAATGAAAAGCTGCTCTATTTAAGCTCATAAAGGTTTCATGAGGCAGTGATGGGAGCAAATAAGAAACAGTCCCAGAGTGAGTAGAGTCTTTTCTGATTGGGTTAGATATTCATCTCTTTTAGGTCTATATGGGATTTATATCGTATTTTTAGTGACGGTCAGGAGTAAAACGCAAGAGTTACAACATTTCTGCTGCAGTAAAAAGTAGTAGAAGAAGAGTGTGTTCAGTTTTTCTCTGAACTTTGAATCCAAAAAAGCTTCACCACTTTCTCACGTTTTAAGGACTCACTTTTTAATTTCTCAAGTTAAGTTTTGTTTTAAAAGCAAAGAGCCACAAGTCAAGCTCCCAGCCCAATAATAAACTAATAAACACAAAAATGAAAGAAAATAGCTCCATTTTAAATGTTTTTTTCTAATGATTTTCAGATATCTAAGGATAGACTTTCTTACTTACTTTTATTTAACCAGATAAATACTAATAAGATAAGAATAAGAATGAGATCAAACTTATTACAGAGAGAAGAAAAGAAAAGAAAAAGTGCAGTAATAGAAAGTGAGTGGATTCATTTGTGATCGTATACATTCATAATGATCACTCTCATGGAATAAATGAGATTAAATAATATTAACATGGAGGACGTGTCTGCTGCTCATACAACACCATAAACTAATGAGAATCAAGTATTTATTTCAGCAGTTGGAGTTATTTGGATTAACACAACTCTGCATTATGAGCTATAAAAAGACTCAAAACAAGATGAAAGATTGAGGAGAATACATGGCCCTCCTGTAACAACACATGCAACAACAGCACTTTTTTTATCTTATTATCAACATCCTGCAATTTAGATGGAGATTTGATTATAAATACAATCCATATTCACAAAATAAATCCTCGACTGGATCTGTATTTGAACTTTTTTATTGTAATAATCTGAAAAGAAATACGTTCACATTCTTACTGTGTTCCGGTTGTAAGAGAAGGATTCAGAGAATGATTTAGACTAGACAACATCCCTGTCCTTAGACCCTCCTTCAGGGCGAGGAAAAACTCCAAAAACCCAGGAAAACATCTACTGATGGAAGACGTTTCATCCCTCACCCAAAGGACTGTCAATTCTGAAAAGAGAATTCAGAATTGAGAGTCTCTTGGACGAGGGATGAAACCTCAAACATCAGAAAACCTTTCTTGATTATGTCCTGGATGAGAACCTACACAGACATCCAGAAACCCAGGAAAAAGAAGAAACCTCAGGGAGAACCACAGAAGGAGGGATCCACTCCCAGGACGGACAGGCCGTACGATAGATGTGTCCAGTCTGGGGTCAGGGGCATTTACGTGTGGCAGAATTAGATGAGCAAATTTAAAACTAGCACAGACAAATTAATATCCAATTATTGAACAATAAGCACTACCACTCTGCTCTGGATTAGACAGTATGAGTACAGAGCACTGTCCTGTTACTAGTTCATCTGTGTATTTCAGGGAAGTCTGACTACTTTACCAACTATAAATTAACCTGTGAACTTTCTTTTTGTAAACAATAGTCTTAATTCTCTGTATCTGGTTCTCAAATTGTTCACAGTCTGTATTGATAAGCGCTTCACCTTTGGCCTTTGTGACCAGAGATGAAGAGCCCACTAATACACATTTTAAACCAATTTGTAAAACCAATTTAAGAAAAAAAAGACTTTTGTTTGAATATAATAAAAAAATACTGTCTTATTTAAAACTCCTGTAAAAACAGGAGTCAGATCTAAAACATTCATCTTAGCCATGATCTGAAGAATGTCTAAAACTAAACACAGCTGTGAGTCTTTTCCTGACCCATCTGAACAAGCGTGTGACCCTGCCCCTCCTCCTCCGGGACGTTTCAGGCTGGTCCTCCTGAGCAGTACTAACACTACAATAAACCACCAGTTCCTCTTCTTCACCATCGGGGCCTGACTCGAGAGGAGCCGTCGTCTCAGGTGAATCAGAAACACTGTGATCTGAGAAGTGGTGGCTCTCAGCATCTCCCTCCCATCTCCCTTCATCTGTCTCTGAAGAAACAGGCGCTAAAACATCCTCTGCTTCACTACAGAAAGGTCTCGTTTGACTGTCCTCGCCGCCCAGACTCAGACATGAAGCAGAGACACTATTAAACTGTTCATCCTCTGCACTACTAGGACTAGGACTAGGACTAGGACTAGGACCCTCGGACCCACTCAGACCCTGATGTGATACAGAGTCACTAGAGACCTGTTGTTCCTCTGCTCCACTGCTGCTGGGACCCTCAGACCCACTCAGACCCTCGTCTGATACAGAGACACTATTAAACTGTTCGTCCTCTGGACTACTAGGACTATGACTAGGACTAAGACTATGACTAGGACTAGGACTCTGGGACTCACTCGGACTCTGATGTGATACAGAGTCACTAGAGACCTGTTGTTCCTCTGCTCTACTGCAGTCAGGACTCTCTGAACCAACCTGAGTCTTACGTGGAGCAGACTCTCTCTGAACCTGGACTAAGTACTGATAACTACAACCAGGGCCTTCATCAGAAACTGCATCTACCTCTTGGTTGGTTTTAAGAGGAACACTATTATTGCCTGGAACTAGTGGGATATGAGCAGTTTGAGGGAGAGCATCACTCTTCTCTTTACTTGTGTTTGAAATGCTCTTCTTGAGATTTAAACCTTCATTTACGTAATCTAAGACAGGTTTCATAGTAATAAAATCATGTTCCAGCGCATCACGAGGCCGTATTCTTTGTGTTCCATCTAGACACAGTAACTGCTGTAAAAGGCTCAGAAATGCCTTCCTGTCCAGGTCTATATCGGTGTCGTTTGGAGGATGATTTAAGATTAGATCTTCTAGATCTGCGACATCCTCAAAGCAGTAATCATCTGTTTCGGGGCTTCTTTTATGTTTTAAAGTGTACTCACGAGGCGTCAGTAATCTCCTGTAAGGATTACTTTTTGAAATCTTAGTGAAATATCTGTAACTGGACAATCCTTTATTAATTAAATCATCTTTGGGCTGACCCAGAAGATGTATGATTGTTCTGAGATTGTCATATTCACTACAGTTAGAAAAAATGTCCCAGCCGTAATATAGAAATGCCAGAAGGCACCCCAACCCCCACATGTCTATAGCCTCTGTGATTACAAGACCCAAAATCACCTCAGGCGCCCGGTATCCCAGCGGCTGGCACAACAAACCCGCGTCCAACTCACTGAAGTGGATCGCCGCTCCGAAGTCTATCACCTTAATTTTGAACGGGCTCCTGGTTCTGTCCACCAACATGACATTATCAGGTTTAATATCAGAGTGAACGAACCCTACGCTGTGTAGTGCCTCCACAGCTTTAAGCATCTGCTCGGCCACCGGACGTATTTCATTGAGAGACAACGGCCGCCAGTCTCTCTGCTTCAGGAAGTCCCACATACTGCAGTCCAACAACTCCAGCGCTAAACACGGGAAACGGTCAACTTTGAAATAATCGACAAAGTTGACAAACACTTCCAGAGCGAGATCTACTTCCCTCAACGCTTTCAGCACTTCTACCTCTCTACGTATTCCCTCGTCGTCAAAGTATTTGTTTATCTTTACAGCCACCACCTGTGAAGTTTCGATGTTTAGGCATTTGTAGACTTTGCCGTACACACCTTTACCCAAGATTTCCAACACTTTGTAAGGAGTCGAGGGCAGAAAGTCATTTACTTTCACTTCCAAACACAAAGAACTACTGCTTGATGAGTCAGTAGACATTTTGTTTTACCAAGTTTCCAAAAATATCTCTAATTGAACTAACGATTTGTTCCTTTTCTGTGCTTATCGTCCTGTTTCTGAAGCGTTAAACTATTTAAATGGAAGTACAAGTTATTTTAAATGACCTTGAACCGTCAGACTTCTCTCACTGTGAACGAGCCACAGAAAAGCGCTCGACCCGATCTGTTTCTGAACAGTTAGAGTTTTCAGAACAGGTTTGATCTGTGTCGCGATGACATCACTAGACGCAAAATCAGTGACATCACCGTTACCGCGGCAACGAACCCACTGCCTCGTTGCTGCGGTAACGGTTCAAATCAAAACAATTCTCCTGAAGGAACATGCCTGTTGTTTACAGTGTGGGCCATAAACCATTATTTGATCGATTGATTACAACAAATGTGTGGGTTTTGTTTCCAGTTTATTAGAGATGGTTAAATTTAAAGATAAAATTTAAACAGATGAATCAGTTGTGTTCTATTATATCATTCTTCTTTCCATTGGGAGAAAAGTGAATCAGTAATACTTTATTTATGTAGTTTCAATACTGCAACAACAGCTGCCTCTGAGACTGTTTATCTGTTCAAAAGAATTAATTACTCTGACTTGAGTTAGATGTTTAATTTGAAAAGTTACTTTGATTTTGAGAAATGTGTAGGAACTTCAATATAATTGTGTCTAACATGTTTTCCCAATATCAATGTGTTTTCTGTATGATTTCAGAAGGATAGTGTGAGGAAATAAAACCTGCTCAACTTTTTACGTATCAACAACTAATTTATCATTGCTTTTCTGCTAATATTTCATTTAATGAGACATTTTGTGTTTGAAATGCCAAAATATTGTATTAGATCAATCAATCAAGTATCAATCAAGTCATTTTTGGTCATGGAAATCTGATTAAAATTTATGGGGAAGTCTTTGAAAGGTAATAAATGATTTGGGGAAGTGTATAAACCCTGAATGGAGCTGACTTGGTTGTTTATTTGTTTGTGCAGAAGCTAAACGCCTGTGGAGCTAATACGTGCTAATGCTAACAGCACTTGAAAGCTGCTAGGGTTTTACTAGTACAGTCTCTAAAATAATACCTATAGTTAAACCAGCTCTCAGGATTAGTTTTTCAACTCTCTATGATCCCTTTTTATCAAACTGCCTCCAAACACACTGCAGCATAAAAAAATGAATTAGCCATAACTGCTGCTGAAACATTTGCAGTAGTTACCTTCACTTTCTTACAAAACACATCTGTATTTCTTCCACCTCACCCTGAACTGTGTATGACTCTGGGGTTTTTCCACTTTTCTAAAACAAAATCAGTTTGTTGCACAGTTGTTTCCAATTACTTCTTTATCTGACCTTCTCCTGCTTGTATCCACTTTCCATTTGTCACTGTTTTTTTTTTTCCAATTTAACTTATAAAACTTGTAGCTTTCTTGTCTCGTTGATAACATAAGCATCTGTTTTTCTTCTAACTTCTCCCTAAAAACTAAAATGATGGAAAGAAACTGTCAGCGAATGCAAAGTTCCAGATGATTGATGTAAATCCTCTCGCTGTAGGACGTTACCTGAGGCCGTGACCCGAACACCTCTCATTTGTCCCACTCTCTGCTGCCTCTGTCTCAATCTGGGGCCTTGTTATTATGTGGCGTTAACCTTTGACCCCTGTGTGTGGTGGGTCACGGCCGGAGGAGGCGTTATCCCTCGGTGTGGACAGTTTATCCACTGAGACGGAGCAAAACCAATATGTCACCGGTCGATCGGAAACAACAGGTAAACACGACGCGAACGACGGGACAACAAGCTGCTGATGATATTCTTTATTTACAGCTTTTTGTGATTTATATTTAGCTCAAAACAATTCAATTTTAACAAAAGATTAAAGACCGTGCTGTTTTTTCACATTTAGGTGCTGCAAGACATAAACTAAAATAAAGTACATTACAAAAAGCACTAAGCAATCAAACATGTCCCGATTAAAATGTCCTTTTTCTGTCCTGATTTTTTACCCAAACGTAAAGACAAAGCATTGTGTTTGAAACTCATTTGTCTGTAGACTGTCGTCAATCCCAATGGAAAAAGCTCAACAGTGTTCTCAGGTCTGGAGCTCAATAATGATTGGTTCTTAAGCGCGAGGCTAATGCTAAAAGCGGTCCCTCTTCGGAGTTCACAGTTTGACCTTTGACCTGTCATCAGCCGAAAAGAAAGGCTCCAGGAAAAACACGACCGTCTCAGAAAAGCACCGGGAAATGAATCTGCTTCGTTCGTAGACTTTGTAAGTGTGAATTTTCCATCAAACATGGAAGAAAAGCTGCATGTCTTTACAAACAATATTTAAAAAAATTGAGGTTTAAAAATATAACACACACAACCTAATGTATTAACAATAGCAGCATTTTGGGGAAAAAAGCAGCAGCAGTTTTATTGTAAAGTCAGTCTTGAATAAGATTTAAACATGGCTTTTTTATTCTGCAAAGTAATAGGATTAACCCTGAATAACATTGAAATCAGTCTGACATGATTAATTACTCAATAAACACCTCTTTTTAAACTGAATGGACACAGGTGCTTCATGTACTGACTGTAGAAGTAGAACAACCAAGAGAAAAGTGTTTATTTTTGCTGATTTTGTCTTAAAAAAGCTGATGATATTGACTTTTTTCCTGTTTTTCAACCTGGTAACTGTAAATTAGGCCTAATTCTGTTGTCTTTAGGCAAGGATCTATGTCTATATATCTCCTAATCAAACTTTATATTGTACTTTTCAACTAAATGCAAGTCAAGGTACAACAACAAAAAAAATCACACACAACATGCACAACAGTTAAAAATAATGGTGGCTTAGTTTCACTGTATTTCAAATAAAATAAAATAAAGATAATAATAATAAATAATGTCTGTGGATTTGATGCTAAATGTTTGCTTTTGTCCACAACAGAACAACAAAAACACATTTTTCCTTGTAAATGATCAGACAGAGATGTGATTAATGCTTGTGTCTGTTTCAGCGTCGACCCCGAGGCTCTGATCTCGACGGTTTTCTCTGCGGCCGACGCTCAGAGCTCAGTCATCCTCAGTGTCGTGTGTTATCTTTAATGTGTTTCCGAAGAGGAAGGGTCACGCTGCCGCAACATTAACCACTGTCAGCTCCGCGACTCTGCGCCGTTTGTCTCTGCTCCTCTTCATCCACTCAACTCCCTTCAGCCAGACACTGAGCTGTTTACATCCACGGCATGTCTTTGGAGGAAAACGACGACATTTTGGAATCATTTTGAAACAAGTCGTAATGTGTTTTGTGCTAAAGACATATGCTTTATTAATTCATGGACAAATTGCAGCTACAAAGTGCTTTGATAATGAATGAATAGATTAATACAGTCTCGTTAAGGTCTGCGATTATACGGCATTAACATCATGCTTTTATTTTGAAAAATCTGAATGATTATTGATGCTGTTCCCAGACTGACTCAACTAACTGATGGTTAAAGGTGTATTACTCAGATTTTCCAGCGTCAAGCCTCAACAACAGCACAGCAACCTTCCCTGCTCTTCCTTTACTAAATTATTAATGTGAACATATTTAATGAACTGGTGATAGTCAGGGTTTTATAATGACAGGCTTCAGTGACACTTTATCATTTTCTCTGACGTCAGACGCTTGTCACAAACCAATCAGACGTCAGTCCTGGACACACCTCGAGTCAATACAGCAGCAGAAAACAATCACCTCAAATGTTACGACAGAAAACAATAACAAGAGCTGGTTTTAAAATCTCCTAAATAAACATTAACCAGACTGTGCCGTCGATCACAGGAAGCTTCCAGTGTCCATTTAATCTGCGTCTGTCATCTGACCTCTCTGTAATCCACCAGATTAGCATCATAAACAACAGCTGCTCAGTTTTACACAATACCAGGAAATTATCTGAACAAGAGCTTCCTCTAATTCTCTTTCACAGAAATCACTCAAACAGAGCTGGACAAAAGCACCTTAATAGACTAAAATTCAAGTGCATTTTCACAAATTACAGTCTGCATCAAGATCTGCACAAGGAGCATGGAAAATATTCAAATTTTTTTGTGTGTGTAATTAAATCAAAGCTTGTGGCTCCAGTGACTGTGATGTAACTTCAGGGGCTTTTTCACCTTTAAATGGACAAAGTGAGTGAACATGAACAAAATTTTAAATAAAAATGTATTGAAAGCTTTACTCACTGATTCTTTTCTGTCTCAGACTCAACTCTCCTCCAAAAGCTGCAAAACAGGACCAATGTTTTTTCCACAAAATACTAATCCATTTGACCAAACTGAAGTTTAGAGTTTAGCGTTAGCTTAGCTGTGACTTCAGCGTCAGGACGACAATTATCTCCTCCTCGTTAAACATTACGTGATTGAATTGACAGTATTTATCTGTGTTTTACGTTGTCTCCCTTTTCTCTGTTGATGCTTTTCTTTTTTCAGCTGTTTCTCTGTTAAAAGACATATTCAGCTGAAAATACACTTTATCTGCAGCTATTAAACTTCCTGGAACGTCATGTGACAAGTGTCGACCAATGGGAGCGCTCCTTTTTGGAGCATGTGATTGTCCAAGGTTTTCTGTTCCTGAATAGAGGTTCTCATCTGTTACAATCCCTTAGAATAAACAGGAGATGGATCAGAAAGACAATTTTTGTTTGTTTGTTTTTGGCTTTTTTGATTTATTGATTGATTTTACAATAAACTATTTGGGTTTTAACCATTTTCCCAATTAGAAGAAAAATACCGGATACAGAAGCAGAAGAGGAGAAATCAGTTTTTTGTCGAGTACTTTAAAACCTTGATTACAGAGGCCTCCTAATGGTTGTAGAGTGTTGTCATTAGCCGGTTTCCAGCAGGTGAAGCAGTAAATGATGTGAGGAATGATTTTTCCTCGGGCCCTGAGTGTTTACCGGGTTTTCTTTCCCCAAAAACACAACACTGTGCATTCGTCTTGTTTTCTCTTTGAACTGTCAGTCGTTTCGGTCTAATTCAATCTGATTCTACTTGTGTTTAATCAGAACAGAGTCAGTTGTTGTTGACGACGTCCTGCAGCGACGGACACGGACTGAAGAGCAGAGCGAAGGAGGACAGAGGACGTCCCGTTAGGAGTCTCAGAGGGGGGTCTGTTCGCGGCTCGTTGGCACAGTCTCCTCTCTCCTGCTGAGAACATACACTCTACAATAAAAACAGTGAGGATGAAGCTGGGAGGACACTGCTGTAGGCGTCACAACCGAGTCCGTGACCCGGTTTGAACAAGAAAAACACAGTATTCAAAACAAATGAATGCACAGATTGGTTTTTGTAAATTGTTTGAGTGAAATAATAAAAGTGTCCCACTGAGAGCGTGTAGTCAACAGCTCAAACCTCGGATGAACTTCAGCAGCTTTTATGCCACATGTGTTAAACTCAGTGGCTCTATGTTTTATGGGTTTAGCCAGTTTTTGCTGCAAAGATATGTCAAATCTGGTCAAATCCATCTAAAACCTGTTCAAATCCATCTAAAACCTGTTCAAATCCACCTAAAATCTGTTTGAATCCATCTCAAACCTGTTCAAATCCAACTAAAACCTGTTCAAATCTATCTAAAACCTGTTCAAATCTATCTAAAACCTGTTCAAATCCACCTAAAACCTGTTCAAATCTATCTAAAACCTGTTCAAATCCATCTAAAACTGTTCAAATCCACCTAAAACCTGTTCAAATCCATCTCAAACCAGTTCAAATCCAACTAAAACCTGTTCAAATCCAACTAAAGCCTGTTCAAATCCATCTCAAACCAGTTCAAATCCAACTAAAACCTGTTCAAATCCATCTAAAACTGTCAAAATCCATCTAAAACCTGTGTGTGTTTAAACTGAAAACTGGAAGTGTTTCTGAACCATTTACCCACATGCACCTTTTTCCTGTTTATGTAAATGACACAAAACAGTAAAAAGCAGCACAAAAGGAAACAGTGGCTCGTCTTTCTTGCCTTTGTTGCTGTGTTTGAGCATAAGTGGGGCACAAGGCTGAATGAAATGGCATATTCGCGAAAAAAAATAATGAAATGATGACCATCTGTGTACATGTGGATGCTATTCTTGGTTTTTGTGCGGCCTTTTGGAGCATGACCTTCACAAATGATTTCTTAAGAAGTGGTTTTAGCAGAAGAAATCCTCTGTGATTGGAAAATAATGGCTTTGGATTGGAGTGACCTTGAGTGTCCTTCAAGTGTCTGTAAGTGTCAGACCAATCACTCAAATCTATTCTTTCACGAGGAGCACTGATTTAGGAAAACACTTCAACACATTTGGACACTTTTCTGTTTTTATTAGACGTCTGTATGCAGCAGCCTCAGAGATACAGATGGATTACTCATTGTTTCATTGATAAATCCAACTAAAACCTGTTCAAATCCAACTAAAATCTGTTTAAATCCATTTAAAATCTGTTCAAATCCAACTAAAACCTGTTCAAATCCAACTAAAACCTGTTTAAATCCATTTAAAATCTGTTCAAATCCAACTAAAACATGTTCAAATCCAACAAAAACATGTTCAAATCTATCTAAAACATGTTCAAATCCAACAAAAACCTGTTCAAATCCATCTAAAACCTGTTCAAATCAATTTAAAACCTGTTCAAATCCATCTAAAACCAGTTCAAATCCAACAAAACCTGTTCAAATCCATCTAAAACCTGTACAATTCCATCTAAAACCTGTTCAAATCCAATAAAAACCTGTTCAAATCTATATAAAACCTGTTCAAATCCAACAAAAACCTGTTCAAACCCATCTTAAACCTGTTCAAATCCATTTAAAATGTGTTCAAATCCATCTTAAACCTGTTCAAATCCATCTTAAACCTGTTCAAATCCATTTAAAACGTGTTCAAATCCATCTAAAACCTGTCCAAATCCAACTAAAACCTGTTCAAATCCATCTAAAACCTGTTCTGGTTTTATGAGACGTCTGTATGCAGCAGCCTCAGTGATATTGATGGATTCAATTGATAACAAATACTTTTTCCTCTTTGATTCCTGTTTGAAACGTCTGCGTCGACCCAAACGAGCCACGGACCCTGAGCTGAATCTCAAACTCGACATTAGCCGACGTCGGACGAGGCCGAGCTGCTGCTAAAGCCAGCGCTAGCCCAGAGTTAGCATAACTTAGCCTGTGTAATGTGATTTCCCATTTGGTTTATCGTGCGTCTGTGCAGCTGGGGCTCCTCTGGAGGACGGTATCAGACGTGTCCTGGTCTCAGCTGCTGTTGTCGAAGATGTCGCAGCGTTGTTCACACCTAAAGGTAACACTGAAGGTGAGAGGGAGGAAGGAAGGAAGGAAGAGAGGAGCTCAGGGTCGAAGAAAAATCCCTCGAATGTCACAAAGTAAATGTCACATTGCTTTGTCGTGTGCCTTAATCAAACCAATGTGTTTTCATCACAAATGTCTCAGTTTGTCTCATTATCTGATTTTTTTACTGTTGCAATTAGTTTGAAATGGTTCCCATCTCTTCCTGCTGCTCTGCTTTAGTTCTACAGATCAAAATCCAACTAAATCCTGTTCAAATCCAACTAAAACCTGTTCAAATCCATCTAAAACCTGTCAATATCCATCTAAAAAATGAAAATACAGGGCCACACGTTTTTTCAGTCCATTACCTGGTTTCTTTACAGTTGCATTTAGTTTGAAACAGTTCCATCTCTTCCTGCTGCTCTGCGTTTGTTGCACAGATCACAGAGTTGCATCACGCGGCGGTGGCTGACAATAAACGTAATTGATTTTTCATGTTTCCAAAGGACACCACAAGATTTATTGCCCAGCGTCAGGATCCTGCCTCGGGGGAATTCACCCATACATCTCTCTCTTTTTTTTCTTTTTTTTTATTTTGCCCGAGGTTCACCTAAAAGGCTCTGACCGCTTGGCCGTCGGTTACCACGGAAACGGCTGGAGTTGAGCGGCGGCGCGTTCGATGCCCTCTGTGTTTTTAATTTAATTTTGTGTTGTGTGTGTGTGTGGCCTTCTTCCAAAGACAAAAAGGCTCAGAGAGAAAATACCTGCAGGACTGACGTGATCCTGGAGCGAAAAAAACTGAGCTCCAAGAATGAGTTTGGTTCATGTTTTTATTAAAATAAAGCAGGTGTTTGTAGAAAGCACTTTCACAGAGGGATTAGTTGGAGGATTATTTCTACCTTTTGCAACAGGCACCGCTCCAGTGTCTATTGTTGGACTTAGTTTAGTGCAACAGCAGCTTAGATAACCGTATAAGCAGCACCTCCATGAATCCATTATAAATGTTTAAAATGAGTAAAACTACAAATACACTTACAATTATCATAAGTTTGTCTCTTTGGTTCTGCAGCAATTGGAAAATTTAGGCGCTGAACAAAAGCACCAATCCACAGCTGAGCTTCTTGTTGATTTTTATTCTTCTTGCAGATCCAGGACCTGATTTAGTTTTTTGTCCCGGTCTCACACTCCACTCTCCTCCAACAGCAGCAGTAACCTTTCCTGCTTCTTTTATTTAAAAAAAGATCAAACCAGAGCAATTTTCCAACAAAAAAATACCAATACTTTACATTAAATCTAAGTTTAGAGCTGATCTGAAACTTTTATCCTTGTAGTTTCTCATTGTAGACTGTAATGATCCTGTCTCATTAAACACTGCAGCATCACCAACATTTATCCATGTTTCATTTGCTGCTGTTTCTCTATTTTTTATATTTTTTGAGTTGTTTCTCTGTAAAATAAGACATATTTTCAACAGAATAACCCACTTCGTTTCTTCTTTTATTTACGTCCTTGGCCAGGGCTTTTATCTTCTCTGAGCGAAGGTCAAACACTAACTTTTGGATTTTACAAAGACAATACTTCCAGTGATTATGGAGTAAATACATCCAGGTAACCTCCATCTTCTGCTTGTGCTCGGTTAAAGGAGCAGGGCTTTGATCGTCCAGATTCTTCACCAACTCTTTTCTATTTCCCTGATTTGGAAAAAGTTACGGACTACAGCTTTGAAATAATAATTTAGTCTTTTGTTGTTGTTGCTTCAGTAACTATAACACTGTATATTCACTACAGAAGACACTACAGACAAGTGTTAACGCAAGATACAACTGAGTGTGAATAATAAACACTGCAGTTTACAAAAATGAACTATTGTTTGGTTCCTTTTCATGTCCAGAACCAACTTTTTGTTACATTACATACATTGGTCCATTGTTATTTAAGTTCAGGATCAAGAAACAGCATTGAGCCTTGTGTCCTGAACTGGTGAGGAAGTAGGAAGTACAAATCATTTCTACTTTCTAATTTAGCTCATTGCATTAATCACAACAGAATGAGATCCTGAAATGTAGAGAAGTGAATCTCCTGCTGTTTATTGCATCCTAATATAAATATTTTCCTACTTCCTCGGGGCAGAAGAAGAAAAAGCACCAAAAAAAAGTCATAATTTGAATCCACACTGATTAAAAAATGACGCAGCAGAGTTTTGTTTCGACGTGTGACCTCAGCTGAAGCTCAAACTAATGAAAAACATTAATATGAGTTGATTGTTGTGACTCAGCGGCTCAGAGTCATCAGTATTCAGCAGAACGTTCCTCCTGACTTCATTTGTACGCTCAGACTGTTTCAGGATTGTCTTCAGGTGAAATCCGTCTCTCTGTCGACCGAGGGCAGAGGCAGCGACTGAGGATCCTAAACGTTTGAGGAGTCTCACGCGGGAAGGGTCCTAATGAGCCGAGAGGCGCTGAGTCATGCTCCGAGTGGCTCCGTGGAGGTGGGTTTATTTCCTCCGTCGCTCTGCACCGGGACAACACCGTTAGCACTGGGTTAATGGTCTGGGCTTCAGTGAGAGGCTTGTTCTTGAGACAAAGGACAGATACAAGTCTTTAAGCCAGAGACACATAGATGCTGTTTCTATTTTTAAACCAAAACCAAGACTTAGGAGCAAATATCTTCAAGAATAAACACTGAAATCTCTAATCTTTGTTGGAGCCGCAGTGTTAGTTTTAAGATCAATGTGCATCAGTCGTGAACGTTTTTGTACGAAGCATCTCTAAAAGTCTTTGAGGCTGTTGCAGGAAGATTATAATATAACTATAACTGTCCATTCTATCATTTATTATTGTTATAATACAATATTTAGTTTTAATGTAAGTCTAATAATGTTATTAACAGTGTTATTTTCAGGGCTGACGCATGTTCATGGGATTTGTTCTTCCAGACAAACTTTTTTTAGTTTAGAAAACATTAGTGATTGGCAAAAATTGACCTAAACATTTCAGCGTAAGAAGCATTATTACCTCAGTCCAGGGTTAGCTTAGCTTCAGCGTCAGGACGACAATTATCTCCTCCTCGTTAAACATTACGTGATTGAATTGACAGTATTTATCTGTGTTTTACGTTG